>CM064869.1:71066204-71576204 GCA_032719365.1 Prinsepia uniflora
GGCAAACTAAACCTCTGCCTCCTCCTCCGGGTCCTCCTCCTCTATTTCCGTGTCAGGGTCTGGAGGGGTCAGTAAAACAAGGGTGAGTGGGCCAAAAATAACAGTTTAGAAATCAATTTAATAATAAAATAATCATAAGGTTTTACCCCTCCGTTTTCCAAATCTTGCATGCGGTGAAAACATAATATCATAACCATAAAACCACAATAATAATCGAAAGGAGAAACTAACATATCAGTGCACTGTAAAACCCAACCCAAATGATGTCACGGTTCTAAGGCTACGCGTTGCCACTCAGGGTCTCACACCCGAGACTCTCTAGGTACATCAGCTCCCGGTATCCTGGTCACTGCCCGAGGTATACGAACATGCCTTCCTGAGAGTAAGCAGCCCAACGGGGGTCAACTCCACTTAGTCAGGGCCCCGTGACTACTCCAGGGTCCACCCAGGCCAACGACCCTCCCTGGAGGAGACAATATACACAGGTAGGAAAGTACAGTACAATAACAGTATAGTTTGCCCTATGTCCCCCGGACATCCCAAACAAAATCCACATATAATCCAGACGGGTCTCATGCCCAAAACATTGTAATAGCATATATAAACAGTTCATAAGACTCATCGAAATCATAAGTGAAAATAGTAAAACAGTTTATGCATGCAAGCCTTTTATAAATCAAACAGCCCACTCACACTCGGTCCTTGCTGCTCAACGATCTCTAAAACCTGTATTTTTATACCTGAGGGTTACTTAAAGACCCTATAACATCAATACCAAGACCCTAGAACAGATCCGCCTCAAAATCGCATCCCGGGTACTATTCCTGATGCTTCAAACACCATTTTGACTAATATAACGATCTCTGATCGACACGAAACCACCTCCATTGGATCCGTATCGTCGAAACCTTGAAAATGGTACCGGCCCCACCAAAATCACTGTTCACACGCGCCCCCACGCGCCTGGTCAACGCGTGGGTCAACGCTACTACAGTACCGCTGACGTCAGCATGACGTCATCACTGACACTTGTCAGGTGACACGTGGCATGTTCTAATTGGTCCCTGGTCTGACAACATCTGACAGGATGGCGTCATCATGACGTCAGAAGTGACGTCAGCATGATGACGTCATCATGCTACAGTACCGGGTCAGACCCGTTTGACTGGAACCGGGTCGCCGTCGACCCACGGCTTGACCCGATTCCACCGTACGATTCCGGCCACCATTTTCGACAGGGTTCATCCCTATAGGGTCGTCTAGGTCTGTTCTATGGTTCTACAATCTCAAAACAGGAAGGAAACTAGGAGAAACTCACCAGTCCGTCGTTGAATCTCACGGTCAAAGTCCGATCGTCTTCTCCGGCGATCCACACCGTCTCCGTCGTCCAAACCGGTCCTGATCAACTCGTCTCCCACCCTAGGACATTTCTATCACCAAACAATTGATTTCCTAGCATTAAAACACGTTGGTTCGAAACAGGGAAGAAAAACGGGGCTTTCGGGTTTTCGACCTTACCGCCGCCGCAGGCTTCGCCGTCGTCCAGTTATGCTCCTGGGGTCCTCACGGTGCAGACTGGAGCTTCCCTTGCGTCGAGGTGCGGTGGATATCGTGGTTTGCTTCTTGGACCCGATTCTTCTGTGTTTCGGGTCTGAGTTTGCGCGGCCGTTCGGGGCAGGGAAATGGGGTGGCGGTCGCCGGTGCTGCACGGTGATGATGATCAGATGATGGTGGTGTTGTTGGTGGTTGGCTGGTGCGATGAGGGGTGCTGGTTCGATCGCCTGGTTTGAGAGAAAATGGAAGGAGATGCACGGGTGAAGGGGGGCTGGATGTGTTTGTGTGTTTGAGAGAAACAGACAGAGAGATCGTGCATGAAGAAGAAAAATCAGAATAAATGGAGGGCTGGGATTAGTTTAGGCAGGGATCCAACGGCTGGGAATTTGGGAGGGAAAATTAAATGATTTTAAAATGGGTAAATAGTGTAATGTTGCTTTATTGGAATAGTATGGGCTTGGATGGGTGACACTTGTCACCAATCCACTGGTTTGATTTAAATATTAGTTGGCACGGATTCCCATAATAAATTATTATTTTATTCCGTTGTTCTCGGTTCGTAAATTCCGCTAAAACGCTTCCTTGACCATAACTTCTTCATACGAACTCCGATTTCGGCGTGCCGCCTGTCTACGGATTCGTGACGTCCCGACCTACGTCATAGTCATGGGTCAAAGTCCAAATTGTTTCCCGGGTCAAAAGTCAAAGTCCCCCCCCTAGGAGCAAAATAGTCTTTTTACAATAAAATATTATTATTCTCGGTTCGGGTCGTTACACTTTGACCGATGACCGTGGCGTAGTTCAGGACGTCACGAGTTCTTAGACAGGTGGCACGTTCGATTCCGACGTTCGTGAAAGAAGTTAAGATGTACGGAAGTTCATGGGCGTTTTCGTAATTTGAACGTAATAGGGGAAAATGTTGACTTTTCGATCGGGAGGTCCGATGGCCGAGGACCGAGGACCGTTAGGAAGGTCTCGATGCCCTGAGTCCGTAGACAGGCGGCACACATCAATCGGAGTCCGTATGACCGAGTTACGGGCCAGGATGCGTGAAGGGCATTTTGGTAATTTTCTGCACATGGGCAGAATTGTAATTTCACACGGGGGGCACTGTTTCATTGAACAGCCGTGAAGGTGGGAGGTTTGTGCGATCGATCCCATGGTTGTTTATCAATTTAATGACTGATTTGGGGCAGCTTTGGATTGTGTTTGCACATGTATTGTGCTGGCAATCACTCACAAGAACATGGGCACTGGTTTTATTAATATTTTCGGGTCAGTGCATGGAATATTTCACAGTGGATTGAGGACGGTTTTGGGTGCTTTTAGGGACTGTTTTAGATCGATAGATTGGAGTGTGAGTCAAGAGGTTCACTCTGAGATTAAGAATGAAAGGAATGGAGTGAAATTGGTGGGGATTTCTCTGAAAACCCGAAACTGGTTTTTGAGAAATTCAAATTCGAACTTCTAGTTTTAGGCCAGCCCAAGCCTAATTGATGATGGATTGAGCTTTCTGGAACCTCAACGAGTCGAACCAGATCAAATGGGGCAAGCTTTGAGGCTCCTAGGGCCGTGGACGGACGAGGTAGATGCCCGGAAAACTCAAGCTTGAGTCGTGATGATTGAGGTAACGTCGTGTTCAATTAATCATGCGAATTGGTTCGTATTAATCCTTATAAGCTTCCTGTGAAGTTAATTTGACCATGGTTGAGGATTTGTGGAGTTTTGGTGATCGACCCGTTTTGGGTGATCACGGGTTGGTGGCACGATTACGGTTTGATTGTTATTAATCGATGTCACAGAACTGAAATTGGTTGGTTAATGATTGTTTTAGGATCAAGAACGGATGGAATCAAGGTCGAATTGATGGTTATCTGGCTGGGTCAGATCGCGGGTAATCAGACCCGTTTACCAGACAAACGGGTGAAGATGGTGACTGTAGCAGTCATTGTAGCAGGCGCGTGGCTTTCACGCGCAGCCACTCACGGCGGCGCGTGACGGCGCGTGGGCACGAATCTCAAGGTGAGGTCAACATGACTTTTATCCTATGCAATGTAACGAACATTTTGGGATTGGTTTCGTGTCGATCGGACACCGTCTCGACATTGTTCGGGATGTCCGAAGGTTTTAAATCCAGTTTAAAAATACGGAAAAATTCGGGAAAATTACGGGACTTGAATAGGATGTTAATGATGAGGTTAGTGATCCTCTAATGTGATTTGGATAGGATTGGGAGTCCCGGTGATAGTGGTGTGGCCCGTGAAGGCCTATGGCACGCGTATCGAGGCGCTCGGTTAAACGGTCTGTGAGTGGACATTGGTTTTATAAATTCGATGCATGCATAACTGTTTCATGATTGTTATAATTGTGATTAAATGATTTATTTTGGATATCGGTGAATTTAAATGATTTCACGCATTTCGAGGTGATTTACGTGTTTGTATGAAAATCGAGGTTTTCTGGATTTGCACCGATTTCCATAAATGTGGTTGGATATGATTTCATGAAACGGTTACGGATTTGTTAAAATGAATCGGGCCAGGGGCCCAGTTAACTTATGAATCGGGCCAGGGGCCCAGTTAACTTACGAATCGGTCCAGGGGCCCAGTTGACTTATGAAATCGGGCCAGGGGCCCAGTTGACTTATATATGTGATTTCGGGTCGGGGACCCTAAAATGGAATTGAATAAACTATTTCGGATTTGATTCAACTATTTGGACTTATGACGGTTTTATGGAAATTCGGGGCAGGGCCCTTGTGATATTTTGGAAATGAATAATAAAATGTGTTCCATAAAACCATCTCGATATGAGGATATATATATATCCTGGTCTCCTCCAAGTGTCGGGGACACTGGAGAAGTCACGGTGCATTGCCTGCGAGGGCTCATTGTACGGAGCTACCGGACCGTATAGTGATCCAGGAGCAGGATTGCTGGACGTCATGGACGTCAGACATCGGGGATGTCAGAGATATGGACCCGGTGAGACCCCGGGCAGCACGCGTTGCTTAATACCGTGAGATATGACGTCTGGAACGTCAAGCGTCTAGGACGCTAGGCATCGGGGATGCCGGAGATGGAAAAATAATAAATGAGTATTACTGGATTTATGAAATAACTCTTGGATTGACTTTTGGAATTTGAAACTATGCTTTGGTTTCCGGGATAAGGCCCTAATGGTTATTTCGGAATAAATATGTGAAAAGTGGTTTATGGTGCATGCATATGCTTTTACTGGGGGGGCATAAATGTCTTATAAATGTTTTAAACAGACTTGTTTATTTTCGTCCACTCACAGCTTTTGTTTTTAATGCCCTTCAGGTTGATTCCGGATGCGACTGCAGCAGAGACTGGGACATCATACACCTCCTCCATCGATCCTTACGCACTCTGGAAGCCCGGTTGGGCAATGGCAACAGGTTATCCCTTGTCTGACACCTCTTGTCAGACGGGAGCATGACACATTCCATGGTAATCCCGGAGGGATTGGGATGGGTCGTGTCAAGGTGTTTGTTTGAGATTTTGCAAAAGTACTTCATTTCTATTATGTGAGCATTTTCTCACATATTTTGAGTGCAAACACAAACCCTTACAAAATTGAGTGAATTTATGAGTGCCTATCCTTGTGAGTTGATTCATACTTGTTTTTATTCACGTTGAGATCCATTTTACCATATTTACTCATTATCTTACTTGTTAAAACATTTTCTTACAATGTATTAACTCTTGAATTCCATATGTTTAATTGCTTTAAGTGAAAAATTTTTATGCCATAATATTAATAAAATTTTGAGACAAATGGTTAAGGGTTTACTTGTTTTGACTTCGTAGTTTAAATTCAGTATTTTCTAGGGACTAGCAAAGTTTAAGTGTGGGGGTATTTGATAGGTCGTTAAATAAGCGTTATTTTATATTATTTTATACCTTTTATACTTGACTTTTAATATTAAAATATTAAGTAATTAGATAAAAAATAATTATTTTGTGATATTTTTGTTTAAATAAATAAAGTGTGTAATTTGGAGCATTTTGGCGAAAGAATCGTCCCGATCGGAATTATAACGAAGAAATTATGGACGAATTTTGGTGAAATATTACTAATTAATTGTTTAATTAATTTTGCAGCCCAAATTAATCCAAGCCCAGATTATGATGAGCCCAAAATCAATTTTTGTGAAGCAGCAGCCCAAATAATTGTTGCAGCCCATTTCTTTTCCGGCCCGCGTCTCTTGCTCCACCCGCGTCTCCAGCTCGGCCTGCTTCCACCTAGTCGACTGATCCATCTGCGCCAGCCCGTACGCCTGCATAGCCCACCAACCGCTGGAGCCTTCAACAACCCACCTACCCACCTGCACAGCCCACTTGCCTGCGCCAGCCCATCACGCAAGCCTGCACCCACCTACCCGCTGCACGCCTAGCCCGTTACCAACCCTACTGCTCCAGCCCTTACGCCCAATAGTGCACCCCACCAGCCCAGCTGTCTAGCCCACTCCTCTGCAGCCTTCACCAAACCTCCATACAATAGCCCAGCCCGTACAACCTGCTCCTTTTGCCTAATTTCTGCCCAAAATCAGCCTAATCTCATCCCTAATTTCATCATTCATCATCATTTTTCATCATTTCTTTTTGTACTATTTTATTACTATTTTTATATTTTATTTTGTATTTTATTTTTAGTTCTTTGTGGCCTCCCTCTATAAATAGGAAGGCAAATTCACTTGTAGATGAGTCCCATTTTGAGTAGTTTTTAGTCCTAGTTTAGTTCATGTTTCTCTCTTCTCTTAATTCTTCTTTTTCTATTTTTAGATTTATTTTGGGACCATTTTAACTTCTTTTAGATTATTTATTTAATTAGCTTTCTTTTAATTCTTGTTCTTAATTTATGTTATTTTCATATTAATCCTTAATTTCATTTCTTCTTTACTTTGTTCTTGTGATTTTTCTTTGAGATCTCTTAAATACATTTTTATGATTTCCTTAAGAAATACCTAAGCCAAGTATTTCCGAAATAATTCTAGAATTTAAGTCCGCATTCTTATGTTTTATCCTCCATCTTCATAAGGTTCCAGCCGATGTTCGGTGTTTCTTATGAATAACACTCCATTGTTTCTATCCACTTTCGGAATCACAAACTGTTCTTAGATTCTGAAAGTGTAACTTTCTTCCCTTTACTTAAATTCTTGTTATTATTTCGGTTTACTTATAATTCAATATATGTGTTGGTATTTTCTTTCTAATATTTGTAAATGTGAATACAATTTCCATGTGTTTTACTTTTTGAATTTCATCTACTTCATATGTTTTAGTGCTTAACCTTCAATTTAACACTAAGTGTTTATGACCGCTGTTCGTTGCACTTAAAATAGGGTTGAAGAGATTTAAATGTTTGACACACATTGAAATCAATAACGTAAGGTGAATTGTATTATAAATATTTATGACCGATGTTCGGTGCATTTATAATATTGAAAAATGTATGCATGTATTTGAGATGATTAAGGTAGGATTTCGTGATTGGTTCAATATGAGCATGATATTAGAGTGTTGGTAAAAATATGTGTTTGAAGAAAATTCACTTGCATAAAAGTTAAAATAGAAGTAGAATTAAATTCTTAATTATTTTTACTTGTTTTCTTTATTATATGAATACAATCTTTCAAACACCCCTATTTAATTCTTTATTCTTTTATTATTTAATTCTTTATTCTTTTATTCTTTTATTCTTTTATTCTTTATTTCATTCATTCATTAATTCTTTTATTCTTTTATTCTTAAATTCATTTATTCTTTAATTCTTTATTATTTAATTATTTAATTATTTAATTCTTTAATTCAGTATTCTTTGATTATTCATTATTCTATTTAACTAACATATTATTAATGTTCCCTAATTTCCCCGGTTAAGAACGATCTCTATTTACCAATACTACAACTACACAAAAAAGGGTTTAAATTGCATAACACCCGAATTACGCGTTTAATTTAATGCGTAGTTTGGGCGTTATCACTTTTCTACGGATAAAACTTTCTGATTTCTTTTGGCAATCGTATTAGGGGGATATTTAGGACATTTCTGAAGGTGACTAATCAAGGCCCTAGTTCCATTTCTAATAGAATCAGCAGCATACGTATTAGGGCAATAATTACATCTAGCCCTAGTGAAACCATTATCAGCTTTGTACCTTTCAAAATGATCTCATATGCTTGTACGCTGCCTTTTCTTCGCATGCTCCAAAAATTGTGCATTACTCTCAGCGCTGTTTAGGGGTTTACCATCCCTATTCACCTCATCATCGAATTCAACTACTTGTGTTTGTGAACCATGAACATTGTCCACCTACAAAACAGTAAACAACATGCATGTTACTTTGTCCACCATAAACCAATCTCATCATAATCTATAATTCCGTATTATTCTACAGTATATTCCGAGAATAAATACCTCTTCAGGCAACTCTGATGAGGTTGCAAACGCAGCACCAGCAGCATTCCCAAAGGTAAGCACCATTCTTATTTCTTAAGGTTTGGTTTCGATCTGTATCAATAAGCGCTTGTGAAGGGTGGTGTTGGAGTCTAATTGATAACGGATAATAATACAATATAATACAATATAAACACTTCAATTGCAAAAAGTTTATCTTTTATGTAAACAATTTATTATACGGTTTCAAATTATTAATTAATCTCTTATTTGAGTGTAGAAAAGATTAATGAGGTATGCTATATAAATTAAATTTTGTCTATTTATAAATTTTGGAACTTGTTAGGAATTCAGATCCATAACAAAATAGGATGAATAAACACTATTATATATGAGTGTACGTACTTTCATAAATTAGAAATTACTTTCCCAATGCATTTGGGTGATGCAAGATATTTTTGGTTATCAATGGCTACTGAAAATGGAAAATCTGACGGCTGACAAATAATTGATACTCCATTAATAATAGTAATATATTAGAATAATGGTGATAATGAGATAATGATCAGTGACAAATTAACTAACATTTATATTAATTTTATAATTCAATGCATATATATATGTGCAGTCAAACTCAAATCACACATAAAAAGGTAATTTGTGTGTAAATTACTAAATTGCTTGATGTGTTTGCACTTTGCATTGCAGGTTCAGTCATCTTCGTATACTCGACTATGTAGCACTAAAGACATCCTGACTGTGAATGGCCAATTTCCAGGGCCAACTTTGAAAGCTTATACAGGGGATCACATGATCATTCAGGTCTATAACCAGACAAACTACAATATCACTTTTCATTGGTGCGTGTATACCATTACTTAATTAACCATCTCGCTATATATAGGTTCAATTAATAGTTGTTGTCATCATCGATTTTATCAATAGTATCTAAACTTTAATATTAGATTTGTCGTTCCTGAGCTTTACCAAAGTGTGCAGTGATGGATCATTCCATCAATTTTTGAACGTATGCTATCAAAAGTAAGAGTAAATGTGTCATTTTAGGTGACAATTTAAGTGAAATTTATGCATGTTGAAGTTGAATTTGCAGGCATGGAGTTAAAAAAAATAAGAAATCCATGGTCAGATGGACCAGAGTACATCACGCAGTGCCCGATTCGGCCCGGAAAGAAATATACTTACAAATTTGAATTTAGAAGTGAGCAAGGAACAATGTGGTGGCATGCACATATATACTGAGCTTTGAAAGTGAAGTGTTTACTTTATTTATTTATTTATTTTGATACAAGTAGCAATATTATTACTAGACTACTAATGAATGTAAATGGAAATTAATTTATGGTAATTAAATAGCGATATAAAATAGAAAAAATAATAAATAAATGAGAAATGAGGTCAGAGCCTACGTAAAAACCTTGAAATTGAGATGTGTAGCTTGCTTGTGTATATATATATATATATATATATCATCATTGCTCTAGAGAAACTTATGAGGCGTAATGAAAACACAGAAGATTCCATGCACATAAGCTATGGATTCATCAATACTAGGATCATAAGAAAATCCTACTGGCCGGTTTCTTTAAACAATTTCAGGAATTCACTCAACCAATAGGCAATCCATATTCTAAACTTGTAATGGATCACAACCTATTATCTAGTTATTCAGGCACTTAACTGAAGCATAAATAAAACATATTCTAACCGGTTTCTTTAACCAATTTCAGGAATTCACTCAACCAATAAGCAATCCATATTCTAAACTTGTAATGGCTCACAACCTATTATCTAGTTAGTTAGGCACTTAACTGAAGCATAAATAAAACATACAAAGCAAAGAATATGCTAAACATTTCTCAGATATAAGCAAATCATTATCAGAAATCATAGCAAACAACTTATTCATCAGTGAAGGTTTATTGCTTTTTACCTCTTGTAGATTATAGTAGGAATCCAGTTACTGATGCTTCAAGTTATATCAAAGTGTCTTGACTCTATTTGCTAGCCAAAGCTTATTCAGCATATTACTGTAGGAAAACCTCCGTCTTTGTGTGCCTCTAACTTAAATAGTATTGCATCCATTTCACTTTTCTGTTTAATTCTGTGACTGCTAATTGTTATAGCTTCAGAATATTATATTGCTGGGGTCATACTTGTCCTTTGGTTACATTGTTGATATGTGGTATGGTGATCATATTTACAGTAACATTGACTGCTTGAGATAAATTACAGCTGAAAATGAATAGAGGTTATGCTTAACAAGTTTCCTTAACTCCTATTTCATTGATGAAAGTTGGCAAGATGTATGTTGTGATTTATGTTATTTCTTACAAGATTCTGGAAGCGTATCCTGGCTGCATTTAGAATAAGTAGTAAGTTTTACTGAGATCCGATTGTTGGACTTGAAACTTTTTCCTAATTCCTATGTAACCTCTTAATTTCTTTGGCCACGGAAAGAAGTGTTTTCATGCAGTTAAATTCAATTTATTTGTGGACTTCTATACATTTGTTTTTCTCTCACACAAAGCAGGTAACATCATCCAACATTCAGAACTATGTTCCTGTGCATTATCCAGAAGTTGTTCTTTCCATTGAGGTTTATCATAATCAGCGAACATGGCGGAAGGTATAACATCTTCTAATGTGTTTTCTTGCTGATGTCAAATAGAATAGCTGTTGGTTTTGGTGTTTTTTTGTCAATTGTATGGCTATTACTCTTCAAGGTATAATTTTAGGATATTTCATGGGCTTTTGATTTGTAGGGTTGAAATATCTGATATGTCTCTATAATTGAGATGTGTGCAATTCTAAACAGCAATAACAATCAGAAATCATAGCAAATAGAAAACAGCAATAACAATCAAATTTGTAGCAAACAACAATAACAAACAGCAAAGGCTTATATACCACCCCATCCAATGCGATCAAATAAGAGAAGGAAAAAAAAAATTAATTAAAAAGGAAAAGGAAAAAACAAACATCAATAACAAACAAACAGAAAAAGGGAAAAAATTAATTAATTAAAAAGTGACTAACTTTATGATTTGCAATGAAAATTGAAAAATTTAAGCGAATGATTAGGGATTAGACAGTGCTTTGGGAAAAAGAGAATCGAAGAGCTTCGAACCCCAGAAATATGGATAGGAGAGGGACGTCGGTTAGGTCTGAGGGAGAGGAAGCCACCGAGCCAGGGACTCAGGGATTTTAATTCAGTTGCGCAGATAGAAAATCAAAAGCAAAAACAATTAGTAAAACAAGTTACAAAGTGACCTTGATGATTTCAGAAGTGCATCATGTGAATGTACAATAAGGAATGTATTGAATTACCTGATGGATTGTATCAGGTAAATAGCTGGCATTCAAGAACAGAGGTCTCTGCTGCGAGCAGAGAGAGAGACCACTGGTGGAGTTGAAGTTGAGTTGCAGAGAGAATAACAATATGAAGATGATGAACGTGAAGTGTTTGAGGAGTGGATGAGTGATGATGGCAATTCACGGAGGGTAAGTGGCAGTGGTGGGGGGTTGGGACTTCGACTGTGGTGGGAGGTTGGGACTTCGACGGCAGTGGCAGTGGTGGAGCTAGAGATCGAAGTATGCGTCCGACGGTAGTTCCTCTCGAAGTGAGATTGTGAATTTGTGAGACAGTGGGACTGTGAGAGACTGAGAAGTCTGAGAGTGACTCTCTATCGTAGTGTCGTCTCTAGATCTAGGGTTTCTTAGAAAAGAATAAAACGACGTTGTTTGTAACTAATGAATTTCGATCCGGTTTGGGCCAGTTCGGTCTGATTCTACTACTATTTTGGTTTGGTTCGGTTCGGTTCGGTCCGGTATAATTATGCCGAAAACCAAAACCTAACCGGTTCAGATCTATTCGGTTCGGTTTTCTCCAAACGGTTTCGGTTTTACCTCGATTTGGTGTTTTCGGTCTACTTACAGTTCGGTGCGGTTTTTCGGTCGGTTTTTTTGAACCGATTAACAGGGCTAACGTGGACTAACAGTGCTGATGTGAACCTGCCACGTCAGCTGCCACGTAGCCTAACACCTTCTGACAACCTCCCCACGTGGCACCAACCATCCCCTGCCATGTGGTTTGACATGATGGTGTGCCATGTCATCGTCGTCAACCTCTTGCGAGTCGACCAGGACCTCTGTAACGGGTTATTTTGACCTGCGACTCGACCCATTCCGTTCTCAGCCGTCCGACCATCATTCTTCTTCCATTCGAACCGTCTTTCACCTAGAAAGAGATTCCTAGGTCTAAAAGGTGAAGAAAATACCTGAAAATGGTTGGCCATGGTTGAAACCTCACGGCTGTTCTTCAAGCTTCCCTCCAAGGGTATCCAGTGGCCCTCAACCTTCCATTCTTGTTCCTAAAAGCTTGTACGAGCTCAATGAACACACCCAAGGCATCAAAACACTTTCCAAACGTCCAGAAACTGAAACTCAAATTTCAAATGTAAACGAGTTCTCGAGTTACCTGTTTTTCTGAGTTCCCCAACCATCCACGGTGGTTCAGCCTCTCACCACTACGCTTAACCATCGTCCCAGTCTCTCAATCTCACCCTCTCTCAAGCAGAACCAATGAAGAAGACGATGGAAATGGGGAAGGGGGGTTTCAGGTGTGTTTGAACAAGGGAAGGGGAGATGCATGTATGTGTGGGGTGATGGGCTAATGGGATGAGTGACAAGTGTCACTCATCCATTGGTTCAGAATGGATATTTTGGGTCCCACTAAAGAAAAACCAGAATTCAACCGTTTTCGAAATGCGTGCACCGTAAAACCTGATCGAACCTTCCTTGACCCATAACTTTTTCGTACGATGCCTGATTTCAACGTGTCGCTTGTCTACGGACTCGTATCATCTCAATTTACGTAATAGACCTCGATCCATGTGCAATTAACTTCCCATGTCAAAAGTCAACATTTTACCCTTCCAAAGGTAAAATCGTCATTTCACTTCGACTAATCCTAATTAGTCTTGATTAATACTTAATTAATCTCGCTAATCATGAAATTTCGGGACGGATCGTTACACCTACCATGTAGGTGGATCGATTAATGGGAATTACCAACGACAGTTTCTGCTCGGCATCCAGAATTATCTCGAAACTATGCTCCATTTGTAACGGTCTGTCCCAAATTCCTAGATTAGATTAGTGACTAATCACGATTAGTGAGGCTAATCGGTGATTAGTTGAGCGAAATCGGACGAACGATGCAAAATGACCGTTTTACCCCTAGCCTTGGCAAAACTTTGACTTTTCATTCTGGAGGTCAAATGGACTTTGACCGATGATCGTGACGTAGTTTAGGATGTCACGAGTTCATAGACAAGTGGCACGTTCAATTTCGACGTTCGAGGAGGAAGTTATGACGTTCGGAAGTTTAGGGGCATTTTGGTAATTATGGTTAAAAGGAGCAAATAGTTGACTTTTGGCCTGGGATGTCCGATGACTGAGGACCGAGGATCATTACGTAGATCGGGACGATACGAATCCGTAGACAGGCGGCACGTCGAATTCGGACGTTCGATGACGAAGTTACGGTTCAAGGAAGTTTCGAAGTACTATTGCACGAATTACGAAACGACCTAACTTTTGGACTCTAGTGGGCCCCAGATATTTAGTTCCTGTCCTATGGATGAGTGACAAGTGTCCCCATCCACAGGTCATCTCCTTTCCTTCATGCATATCATCTTCATCGATCATTTTCCTTCATTCCCAAAAACATAACCCGATCTCATTCAAAACCTTTAACCCAAACCCATCCAACCCAACCCCAGATGATCAGGACAGAGAGCCCAGGGAGTGAGGGAGGATGTTGGATGTTTGTGGCCGGCCTGGATGGCTAGAACCGCTGTGGACGGCGGCTGGAAGGAGGAAAACTCGAGAGGGTTCTCGGTAAGGCTCAAAACCCATTTTAATTCAATATATACATTATGGTTTGTTTTGGATGTTTCTAATGAATTAAAAGGGTTAGTAGGAAGGTGTTAGGATGATTTTGAGGATGGTTAGAGGTTGTAGGACACCATGGACGGTTTTGGGAAGTTTGAACCGTGAGGTTCAAAATGGAACCATGAGTTTTAGGGAGTTTTGATTAGTTTTAGGGATTGGAATGAATGGGAAACATCAAAATAGGAAGAAAGGAATCAAAAAGGAAGAATTAGGATGAAAAATGGGGAGTCTAGAGCCGTGAACCGGTCACGCCAGTCCAACTGGACCGGAAAAACTAGGTGAACCGGTTTGCTATAGGTTGATGGTGCAGGAATAGTACCAGGCGCCTGGGCTCACGCGCAGGGACTTCAGAGGGCACGTGGGGGCACGTGCCTCACCTATTGGGGAAGTGTTCAACATACGAAATCATCTATTCGATGTAACGAACATTTTGGGACTGGTTTCGTGTCAATCAGACATCGTTTCGATAGGTTTCGGGGTGCCCGATAGTTTATGATCGGTTTTAAAAATAGTTAGAAAATCGGGAAAATTAGGGGACTTCAATGAGAGGTTAATGAGGCTATTAGTAACCCTCTAAATGAATTTGGACAGGTTTGGGAATCTTGGTGGCCACCATTGACCCGGGAGACGATTATGGCACTCGTATCGAGGCGGCAGCTCGGACGATCTGTGAGTGGACCTTGGTTTTCTAAATTGGTGCATGCATAAATTTTTATTATATGTTTTTATACATGTTTGGTAATGCCATGGATGCATTTGGTTTTGGTTACGTATAGGCACGTATTTCGAGGTTTCGGCCCTATATGGTGCCTATACGGGTCTGTAATTCCTTATTGGTTTTAATGAAAAGGTTTTGGATTTCAAAAGGAAAAACTCGGGTATGAGAACCATTTGGTTTAGTCTCGGGCATATGACCCTATTGATGGCCTTCGGGTTTAAATCGTGGTCGCGGCTAGTGCTATGTACACGGCGATCGACGATACGACGCTCGCCTCCCGTTTGGGATGTGTTCCTTCCAGAGAGCCACGATGCACGATTCATGGTCGGGCAGCCTGGGGAGTCTCGACTTCGGAGTGCTGACGGTTCAGGATAGCGATCGGTGATGAGTGCACCATGATCTTGTGGTGGTCGCGTCGGTTGATTCGTTCACGGCGACATACCAGGATTGAGGGCGATCCTGGATGGATGGTTGTACACATCACTATGATTGGAGTCGTGACTGACCCTTAGATATCGGGCACGGTGCCCAGCTGATGTCATATGTTCGGGCACGAGACCCAGTTACTTTACGGTTGTGATTTCGGGTCAGGGACCCTACATGGATTTTCAGGTTCATGACGGTTTAAGGGAACCGGCATGAACCCTTGTCAGGTCATTGTGGTACATGACGGTTTATGGGAACCGGTCATGGAGGATGTTGTCTATATGTATATGAATATAATGGATGTTATGGAACATGACGGTTCAGGGGAACCGGGCATGAATATTTATGTTATGTATATATATGTTCATATACCTTCCTCTACTTCTACTATCTCCTCCGGGGAGGGTCGTTGGCCTGGGTGGACCCCAGAGTAGTCACGGAGCACTGACTGAGTGGGAGTTTCCCCCGTTAGGTTCCTTACTCTCAGGAAGGCTGGTTACTATAACCTCGGGTAGGGTCAGTTGTAAGACCCGTGTCCTAGAGGGAACGGTGAACAATCCCACATTCCTGCGAGGGGGGAATGGTCTGGGAAGGGAATGTTGGTGTGCCTTAAAGGTGTAAGCACACACCTATCTAGCATGAGGCTGGTGCAATTCCAGATGGGTGACCCCCTGGGAAGTTGCACCGTGAGCTCCCGAAAACAAAACCTTGAGGGCGAGGCCCAAAGCGGACAATATCGTGCTAGATGAATCGGGACCTGACAGAAGAGGGTCGGGTCCTAACAATTTGAGGGCGAGGCCCAAAGCGGACAATATCGTGCTAGATGAATTGGGACCTGACAGAAGAGGGTCGGGTCCTGACAATTTGGTATCAGAGCCAGACCCCGACCGGGAAGTGTGCCAGCGAGGACGCTGGGCCCTAAGGGGGTTGGATTGTAAGACCCGTGTCCTGGAGGGAACGGTGAACAATCCCACATTCCTGCGAGGGGGGAATGGTCTGGGAAGGGAATGGTGGTGTGCCTTAAAGGTGTAGTAGGCACACACCTATCTAGCATGAGGCCTTTTGGGAGTTCAGTGGCTTTAGGGGGGATTGGAACCCCAAAGTTAAGCGAGTTGAGGCTGGTGCAATTCCAAATGGGTGACCCCCTGGGAAGTTGCACCGTGAGCTCCCGAAAACAAAACCGTGAGGGCGAGGCCCAAAGCGGACAATATCGTGCTAGATGAATCGGGACCTGATAGAAGAGGGTCGGGTCCTGACATCAGTGGTCTGCGGACATTGACTTTGACTTTGAGAAGACTTGGGTTTGAGACCCCGGGTAGCACGCGCGTAGCTTTGGAAACCGTGACATGATTGGTTGTGTGAATTATATGTATATATATGGATTATGATATGTGATGTGTGGTTACACAGGATTTGAGCGGTGGCTCGTGTACTTGGTTTCATGATGGTTTTAGGCTGAGCCCCGTATGGTTTTGGGCAGTGGCCCGTATGGTTGAATATTTATGATTCTTTGATATGTGGTGTGCACAGGTGTGCACAGGATTTGAGTAGTGGCTCGTGTATTTGGTTTCAGTATGGTTATGGTTTTGGGTTGAGTCCCTTATTGGTTTCTTATGGATTTGGGCAGTGGCCCGTATGGTCTATTTCATTATGGTTTTGGGCTTAGTCCCACATATGGTTTCCATTTGGTTAAATGGTTTTCGAATGCATGCATTCTTTTTAGTGAAGGGTACAAATGTCTTCTTATGAAATGTTTTTATAAATGCTTGTTTTGTCCACTCACAGCTTTTAATGTTTTGACTGTCCTTCAGGTTGACAGCGGATGTGGACTGTAGCAGAGACCGAGATATCACATACCTCCTCCGGATCCTGGCGTACTCTGATAGCCCGGGCGAGTAAAGGTCGGAAATATCCCTTGTCTGACACTTTGTGTCAGATGGGAGCAGGGTCATCCCGCGTTAATCACGGGGGGATTGGGATGGGTCCTGTCACCATTTCACTCCCTTCCTTCCACTGACCAACTCATTCACATGAGGATGGGATGAGGAAGCCTCCCCTCTTCCAGTCTGTTCTGCACCCCTATCGCGCTTGGTACCTGCACCCGCTCGGTACCCTTCACATGCTCGGTACCTTTCACCTGCTTGGTACCCTTCACTTGCTCGGCACCCCTTTCCGTCGGGTCCCCTAAAGCTATATCTAAAATATCAATGGATGTAGAAGATGCAAAACTATTTTCAGTCAACGAGGATCCACTAGTGGATCTTGAAATGATCCTCTCACTCGAGCCATCACTTTTCGAGTGAGAAGTAGGAGCATTGCGACCGATCGGAAACTTCATTTGAAGCACTTTCTCGGATTTATACTTGATTGGAAAGTAGTAACATTGCGACCGATTGGAAGTATCATTCGAGGTGCTCTCGTATCTTTGATTGACAAGCAGGAGTATTACGACCGATTAGAAGCTTTACTCATGGTAATTTATCATCCTCGATCGGCATGCAGGAATATCACAATTGAATCCAAGCTGGAGACTGGTGCAATGCCATTTGACAACGATACACTCCCTTACTCAAGGACTTTGGGGACTAGTGGTTACGCCCTTTTGGTTAGTCGACACGTATCAGCCCGAGTACAAGTCTTCGACCGAGAAATTCATCTCAGTCAATAACTTAAGGGACTTATGTTGATACCATGTCGAGATAGCTCAGTTGGTAGAGCAAAAGACTAAAAAATACCACAGACGTGCAACTCGCCGCTAGGAAATCAGCATGCATGCCAATCGGCAGGCTCATGCCATTTGGCAGGCAATGGTGACGAGAACCTTCAGATCAAGCCCAATTCATGGCCACTCGGTAGTCATGGATCGATACCCACATTTCAATCCTCTGCCAATTGTCAACAACTCCCTACCATGACAGGAGGTCTATTCCCACCTGGCATACATCCCGGATCTATGGGATATGTGGTAACATCTCCTGACCGACCCTGTGGCCCTAACATCGCATGGACGTTAATCCAATCCTACCGTCAGCTCAACTAGGATTCGCAATTCCTGACCATCACGCAAATGGTGTTCCATCACTCAATTGGGGTTCGGGGAAACCTGGCTTCTCCCAGTATCATAACCATCTAACTCAACATGATCCGACCATCTAATAGTCACAACTCCAAACTATCGTCATAACTGATCCTACAAGATCGTGAAAGACGATCCCGACCTAACCGTGGGGACGGTTAAAACTCTAAAGTACTATTTTGTTCATCCCTCGGTAGGGTCCCACAATGCCAACCACGACAGAACTATGGAAACCCAAGGCATCAAGTGATAGGACCCGTCCCAATCCCACTGGGACCACCCGGGGACGTGCCCCGCTCCCGTCTGACAATGACTCTAAACATACCAAAATTACCCTTAAATAAAAACCGAAGACTTAAATAGATAGATAACGTACAACCACGGTGTTTAAAGTGATACTGTCAGACAAGGGAAAGTAAAATACAACATGTGAGCACAATAGTCAGAGTACATTTATTCGGTGCTCAACCTACCCACAAGTGGGTGTACAGGTGCACAGCTAGGGCAACTAAACCTCTGCCTCCTCCTCCGGGTCCTCCTCCTCTATTTCCGTGTCAGGGTCTGGAGGGGTCAGTAAAACAAGGGTGAGTGGGCCTAAAATAACAGTTTAGAAATCAATTTAATAATAAAATAATCATAAGGTTTTACCCCTCCGTTTTCCAAATCTTGCATGCAGTGAGAACATAATATCATAACCATAAAACCACAATAATAATTGAAAGGAGAAACTAACATATCAGTGCACTGTAAAACCCAACCCAAATGATGTCACGGTTCTAAGGCTACGCGTTGCCACTCAGGGTCTCACACCCGAGACTCTCTAGGTACATCAGCTCCCGGTATCCCGGTCACTGCCCGAGGTATATAAACATGCCTTCCTGAGAGTAAGCAGCCCAACGGGGGTCAACTCCACTCAGTCAGAGCCCCGTGACTACTCCAGGGTCCACCCAGGCCAACGACCCTCCCTGGAGGAGACAATATACATAGGTAGGAAAGTACAGTACAATAACAGTATAGTTTGCCCTATGTCCCCCGGACATCCCAAGCAAAATCCACATATAATCCAGACGGGTCTCATGCCCAAAACATTGTAATAGCATATATAAACAGTTCATAAGACTCATCGAAATCATAAGTGAAAATAGTAAAAAAGTTTATGCATGCAAGCCTTTTATAAATCAAACAGCCCACTCACACTCGGTCCTTGCTGCTCAACGATCTCTAAAACCTGTATTTTTATACCTGAGGGTTACTTAAGGACCCTACAACATCAATACCAAGACCCTAGAACAGATCCGCCTCAAAATCGCATCCCGGGCACTATTCCCGGTGCTTCAAACCCCATTTTGACTAATACAACGATCTCCGATCGACACGAAACCACCTCCATTGGATCCGTATCGTCGAAACCTTGAAAATGGTACCAGCCCCACCAAAATCACTGTTCACATGCGCCCCCACGCGCCTAGTCAACGCGTGGGTCAACGCTGCTACAGTACTGCTGACGTCAGCAGTGACGTCATGCTGACGTCAGCATGACGTCATCACTGACACTTGTCAGGTGACACGTGGCATGTTCTGATTGGTCCCTGGTCTGACAACATCTGACAGGATGACGTCATCATGACGTTAGAAGTGACGTCAGCATGATGACGTCATCATGCTACAGTACCGGGTCAGACCCGTTTGACTGGTACCCGGGTCGACGTCGACCCACGGCTTGACCCGATTCCACTGTACGATTCCGGCCACCATTTTCGACGGGGTTCATCCCTATAGGGTCGTCTAGGTTTGTTCTATGGTTCTACAACCTCAAAATAGAAAGAAAACGGGAAGAAACTCACCATTTCGTCACTGAAACTCACGGCCAAAGTCCGATCGTCTTCTCCGGCGATCCACGCCGTCTCAATCGTCCAACCTGGTTCCAATCAACTCGTATCTAACCCTAGGACATGTCTATAACTAATTAATCGATTCCTAAGCATCACAACACGTTGGTTCGAAACAGGGAATCAAAACGGAGCTTTCGGGTTTTAGGTCTTACCGTCGCCGTGTCGCCGCCGCAGGCTTCGCCGTCGTCCAGTTACGCTCCTGGGGTCCTCACGGTGCAGACTGGAGCTTCCCCTGCGTCGAGGTGGTGTGGCTGTCACGGTTTGCTTCTTGGACCCGATTCCTCTGTGTTTCGGGTCTGAGTTTGCACGGGGTTTTCAGACGGGGAAAACGGGCCGGTGGTCGCCGGTGATGCACGGTGATGATGAGTAGATGATGGTGGTGCTGCTGGTGGTTGGCTGGTGCGATGAGGGTGGCTGGTTCGATCGCCTGGTTTGAGAGAAAATGGAAGAAGAAGCACAGGTTAGGGGGGGCTGAATGTGTTTGTGTGTGTTTGAGAGAAAACAGGGAGTGATCGTGCATGAAGTAGAAAAAGCAGAGGAAATAGAAGGCTAGGATGCATTTGGGCAGAAAATCCAATGGCTAGGATTAAATGAAGGGAAAAATAAATGAATATAAAATGAAGGAATAGTGTAATGTTGCTTTATTGGAATAGTATGGGCTTGGATGGGTGACACTTGTCACCAATCCACTGGTTGGATTTAAATATTAGTTGGCACGGATCCCCATAATAAATTATTATTTTATTCCGTTGTTCTCGGTTCGTAAATTCCGCTAAAACGCTTCCTTGACCATAACTTCTTCATACGAACTCCGATTTCGGCGTGCCGCCTGTCTACGGATTCGTGACGTCCCGACCTACGTCATAGTCATGGGTCAAAGTCCAAATTGTTTCCCGGGTCAAAAGTCAAAGTTTCCCCCCTTCAGGGGCAAAATAGTCTTTTTACATTAAAATATTATTATTCTCGGTTCGGGTCGTTACAATCTACCCACCTTACAGAAATTTCGTCCTCGAAATTTACTCAAACAAGTGTGGGTACTGCCCTCTCATCAATTCCTCGGGTTCCCATGTCGCTTCCTCCACCTCGTGGTTCCGCCATAGCACCTTAACCAAAGAAATTGTCTTGTTCCTTAAGACCTTTTCCTTCCTATCCAGAATCTGCACTGGCCGTTCCTCGAAACTCAAATCTGTCATCAGTTCCAGTGGTTGCTCTGGCAGTGCATGAGAGTCATCCCGAAGATACTTCCGTAGCATAGATACATGGAATACGTCATGTACTCGGGAAAGCTCCGAAGGTAGTGCTAAACGATAAGCCACTGGACCAATCCTCTCGACAATCTCATATGGCCCGATATAACGAGGACTCAATCTCCCACGTCGTCCAAATCGGAGAATCCCTTTCCACGACGATAACTTTAAAAAGACAAAGTCACTAACCTCGAACTCCAAATCTCGGATCTGCCGATCCGCATAGCTCTTCTGACGATCCTGGGCCGCCTTCAATCTTTCCCGAATAACCCGAACTGTCTCCTGGGTCATATCCATCAGATCCGGCCCCACTGCGGTTCTTTCTCCGATCTCCATCCAGCATACCGGTGTTCTGCACTGTCGACCATACAGTGCCTCATAGGGTGCCATCCCTATACTCGCATGGTAGCTATTATTGTAGGCAAACTCCATCAATGGCAATCGATCAGCCCACGATTCTTGGAATTGCAACACACAAGCTCTCATCATGTCCTCGAGAGTTTGTATTGTCCTTTTAGACTGTCCGTCGGTCTGTGGGTGGAATGCTGTACTGAAGTGCAATTTCGTACCCAAAGTAGTCTGTAGACTCCTCCAAAACCTGGATGTGAAACGCGGATCCCGATCCGACACGATCGACTCCGGGGTACCGTGCAGTCGGATGATCTCATTAATGAATAGCTGGGCCAAACGGGTGAGCTTGTACATCTCACGTACAGGCAGAAAATGCGCTGATTTAGTCAACCGGTCCACTATTACCCAGACCCCATCAACTCCACTACTTGTCTTCGGTAACTTGAAGACAAAGTCCATTGTAATATGATCCCACTTCCATTGTGGAATTGGAAGTGGCTGCATAGCCCCATACGGACGCTTCCGTTCTGCCTTGACCTGCTGACAGATCAAACATTTGCTGACAAACTCAGCTATCTCCCTCTTCATCCCTGGTCACCAATAATAGTCCCGGAGGGTACGGTACATTTTTGTCCCTCCTGGATGCATAGCATAGGCCGAACTGTGGGACTCGTCTAAAATCTCTCTCCTCAACTCTGGTACCGCAGGTACACACAATCTCCCAAGCTTTACTAATGCTCCATCGCCCCTGACGGAGAAATCTTGTCTCTGTCCGGATTCAACCTCGTTTTTGTAGTCACGGAGTATCTGGTCCTGTAGTTGAGCCTCGATGATCATGTCGACCAACACGGGTCGCACATGAAAGCTAGCCAGCAAGGCTCCCTGATCGTCCATCCCTAACATAACTCCGCCCTTCCGAAGTTCCACTAGCAAAGGAAGATACACCGATCTCAAGTGCGCAACTGATCCCGACGACTTCCTACTAAGTGCATCAGCCACAACATTTGCCTTTCCAGGATGGTACTCGATGGTACAATCATAATCCTTTAACAATTCCAACCATCTCCGCTGTCTCATGTTGAGTTCCTTCTGAGTGAACAGATGTTTAAGACTCTGGTGATCAGTGAATATTCAGCATGTCACACCGAACAAATGATGTCTCCAGATCTTTAGAGCATGAACCACCGCTGCCAATTCCAAATCATGAGTAGGGTAATTCAACTCGTGCGTCTTCAGCTGCCGGGATGCGTAAGCAATCACTTTTCCATTCTGCATCAATACACAACCCAAACCCTGCAGCGATGCATCACTATATACCACGAACTCTCCACTGCTGTCTGGTAATGCAAGGACAGGTGCAGTGGTTAATCTGAACTTTAATTCCTGGAAACTCTGTTCACACTGATCGTCCCACACAAACTTCACCCCTTTCCGGGTTAACCGAGACAATGGTGCGGCAATCTGGGAGAAACCCTCCACGAATCTCCGATAGTAGCCTGCTAACCCAACAAAACTTCGCACTTCCGTCACCGTGATCGGTCTTGGCCAATTTGTCACAGCCTCCGTTTTCTGAGGATCCGCACTTATCCCCTCGGGTGATAAAATGTGACCCAGGAATCCAATACTATTTAGCCAGAATTGACACTTGCTTAACTTAGCATACAGCTGCTCCTGTCGTAGTTTACCCAATACCATTCGTAAGTGCTCCGCATGAGCCCTGACACTCTTGGAATACACCAAGATGTCGTCGATAAACACGATCACAAATTTATCCAAGTACGCTCGGAAGACCCGATTCATCAAGTCCATGAATGCAGCTGGTGCATTCGTCAGTCCGAAGGGCATCACCAAGAACTCATAATGCCCATACCTCGTTCGAAAAGCTGTTTTCTGAACATCCCCCTCGGCTATTCTCAGTTGATGGTACCCCGACCTCAGATCTATCTTGGAGAAATATCGCGCTCCTCGTAATTGATCGAACAAATCATCGATCCTGGGTAAGGGATACTGATTCCTTACCGTAGCCTTGTTCAACTGCCGATAATCCACACACAACCGCAAACTACCCTCCTTCTTTTTCACAAATAAGACCGGCGCTCCCCATGGTGATGTACTGGGTCGGATAAACCCTAGATCCACCAGTTCCTGTAATTGGATTTTCAATTCCTGTAGCTCTGCCGGTGCCATACGATACGGTGCTTGTGAAATCGGTCGAGTCCCGGGGAGTAACTCGATCGTGAAGTCGATCTCCCTGGGTGGTGGTAATCCAGGTAAATCCCCTGGAAAGACATCAGGAAATTCCCGCACAATCGGAATATCCTCAATTCTCAAAGATTCATCCGTAGACTCTACCACATAAGCAAGATAACTCTGACACCCCTTCTGTAAAAGTTTTGTAGCTGTGAGTGCATATATTACCTTGGGTGATGCGTCTCCACACTCCCCCTGAAATATCACTTCCGGTAATCCCGAACCTCTCAAAGTTAACCACATGTTACTACAATCGATGAGCGAATTGTACTCCGACAACCAATCAACTCCAAGTATCACATCGAAGTCGTGCACATTCATCAGAATTAAGTCTGCCGGAAATTCGACTCCCTCAATCTCCACAGGACAAGCTCGTATCTCCTGGTTCACTTGGTAGGTCACACCCATCGGTGTCCCCACACCCATCTCGTGCTCAAGTGCGGTCACCTCACGGCCCAACAGACTCGCACAACGCGGTGAAATAAAAGAGTGAGTTGCCCCCGAATCCATCAATGCACGAACAACCATGCCATAAATATGTACAGTACCTATCATGTCAGGACCCGTCCCAAATATCACCTCGATACTCGGGATGAACCCTGCTCCCGTCTGACAATCATACTTACAATACCAAAAAGAAACTTAATACAACTATAAGCATAACCATCAGACGAAGGAGTAAATATATATAACAGTAAGTCAGAGCATAGTTCTTCAAAATGGGCACCAAAAGTCCTACAAGTCTAAGTCCGCAACGGAAGAACGTCGGAAGCCCTATGCCTCGATCTCTGCCTCAACGTTCACCCCAGCGCTATCACCACGACCTGGAGGGAGAATTAAAAACAAAAGGTGTGAGTGGACCAAAAAGAATGAAAGTTTTAAAACCGTTTACCAACAAATCAACATAAGGAAATAAAATCGTTTGTTCCCTCCGGTTCAAAACCAGGCATGCCAATGGAGTAATAGAAAAATCATAGTATGAAAAACATAAGAAACAGAGACACTATAAATACCATAAGAAACAGATACACTATAAAACATCATAAGAAACCAGAGTATAACCCGATCAAACCTGCTGGACCTATCCGAGTCTTTAAACTCAACCAGGCCTCACATATCAATCCGAGTCTTTAAACTCCCGAGTCTTTAAACTCAATAGGCCTATGGGGGTAATATCAGAATATCCGAGTCTTTAAACTCCCGAGTCTTTAAACTCAATCCGGGCCCGTCCCCCATCAATATCAATCCGGGTCTTTAAACCCATATCCAGATCCAGCAAATCCAATCCATATCCAGTGTAAAACCAATTCAAAATCCATCGCCAAATCCGAATTCGAAATCTCCGGTTCGAAGCCCTTCCGGCATTCAGAACCGACATTCCGAACCCAAATCCGGAAAATCCATTTCCATACTAAAAACCATAGGAAATCCCTAACCATGTTTCATAACCCATTTACCATCATCAGAAAACAGTTATAGGGTGAATTGCTCAGATATAGCATTAAAATCTGAAAATCGGCTTTTTTTCTCGAAAAACGTGCAAACATCTCAATCACGTATAACCATCATTTAAAACATAAAAACACACATAGAATCATAAAACAGTAAATTAAAACAGTTGGCATGCTCAGAAATAAGAAAAAGTCCACTCACAGTTTACGACACGTCACTCGCGCTCCGTGCGCTCCTCAACCGTCTCTGGTGTCTCCCGTCCTGTCAATAGATACCAAATAGGGTCACAATAACATCAAGGATACCTTCCCTATTTTCCCCAATTTTTCGGGAATTTAATAATATTTTAATCATATACCCTAAACCGTACGGATTCCCGAACCATTCCGTAACACCGTCCGATTAACCCGAAAACTATACCATTGGACTCCTTAGGACATTTAGGACTAAACTCATGTTGGACGTTTAACCGGATTCCTTCCCACGCGCCCCCACGCGCCGCCCAAAGTGGCTGCGCGTGGGCCTCACGCGCCTGCTACAGTCACCTTCAACCTCGAGTCACCCGGTTCAACACAGTTGAACCGGCGTGACCGGTTCTCCGCCGTTCACCCACCGTTCTTCTCCATTTCAATCCCACTAGCTTCGTCCAGTTCCCTGCAATCAAACCCAATCCTAAAATCCAGCAATCACGGCCTAGAACCCTTCGTCTTCAACCTCGAAAAAAACTTGCCCGTGGCTCTGTTTTCCTTCCCGGCCGTCCACAGCTTCCCCCTTCACGGTGGTGATACCAGCACCACCCTAGGACCTTAATGAGTCCTACCCAATTCACAGAATCCGTCGATTCATCCCCGAAGTCCACGACTTCACGTTTAAAATCACGGCCAAAACAGAGTATTGGATACTCGCCGTCGAACCACCAGCCACCGTGAACCTCCCGTCACGGCAACCACCACAGACGACGCCTAAGACCTCCCTGAACAACACCCTGACCTCCTAATCCCTCGACTCTAAGCCCATCATCACGACTTTGCAATTGAAAAAGCCACGAAAAACAGAGTAAACGGGCTTACCTTTCGATTCCGGCGCCGCCGTGAGAACCGTCACCCACCACCGTGCTCGTGGGACTCCCCTCAACCTCCTGAGTTTCCTACCGCCTCGGTTTGCCTCACCACACGGCACAACAGCCTCCACCGTCCACGATCTCCTCTGTTTTCCTCAAACGTTCGCCGCACCACCACCGTGCCGCCGTGCACGATGCTAATCCCAAAACACGATCAGCACCTCACCCACGTCTCTCTGTCACTCTCACCAGTCACTCCTCACTCTCCCTGGCCTCCAGATCGATCACCGCCTCACTCAACCTCCTCTCTGTTTTCAGTTGCCTTCGAATTGGTGCACGGTTCAAAAATGTCCAAGTGTGGCCGTGCACACTTAAGTTCCTCCTGGAACCATCTAGGGTCCCCCACGTGTCCATCAACCATTGGCCATCCCAAAATATCTGCCACTTGCCCTTATCTGATTGGGCTGAGGAAAAATGACCAAAATGCCCCTCCTGCACAAAATTACCATTTTGCCCTCAGACTTTCCAGACCCGTATCTTTTCCGTCCGACGTCCGATGACAGCGTGCCGCCTGTCGTTGAACTCAGGACGTCGAGACCTATCCAACGGTCCTCGGTCTACGTGAAAATCACACATCCTCCAAAAAGTCAACATTTTCCCTTTTAGCTCAAAATTACGGTAACGCCCCCAACCTTCCGTACATCATAACTTTTCCTCCGGTTGTCCTAATCGAACCTGCCGCCTGTCTTCGGACTCGTGACGTCCTAACCTACGTCACGGTCAAGGGCTAACACTCATCCAATCAATATTACAAAAGTCAACTTTTCATTTACTATTCACAGGGGCAAAATCGTCCTTTTTTACAAAACTTCACAGAAATTACATTTTTACCCTTCCCGTAGGTACGGGTTGTTACAATCTACCCCCCTAAAAAGAATTTCGTCCCCGAAATTCAGTGAAATAAATAAGGGTACTGTTCTCGCATCAAGGCCTCGGGTTCCCAAGTAGCTTCTTCAACCTGATGATTTCGCCACAATACCTTCACTAAGGGAACCGTCTTCCTTCGCAACACTTTATCCTTCCGATCCAGGATTGCAACAGGTTGCTCTTCAAAACTCAAGTCTTCCCTCAGTTCCACTGGTTGTGTTTCTAAAACATGCGAATCATCTCGAATATATTTCCGAAGCATAGAAACATGAAAGACATTATGTACCTTTTCCAAATCTGATGGTAAGGCCAACCGATAAGCTACAGGACCAATCCGCTCCAAAATCTCATACGGTCCAATGTAACGAGGACTCAACTTCCCTCGTCTGCCAAATCGTACAATTCCTTTCCAAGGAGATAGCTTCAGGAAAACCCAGTCTCCAACAGCAAACTCCAAATCCCTGATCCTACGGTCAGCGTAGCTCTTTTGGCGGTCCTGCGCTGCCTTCAATCGATCCCTAATCAATGCCACTTTTTCCTGAGTAAGCTCCACCAGCTCAGAAGTAGTCAACCTCCTCTCACCAACTTCAGTCCAACACAATGGAGTCCGACACTGCCGCCCATACAAAGCCTCGTAAGGAGCCATCCCAATGCTCTCCTGAAAACTATTATTATAAGCGAACTCCATCAAAGGCAGATGTGATTCCCAAGTACCCTGAAACTGAAGCACACAAGCTCGCATCATATCCTCGAGAATCTGAATAGTCCGCTCAGACTGCCCATCAGTCTGAGGATGAAAAGCAGTACTGAAGTGTAATTTAGTCCCAAAAGCTTCCTGTAAGCTCTGCCAAAATCGAGAAGTGAATCTCGGATCTCTATCAGATACTATCGACTCCGGAGTCCCATGTAATCGAATAATCTCATTAATAAACAACTGTGCAAACTGTTCCAACCTGAAGTTCTCCCATACTGGTAAGAAATGAGCAGACTTCGTAAGTCGATCCACAACAACCCATACACCATCGTGTCCCTTCGGTGTTCTCGGAAGCTTGAACACAAAATCCATAGTCAAGTGATCCCATTTCCACTCGGGAATCGGCAAAGGTTGCATTGC
Source organism: Prinsepia uniflora (assembly GCA_032719365.1). Lineage (NCBI taxonomy): Eukaryota > Viridiplantae > Streptophyta > Magnoliopsida > Rosales > Rosaceae > Prinsepia > Prinsepia uniflora. The sequence goes on from CM064869.1 coordinate 71,094,671, forward strand.
TCCATAAGGTCTCTGCCGCTCGGCTTTCACCTGTTGACAAATCAAGCATCTACTGACATACGCTGCAATTTCACGTTTCATCCCTGACCACCAGTAATGCTCTCGAAGTGTACGATACATCTTGGTCCCACCAGGATGCATCGCATAAGCTGAACAGTGAGCCTCATCCAGTATCACCTTCTTCAAGACTTCATCCTCAGGAACACATAACCGTCCATTCTTAACCAAGGCTCCATCCTCACGGATCTCAAAATCCTGTCTTTCTCCAGCCTCGACCTCAATCCGAATGATGCCCAGAATAGGGTCCTCAAACTGAGCATCAATCACCTGATCAATCAAAACGGGTCGCACATGGAAACTCGCTAGGAGTGCTCCCTGATCATCCACAGTCAACTCTACTCCCAACTTACGGAGCTCAACCAACAAAGGTAACCGTACTGTCCTCAAATGCGACAAAGATCCCGCTGACTTCCTGCTCAGAGCATCGGCTACCACATTAGCCTTCCCTGGATGATACTCAATAGTACAGTCGTAGTCCTTCAGTAACTCCAACCAACGGCGCTGTCTGAGGTTCAATTCCTTTTGAGTGAACAAATACTTCAAACTCTTGTGGTCCGTAAAAATTCTGCACTTCTCACCGTACAAGTAATGTCGCCAAATCTTCAATGCATGAACCACCGCAGCCAATTCCAAGTCATGTGTAGAGTAGTTCACCTCATGGGGTTTCAATTGCCGGGAAGCATAAGCAATCACTTTCCCGTGCTGCATCAAGACACAACCCAAACCTTGTAAAGAAGCGTCACTGTACACCTCGAACTCCCCACTATCGTCTGGAAGGGCTAACACAGGAGCAGATGTCAACCGCCTTTTAAGCTCCTGGAAACTCTGTTCACAGTTCTCATCCCACTCAAACCGAACTCCCTTCCGTGTCAACCTCGTCAACGGTGCTGCAAGAATAGAAAAGCCCTCAATAAAACGCCGGTAATACCCTGCCAAACCCAGAAAACTCCGAATTTCCGTCACCGTCTTAGGCTGTTCCCAATTGGCTACCGCCTCAACTTTCTGAGGATCCACACGAATGCCCTCGGCCGAAATCACATGGCCAAGAAATCCAACACTGGTCAACCAGAACTGACACTTACTGAGCTTCGCATACAACTGATGCTCCCTCAACGTTTTAAGCACAATCCTCAGATGTTTCTCATGCGCCTTCGCACTCTTCGAATACACCAAAATATCATCAATGAAAACAATCACAAAACGATCCAAGTAGGGCCGGAACACTCGGTTCATAAGGTCCATAAAAGCTGCTGGGGCATTAGTCAAACCAAAAGGCATCACCACAAACTCATAGTGACCGTACCTGGTCCGGAAAGCTGTCTTCGGTATATCCTCCTCTTTAACCCGTAACTGGTGATAGCCGGAGCGAAGATCAATCTTCGAGAAATACTGTGCTCCCTTGAGCTGGTCAAACAAATCATCAATCCGGGGTAGGGGGTACTTATTCCGAATAGTTACCTTATTCAGTTGCCTGTAATCCACACACAACCTCAATCCTCCGTCCTTTTTCTTGACAAACAAAACAGGTGCTCCCCAAGGTGACGTACTCGGTCGAATAAATCCTATATCGACCAACTCTTGCAACTGGGCCTTAAGTTCCCTCAATTCGGCAGGTGCCATACGGTAAGGAGTCTGAGAAATAGGCTGTGTACCTGGTAGAAGCTCAATCGTAAACTCAAGATCTCGGTGTGGGGGTAGTCCTGGCAACTCCTCGGGAAAAACATCGGGAAACTCCCGTACCACTGGTATATCCTCCGCCCTCTCTGGCGTAGCACGCGTATCCACCACATGAGCTAAGTAACCCTGGCACCCCTTCCGTAACAGTTTACTAGCCCCGAGTGCCGAAATAACTCCCGTAGGAAGTGCACGCTGATCCCCCTGAAATGTAGTCTCTGGTAATCCGGGACTCCGAAAAGTCACTCTCCTATCGAAACATTCGATAGAAGCATGATGTCTCGTCAACCAGTCCATACCCAAGATCACATCAAAGTCCCGTAAATCCAAGAGTAACAAATCTGCCAGTAACTCCACCTGGCCTACCAGTACCGGACACTCTCTCAAAACCTGAGTCACTACCAACACCTCCCCAGTAGGTGTACTCACTCCTAACGCACAATCCAAAGTAGACACCTCCCTCTCCTTAACCAGACTACAACTCCGAGCTACAAATGAATGGGTAGCCCCGGGATCTATCAAAGTAAAAATGGTGTGACCAAGTATGGTGAGTGTACCTGTCACCACTCCCGGTGCTGACCTAGCCTCCTGCTGAGTCATAGCAAAAACTCGCGCCTGTGGTCCCGACGACCTACCGCGCCCTCTGGAACTGCTCGTGGCACCACCGCCACCCCTAGGGCCTGCCGCCCCTGATACTGATGCAGTACTCCGCCCGGGTTCTGCTGCACCTCTACCTGCTCCACCCTCCGGAGCTAACAATGGGCACTCCCGACGGAAATGTCCTCGCTCCCCACAGTAGAAGCAGGTGTCTCTACCGGGTCCACCGGTATGCCTCCCTGTAGAAGCCACTGAAGTCGCACTCGCCTGAGGAGTCGGCTGTGACCTAGCTCCTCGAAATCCTGAGCCCTGGAAACTGCCTGGTCTACCATACCGGGCTCCACCAGCCGATAGTGATCCACCAAAATTACCCCGTTTCGGGGGCCTCTGACTCGCTGCTCCTGGGAACGACTGCTCTCGGCGTCGAACACTGCCCGAATACTGTGGTCGAGCAGGTAAACTGGCCTCCACCCTGACAGCAGCATCAGACAACTCTCGGAAAGTAGCAAAAGAGCCGGCTGTCACTATGGCCCTGATCTCTCCCCGGAGACCCAACTCAAACCGGCGGCACTTCTCCGCCTCAGTCGCCACAAATGCCGGAGCAAAACGAGATAGCATCTGGAACTTCTGCTCATACTCAGCCACTGTCAAGTTTCCTTGCTTCAAGTGAAGGAATTCCGCTTCCTTCGCATCCCTGAAAGAACGGGGATAGTACTGATCTAGAAACCTCTCCCGGAACGTCTCCCAGGTCACAGTATGTGCATCCCAGCCGGACAGTTCCAGCGTATACCACCACTCGTAGGCAGCTCCATCCAACAGAAAAGTGGCTAACAATACCCGATCCTCGGGAGGACAGTGCATCACCCCAAAAATACGCTCGAGTCGGGTGATCCATCGGTGAGCTTCCTCGGGATCAGCCCCACCGCTGAACGTAGTAGCCCCAAGCCTCTGGGCTCTCTCGATCGAAGCACTCTCAGTCCCTCTCGCCGCTTCATCTTCAGGTCGTGGAGGGGGTTCACGTCTCGGAGGCATGATCAATCGTACGCTGAAAGAGGCATAGAGTTAGTATAATAACCTAGACCCAACACAAAGTGACACAACCTATGCTCTGATACCAATTGTCAGGACCCGTCCCAAATATCACCTCGATACTCGGGATGAACCCTGCTCCCGTCTGACAATCATACTTACAATACCAAAAAGAAACTTAATACAACTATAAGCATAACCATCAGACGAAGGAGTAAATATATATAACAGTAAGTCAGAGCATAGTTCTTCAAAATGGGCACCAAAAGTCCTACAAGTCTAAGTCCGCAACGGAAGAACGTCGGAAGCCCTATGCCTCGATCTCTGCCTCAACGTTCACCCCAGCGCTATCACCACGACCTGGAGGGAGAATTAAAAACAAAAGGTGTGAGTGGACCAAAAAGAATGAAAGTTTTAAAACCGTTTACCAACAAATCAACATAAGGAAATAAAATCGTTTGTTCCCTCCGGTTCAAAACCAGGCATGCCAATGGAGTAATAGAAAAATCATAGTATGAAAAACATAAGAAACAGAGACACTATAAATACCATAAGAAACAGATACACTATAAAACATCATAAGAAACCAGAGTATAACCCGATCAAACCTGCTGGACCTATCCGAGTCTTTAAACTCAACCAGGCCTCACATATCAATCCGAGTCTTTAAACTCCCGAGTCTTTAAACTCAATAGGCCTATGGGGGTAATATCAGAATATCCGAGTCTTTAAACTCCCGAGTCTTTAAACTCAATCCGGGCCCGTCCCCCATCAATATCAATCCGGGTCTTTAAACCCATATCCAGATCCAGCAAATCCAATCCATATCCAGTGTAAAACCAATTCAAAATCCATCGCCAAATCCGAATTCGAAATCTCCGGTTCGAAGCCCTTCCGGCATTCAGAACCGACATTCCGAACCCAAATCCGGAAAATCCATTTCCATACTAAAAACCATAGGAAATCCCTAACCATGTTTCATAACCCATTTACCATCATCAGAAAACAGTTATAGGGTGAATTGCTCAGATATAGCATTAAAATCTGAAAATCGGCTTTTTTTCTCGAAAAACGTGCAAACATCTCAATCACGTATAACCATCATTTAAAACATAAAAACACACATAGAATCATAAAACAGTAAATTAAAACAGTTGGCATGCTCAGAAATAAGAAAAAGTCCACTCACAGTTTACGACACGTCACTCGCGCTCCGTGCGCTCCTCAACCGTCTCTGGTGTCTCCCGTCCTGTCAATAGATACCAAATAGGGTCACAATAACATCAAGGATACCTTCCCTATTTTCCCCAATTTTTCGGGAATTTAATAATATTTTAATCATATACCCTAAACCGTACGGATTCCCGAACCATTCCGTAACACCGTCCGATTAACCCGAAAACTATACCATTGGACTCCTTAGGACATTTAGGACTAAACTCATGTTGGACGTTTAACCGGATTCCTTCCCACGCGCCCCCACGCGCCGCCCAAAGTGGCTGCGCGTGGGCCTCACGCGCCTGCTACAGTCACCTTCAACCTCGAGTCACCCGGTTCAACACAGTTGAACCGGCGTGACCGGTTCTCCGCCGTTCACCCACCGTTCTTCTCCATTTCAATCCCACTAGCTTCGTCCAGTTCCCTGCAATCAAACCCAATCCTAAAATCCAGCAATCACGGCCTAGAACCCTTCGTCTTCAACCTCGAAAAAAACTTGCCCGTGGCTCTGTTTTCCTTCCCGGCCGTCCACAGCTTCCCCCTTCACGGTGGTGATACCAGCACCACCCTAGGACCTTACTGAGTCCTACCCAATTCACAGAATCCGTCGATTCATCCCCGAAGTCCACGACTTCACGTTTAAAATCACGGCCAAAACAGAGTATTGGATACTCGCCGTCGAACCACCAGCCACCGTGAACCTCCCGTCACGGCAACCACCACAGACGACGCCTAAGACCTCCCTGAACAACACCCTGACCTCCTAATCCCTCGACTCTAAGCCCATCATCACGACTTTGCAATTGAAAAAGCCACGAAAAACAGAGTAAACGGGCTTACCTTTCGATTCCGGCGCCGCCGTGAGAACCGTCACCCACCACCGTGCTCGTGGGACTCCCCTCAACCTCCTGAGTTTCCTACCGCCTCGGTTTGCCTCACCACACGGCACAACAGCCTCCACCGTCCACGATCTCCTCTGTTTTCCTCAAACGTTCGCCGCACCACCACCGTGCCGCCGTGCACGATGCCAATCCCAAAACACGATCAGCACCTCACCCACGTCTCTCTGTCACTCTCACCAGTCACTCCTCACTCTCCCTGGCCTCCAGATCGATCACCGCCTCACTCAACCTCCTCTCTGTTTTCAGTTGCCTTCGAATTGGTGCACGGTTCAAAAATGTCCAAGTGTGGCCGTGCACACTTAAGTTCCTCCTGGAACCATCTAGGGTCCCCCACGTGTCCATCAACCATTGGACATCCCAAAATATCTGCCACTTGCCCTTATCTGATTGGGCTGAGGAAAAATGACCAAAATGCCCCTCCTGCACAAAATTACCATTTTGCCCTCAGACTTTCCAGACCCGTATCTTTTCCGTCCGACGTCCGATGACAGCGTGCCGCCTGTCGTTGAACTCAGGACGTCGAGACCTATCCAACGGTCCTCGGTCTACGTGAAAATCACACATCCTCCAAAAAGTCAACATTTTCCCTTTTAGCTCAAAATTACGGTAACGCCCCCAACCTTCCGTACATCATAACTTTTCCTCCGGTTGTCCTAATCGAACCTGCCGCCTGTCTTCGGACTCGTGACGTCCTAACCTACGTCACGGTCAAGGGCAAACACTCATCCAATCAATATTACAAAAGTCAACTTTTCGTTTACTATTCACAGGGGCAAAATCGTCCTTTTTTACAAAACTTCACAGAAATTACATTTTTACCCTTCCCGTAGGTACGGGTTGTTACAATCTACCCCCCTAAAAAGAATTTCGTCCCCGAAATTCAGTGAAATAAATAAGGGTACTGTTCTCGCATCAAGGCCTCGGGTTCCCAAGTAGCTTCTTCAACCTGATGATTTCGCCACAATACCTTCACTAAGGGAACCGTCTTCCTTCGCAACACTTTATCCTTCCGATCCAGGATTGCAACAGGTTGCTTTTCAAAACTCAAGTCTTCCCTCAGTTCCACTGGTTGTGTTTCTAAAACATGCGAATCATCTCGAATATATTTCCGAAGCATAGAAACATGAAAGACATTATGTACCTTTTCCAAATCTGATGGTAAGGCCAACCGATAAGCTACAGGACCAATCCGCTCCAAAATCTCATACGGTCCAATGTAACGAGGACTCAACTTCCCTCGTCTGCCAAATCGTACAATTCCTTTCCAAGGAGATAGCTTCAGGAAAACCCAGTCTCCAACAGCAAACTCCAAATCCCTGATCCTACGGTCAGCGTAGCTCTTTTGGCGGTCCTGCGCTGCCTTCAATCGATCCCTAATCAATGCCACTTTTTCCTGAGTAAGCTCCACCAGCTCAGAAGTAGTCAACCTCCTCTCACCAACTTCAGTCCAACACAATGGAGTCCGACACTGCCGCCCATACAAAGCCTCGTAAGGAGCCATCCCAATGCTCTCCTGAAAACTATTATTATAAGCGAACTCCATCAAAGGCAGATGTGATTCCCAAGTACCCTGAAACTGAAGCACACAAGCTCGCATCATATCCTCGAGAATCTGAATAGTCCGCTCAGACTGCCCATCAGTCTGAGGATGAAAAGCAGTACTGAAGTGTAATTTAGTCCCAAAAGCTTCCTGTAAGCTCTGCCAAAATCGAGAAGTGAATCTCGGATCTCTATCAGATACTATCGACTCCGGAGTCCCATGTAATCGAATAATCTCATTAATAAACAACTGTGCAAACTGTTCCAACCTGAAGTTCTCCCATACTGGTAAGAAATGAGCAGACTTCGTAAGTCGATCCACAACAACCCATACACCATCGTGTCCCTTCGGTGTTCTCGGAAGCTTGAACACAAAATCCATAGTCAAGTGATCCCATTTCCACTCGGGAATCGGCAAAGGTTGCATTGCTCCATAAGGTCTCTGCCGCTCGGCTTTTACCTGTTGACAAATCAAGCATCTACTGACATACGCTGCAATTTCACGTTTCATCCCTAACCACCAGTAATGCTCTCGAAGTGTACGATACATCTTGGTCCCACCAGGATGCATCGCATAAGCTGAACAGTGAGCCTCATCCAGTATCACCTTCTTCAAGACTTCATCCTCAGGAACACATAACCGTCCATTCTTAACCAAGGCTCCATCCTCACGGATCTCAAAATCCTGTCTTTCTCCAGCCTCGACCTCAATCCGAATGATGCCCAGAATAGGGTCCTCAAACTGAGCATCAATCACCTGATCAATCAAAACGGGTCGCACATGGAAACTCGCTAGGAGTGCTCCCTGATCATCCACAGTCAACTCTACTCCCAACTTACGGAGCTCAACCAACAAAGGTAACCGTACTGTCCTCAAATGCGACAAAGATCCCGCTGACTTCCTGCTCAGAGCATCGGCTACCACATTAGCCTTCCCTGGATGATACTCAATAGTACAGTCGTAGTCCTTCAGTAACTCCAACCAACGGCGCTGTCTGAGGTTCAATTCTTTTTGAGTGAACAAATACTTCAAACTCTTGTGGTCCGTAAAAATTCTGCACTTCTCACCGTACAAGTAATGTCGCCAAATCTTCAATGCATGAACCACCGCAGCCAATTCCAAGTCATGTGTAGGGTAGTTCACCTCATGGGGTTTCAATTGCCGGGAAGCATAAGCAATCACTTTCCCGTGCTGCATCAAGACACAACCCAAACCTTGTAAAGAAGCGTCACTGTACACCTCGAACTCCCCACTATCGTCTGGAAGGGCTAACACAGGAGCAGATGTCAACCGCCTTTTAAGCTCCTGGAAACTCTGTTCACAGTTCTCATCCCACTCAAACCGAACTCCCTTCCGTGTCAACCTCGTCAACGGTGCTGCAAGAATAGAAAAGCCCTCAATAAAACGCCGGTAATACCCTGCCAAACCCAGAAAACTCCGAATTTCCGTCACCGTCTTAGGCTGTTCCCAATTGGCTACCGCCTCAACTTTCTGAGGATCCACACGAATGCCCTCGGCCGAAATCACATGGCCAAGAAATCCAACACTGGTCAACCAGAACTGACACTTACTGAGCTTCGCATACAACTGATGCTCCCTCAACGTTTTAAGCACAATCCTCAGATGTTTCTCATGCGCCTTCGCACTCTTCGAATACACCAAAATATCATCAATGAAAACAATCACAAAACGATCCAAGTAGGGCCGGAACACTCGGTTCATAAGGTCCATAAAAGCTGCTGGGGCATTAGTCAAACCAAAAGGCATCACCACAAACTCATAGTGACCGTACCTGGTCCGGAAAGCTGTCTTCGGTATATCCTCCTCTTTAACCCGTAACTGGTGATAGCCGGAGCGAAGATCAATCTTCGAGAAATACTGTGCTCCCTTGAGCTGGTCAAACAAATCATCAATCCGGGGTAGGGGGTACTTATTCCGAATAGTTACCTTATTCAGTTGCCTGTAATCCACACACAACCTCAATCCTCCGTCCTTTTTCTTGACAAACAAAACAGGTGCTCCCCAAGGTGACGTACTCGGTCGAATAAATCCTATATCGACCAACTCTTGCAACTGGGCCTTAAGTTCCCTCAATTCGGCAGGTGCCATACGGTAAGGAGTCTGAGAAATAGGCTGTGTACCTGGTAGAAGCTCAATCGTAAACTCAAGATCTCGGTGTGGGGGTAGTCCTGGCAACTCCTCGGGAAAAACATCGGGAAACTCCCGTACCACTGGTATATCCTCCGCCCTCTCTGGCGTAGCACGCGTATCCACCACATGAGCTAAGTAACCCTGGCACCCCTTCCGTAACAGTTTACTAGCCCCGAGTGCCGAAATAACTCCCGTAGGAAGTGCACGCTGATCCCCCTGAAATGTAGTCTCTGGTAATCCGGGACTCCGAAAAGTCACTCTCCTATCGAAACATTCGATAGAAGCATGATGTCTCGTCAACCAGTCCATACCCAAGATCACATCAAAGTCCCGTAAATCCAAGAGTAACAAATCTGCCAGTAACTCCACCTGGCCTACCAGTACCGGACACTCTCTCAAAACCTGAGTCACTACCAACACCTCCCCAGTAGGTGTACTCACTCCTAACGCACAATCCAAAGTAGACACCTCCCTCTCCTTAACCAGACTACAACTCCGAGCTACAAATGAATGGGTAGCCCCGGGATCTATCAAAGTAAAAATGGTGTGACCAAGTATGGTGAGTGTACCTGTCACCACTCCCGGTGCTGACCTAGCCTCCTGCTGAGTCATAGCAAAAACTCGCGCCTGTGGTCCCGACGACCTACCGCGCCCTCTGGAACTGCTCGTGGCACCACCGCCACCCCTAGGGCCTGCCGCCCCTGATACTGATGCAGTACTCCGCCCGGGTTCTGCTGCACCTCTACCTGCTCCACCCTCCGGAGCTAACAATGGGCACTCCCGACGGAAATGTCCTCGCTCCCCACAGTAGAAGCAGGTGTCTCTACCGGGTCCACCGGTATGCCTCCCTGTAGAAGCCACTGAAGTCGCACTCGCCTGAGGAGTCGGCTGTGACCTAGCTCCTCGAAATCCTGAGCCCTGGAAACTGCCTGGTCTACCATACCGGGCTCCACCAGCCGATAGTGATCCACCAAAATTACCCCGTTTCGGGGGCCTCTGACTCGCTGCTCCTGGGAACGACTGCTCTCGGCGTCGAACACTGCCCGAATACTGTGGTCGAGCAGGTAAACTGGCCTCCACCCTGACAGCAGCATCAGACAACTCTCGGAAAGTAGCAAAAGAGCCGGCTGTCACTATGGCCCTGATCTCTCCCCGGAGACCCAACTCAAACCGGCGGCACTTCTCCGCCTCAGTCGCCACAAATGCCGGAGCAAAACGAGATAGCATCTGGAACTTCTGCTCATACTCAGCCACTGTCAAGTTTCCTTGCTTCAAGTGAAGGAATTCCGCTTCCTTCGCATCCCTGAAAGAACGGGGATAGTACTGATCTAGAAACCTCTCCCGGAACGTCTCCCAGGTCACAGTATGTGCATCCCAGCCGGACAGTTCCAGCGTATACCACCACTCGTAGGCAGCTCCATCCAACAGAAAAGTGGCTAACAATACCCGATCCTCGGGAGGACAGTGCATCACCCCAAAAATACGCTCGAGTCGGGTGATCCATCGGTGAGCTTCCTCGGGATCAGCCCCACCGCTGAACGTAGTAGCCCCAAGCCTCTGGGCTCTCTCGATCGAAGCACTCTCAGTCCCTCTCGCCGCTTCATCTTCAGGTCGTGGAGGGGGTTCACGTCTCGGAGGCATGATCAATCGTACGCTGAAAGAGGCATAGAGTTAGTATAATAACCTAGACCCAACACAAAGTGACACAACCTATGCTCTGATACCAATTGTCAGGACCCGTCCCAAATATCACCTCGATACTCGGGATGAACCCTGCTCCCGTCTGACAATCATACTTACAATACCAAAAAGAAACTTAATACAACTATAAGCATAACCATCAGACGAAGGAGTAAATATATATAACAGTAAGTCAGAGCATAGTTCTTCAAAATGGGCACCAAAAGTCCTACAAGTCTAAGTCCGCAACGGAAGAACGTCGGAAGCCCTATGCCTCGATCTCTGCCTCAACGTTCACCCCAGCGCTATCACCACGACCTGGAGGGAGAATTAAAAACAAAAGGTGTGAGTGGACCAAAAAGAATGAAAGTTTTAAAACCGTTTACCAACAAATCAACATAAGGAAATAAAATCGTTTGTTCCCTCCGGTTCAAAACCAGGCATGCCAATGGAGTAATAGAAAAATCATAGTATGAAAAACATAAGAAACAGAGACACTATAAATACCATAAGAAACAGATACACTATAAAACATCATAAGAAACCAGAGTATAACCCGATCAAACCTGCTGGACCTATCCGAGTCTTTAAACTCAACCAGGCCTCACATATCAATCCGAGTCTTTAAACTCCCGAGTCTTTAAACTCAATAGGCCTATGGGGGTAATATCAGAATATCCGAGTCTTTAAACTCCCGAGTCTTTAAACTCAATCCGGGCCCGTCCCCCATCAATATCAATCCGGGTCTTTAAACCCATATCCAGATCCAGCAAATCCAATCCATATCCAGTGTAAAACCAATTCAAAATCCATCGCCAAATCCGAATTCGAAATCTCCGGTTCGAAGCCCTTCCGGCATTCAGAACCGACATTCCGAACCCAAATCCGGAAAATCCATTTCCATACTAAAAACCATAGGAAATCCCTAACCATGTTTCATAACCCATTTACCATCATCAGAAAACAGTTATAGGGTGAATTGCTCAGATATAGCATTAAAATCTGAAAATCGGCTTTTTTTCTCGAAAAACGTGCAAACATCTCAATCACGTATAACCATCATTTAAAACATAAAAACACACATAGAATCATAAAACAGTAAATTAAAACAGTTGGCATGCTCAGAAATAAGAAAAAGTCCACTCACAGTTTACGACACGTCACTCGCGCTCCGTGCGCTCCTCAACCGTCTCTGGTGTCTCCCGTCCTGTCAATAGATACCAAATAGGGTCACAATAACATCAAGGATACCTTCCCTATTTTCCCCAATTTTTCGGGAATTTAATAATATTTTAATCATATACCCTAAACCGTACGGATTCCCGAACCATTCCGTAACACCGTCCGATTAACCCGAAAACTATACCATTGGACTCCTTAGGACATTTAGGACTAAACTCATGTTGGACGTTTAACCGGATTCCTTCCCACGCGCCCCCACGCGCCGCCCAAAGTGGCTGCGCGTGGGCCTCACGCGCCTGCTACAGTCACCTTCAACCTCGAGTCACCCGGTTCAACACAGTTGAACCGGCGTGACCGGTTCTCCGCCGTTCACCCACCGTTCTTCTCCATTTCAATCCCACTAGCTTCGTCCAGTTCCCTGCAATCAAACCCAATCCTAAAATCCAGCAATCACGGCCTAGAACCCTTCGTCTTCAACCTCGAAAAAAACTTGCCCGTGGCTCTGTTTTCCTTCCCGGCCGTCCACAGCTTCCCCCTTCACGGTGGTGATACCAGCACCACCCTAGGACCTTACTGAGTCCTACCCAATTCACAGAATCCGTCGATTCATCCCCGAAGTCCACGACTTCACGTTTAAAATCACGGCCAAAACAGAGTATTGGATACTCGCCGTCGAACCACCAGCCACCGTGAACCTCCCGTCACGGCAACCACCACAGACGACGCCTAAGACCTCCCTGAACAACACCCTGACCTCCTAATCCCTCGACTCTAAGCCCATCATCACGACTTTGCAATTGAAAAAGCCACGAAAAACAGAGTAAACGGGCTTACCTTTCGATTCCGGCGCCGCCGTGAGAACCGTCACCCACCACCGTGCTCGTGGGACTCCCCTCAACCTCCTGAGTTTCCTACCGCCTCGGTTTGCCTCACCACACGGCACAACAGCCTCCACCGTCCACGATCTCCTCTGTTTTCCTCAAACGTTCGCCGCACCACCACCGTGCCGCCGTGCACGATGCCAATCCCAAAACACGATCAGCACCTCACCCACGTCTCTCTGTCACTCTCACCAGTCACTCCTCACTCTCCCTGGCCTCCAGATCGATCACCGCCTCACTCAACCTCCTCTCTGTTTTCAGTTGCCTTCGAATTGGTGCACGGTTCAAAAATGTCCAAGTGTGGCCGTGCACACTTAAGTTCCTCCTGGAACCATCTAGGGTCCCCCACGTGTCCATCAACCATTGGACATCCCAAAATATCTGCCACTTGCCCTTATCTGATTGGGCTGAGGAAAAATGACCAAAATGCCCCTCCTGCACAAAATTACCATTTTGCCCTCAGACTTTCCAGACCCGTATCTTTTCCGTCCGACGTCCGATGACAGCGTGCCGCCTGTCGTTGAACTCAGGACGTCGAGACCTATCCAACGGTCCTCGGTCTACGTGAAAATCACACATCCTCCAAAAAGTCAACATTTTCCCTTTTAGCTCAAAATTACGGTAACGCCCCCAACCTTCCGTACATCATAACTTTTCCTCCGGTTGTCCTAATCGAACCTGCCGCCTGTCTTCGGACTCGTGACGTCCTAACCTACGTCACGGTCAAGGGCAAACACTCATCCAATCAATATTACAAAAGTCAACTTTTCGTTTACTATTCACAGGGGCAAAATCGTCCTTTTTTACAAAACTTCACAGAAATTACATTTTTACCCTTCCCGTAGGTACGGGTTGTTACATATCAACACTCCCGGAATGGATCTGGCCTGCTGCTGGGTAACAGCATAGACACGAGCCATAGACTCTGCAGGTCGTCCCCGTCCTCTAGCTCCTCGATCACGGCCACGCACAACACCGCGTGTCCGGCTGCTGTCAGTCTGAGATGCTGAGCTCTGTGCTTGCGTAGTACTGCCCCGAATCAGTGGACAATCAGAAGCATAGTGCCCCGGCTCACCACAAGCGAAGCATGTGACCTCCCTAGGTCGACCCGAGTATCCTCCCGGTGAGATGCTCATCGGTGAGTACGGCTGCTGCCAAGCTCCAGAACGCTGTCCAGACCGCTGAGGACTCCTGAACTGACCAGAACGTCCTCGGCTGCCAGAAGACGAAGATCCACCAGAATGTCCTCCCTTCGAGCCACGATGGCCCGAGAATCCCAAGTGTGGGCGATCACGTCGCCGTGTCTCCCCCTCATCTCGCTGACGTGCCAGGATACTGTTCTCAACCCTGGTCGCCGCATCAGTCAGATCCCTCATGGAAGCAAAGGGCGTTGCAGTCACCATCGCCTGAATCTCAGGTCGCAGGCCCCACTCAAATCTGCGACATCGATCTGCCTCGGTGATCACGAATTTCTCAGCAAAACGAGACAACATCAGGAAGGTCTCCTCGTACTCTGCTACAGTCTGATCTCCCTGCCGGAGTTGCAGAAACTCCGCCTCACGGGCGTTGCGGAACGACCGTGGATAGAACTGGTTGAGAAACAGCTCTCGAAAGGTCTCTCATGGAATGGTGTGAACGGTCCAACCGGCCAGGACAAGGTTGTGCCACCATCGATAGGCGCTCCCATCTAGTAGGAAGGTCGCCAGTACGACACGCTCCTCCTGTGGACAATGCATGACCTCGAAAATCCTCTCCCAGCGGTCAATCCACTGGTGTGCTTCCTCGGGGTTGGTCCCACCACTAAAATGCGTAGCACCCAGGCGCTGGGCCCGCTCAATGCTCGCAGTGTCTCCATTTCCTCCATTGCCCTCGTCAACACGTGCACGAGGTTCAGGTCGGGGAGGCATATCCAACTGTTAAGAGGCAAACAGGTTAAAAGACATCGAAAGCAACCATGTACAAAGTACAAACCGCTAACCTAGTACTCAGACTACTAATCCTAATGCTCTGATACCAAGCTAACAGGACCCGTCCCAATCCCACTGGGACCACCCAGGGACGTGCCCCTCTCCCGTCTGACAATGACTCTAAACATACCAAATTACCCTTAAATAAAAATCGAAGACTTAAATAGATAGATAACGTACAACCATAGTGTTTAAAGTGATACTGTCAGACAAGGGAAAGTAAAATACAACATGTGAGCACAATAGTCAGAGTACATTTATTCGGTGCTCAACCTACCCACAAGTGGGTGTACAGGTGCACAGCTAGGCAAACTAAACCTCTACCTCCTCCTCTGGGTCCTCCTCCTCTATTTCCGTGTCAGGGTCTGGAGGGGTCAGTAAAACAAGGGTGAGTGGGCCTAAAATAACAGTTTAGAAATCAATTTAATAATAAAATAATCATAAGGTTTTACCCCTCCGTTTTCCAAATCTTGCATGCAGTGAAAACATAATATCATAACCATAAAACCACAATAATAATTGAAAGGAGAAACTAACATATCAGTGCACTGTAAAACCCAACCCAAATGATGTCACGGTTCTAAGGCTACGCGTTGCCACTCAGGGTCTCACACCCGAGACTCTCTAGGTACATCAGCTCCCGGTATCCCGGTCACTGCCCGAGGTATATAAACATGCCTTCCTGAGAGTAAGCAGCCCAACGGGGGTCAACTCCACTCAGTCAGAGCCCCGTGACTACTCCAGGGTCCACCCAGGCCAACGACCCTCCCTGGAGGAGACAATATACACAGGTAGGAAAGTACAGTACAATAACAATATAGTTTGCCCTATGTCCCCCGAACATCCCAAGCAAAATCCACATATAATCCAAACGGGTCTCATGCCCAAAACATTGTAATAGCATATATAAACAGTTCATAAGACTCATCGAAATCATAAGTGGAAATAGTAAAACAGTTTATGCATGCAAGCCTTTTATAAATCAAACAGCCCACTCACACTCGGTCCTTGCTGCTCAACGATCTCTAAAACCTGTATTTTTATACCTGACGGTTACTTAAGGACCCTACAACATCAATACCAAGACCCTAGAACAGATCCGCCTCAAAATCGCATCCCGGGCACTATTCCCGGTGCTTCAAACCCCATTTTGACTAATATAACGATCTCTGATCGACACGAAACCACCTCCATTGGATCCGTATCGTCGAAACCTTGAAAATGGTACCAGCCCCACCAAAATCACTGTTCACATGCGCCCCCACGCGCCTGGTCAACGCGTGGGTCAACGCTGCTACAGTACTGCTGACGTCAGCAGTGACGTCATGCTGACGTCAGCATGACGTCATCACTGACACTTGTCAGGTGACACGTGGCATGTTCTGATTGGTCCCTGGTCTGACAACATCTGACAGCATGATGTCAGAAGTGACGTCAGAAGTGACGTCAGAAGTGACGTCAGCATGATGACGTCATCATGCTACAGTACCGGGTCAGACCCGTTTGACTGGTACCGGGTCGCCGTCGACCCACGGCTTGACCCGATTCCACTGTACGATTCCGGCCACCATTTTCGACGGGGTTCATCCCTATAGGGTCGTCTAGGTTTGTTCTATGGTTCTACAAGCTCAAAATAGAAAGAAAACGGGAAGAAACTCACCAGTTCGTCACTGAAACTCACGGCCAAAGTCCGATCGTCTTCTCCGGCGATCCACGCCGTCTCAGTCGTCCAACCTGGTTCCAATCAACTCGTTTCTAACCCTAGGACATGTCTATAACTAATTAATCGATTCCTAAGCATCACAACACGTTGGTTCGAAACAGGGAATCAAAACGGAGCTTTCAGGTTTTGGGTCTTACCGCCGCCGTGTGGCCACCGCAGGCTTCGCCGTCGTCCAGTTACGCTCCTGGGGTCCTCAAGGTGCAGACTGGAGCTTCCCCTGCGTCGAGGTGGTGTGGCTGTCACGGTTTGCTTCTTGGACCCGATTCCTCTGTGTTTCGGGTCTGAGTTTGCACGGGGTTTTCAGACGGGGAAAACGGGTCGGTGGTCGCCGGTGATGCACAGTGATGATGAGTAGATGATGGTGGTGTTGCTGGTGGTTGGCTGGTGCGATGAGGGTGGCTGGTTCGATCGCCTGGTTTGAGAGAAAATGGAAGAAGAAGCACGGGTTAGGGGGGGCTGAATGTGTTTGTGTGTGTTTGAGAGAAAACTGGGAGTGATCGTGCATGAAGTAGAAAAAGCAGAGGAAATAGAAGGCTAGGATGCATTTGGGCAGAAAATCCAATGGCTAGGATTAAATGGAGGGAAAAATAAATGAATATAAAATGAAGGAATAGTGTAATGTTGCTTTATTGGAATAGTATGGGCTTGGATGGGTGACACTTGTCACCAATCCACTGGTTGGATTTAAATATTAGTTGGCACGGATCCCCATAATAAATTATTATTTTATTCCGTTGTTCTCGGTTCGTAAATTCCGCTAAAACGCTTCCTTGACCATAACTTCTTCATACGAACTCCGATTTCGGCGTGCCGTCTGTCTACGGATTCGTGACGTCCCGACCTACGTCATAGTCATGGGTCAAAGTCCAAATTGTTTCCCGGGTCAAAAGTCAAAGTTTCCCCCCTTCAGGGGCAAAATAGTCTTTTTACATTAAAATATTATTATTCTCGCTTCGGGTCGTTACATCAAGTGCCGAACCAAAACAATCCACGATTCATTCCTACTAACTATTATACCGGCACCCTAACTATCAGGTTGATAACGAACTACAGCCCATAAAGACATCACATCCTTGACCTGCGCACACCGCAAGAGCAAACCTGCTCTAATACCACTTGACACGACCCATCCAAATACCCCCCCCCCCCCCCCCCGGCGGGATTAACACGGGATGTGTCATGATCCCATCTGACACGAAGTGTCAGACAAAGGATAATTTAAAACCTTCAGCCCGACCGGCTTCTAGAGGGCGCAAGGATCCAGTGGAGGAGTGTGATGTCTCAGTCTCTACTAGAGATAGAAAACTGTGAGTGGACGAAAAGTAAATGAGTTCATAAAAACATATTTCATAAAGACATTTATGCCCTACACTAAAAAGCATGCATGCATACAAAAAGCATTTATCCGAATAACCATTACTAGGGTCTCAGCCCCAAATTCCATAAATCCAAATCATACGGGCCCCTGCCCAAATCCATTTACACAAATCCATAATCATATCAAACATATGTGGGAACTCAGCCCAAAACCATAGGATACGAAAATCCGTAAAACATGATCCACGTGGGTCACTGCCCAAATCCATAAAACACAGAAATACTATTTCTGAATTCCAATAATCATGTTTACCATATATCATATAACCAATCCTGTCATGGTTTCTAAAGCTACGCGCGTGCTACCCGGGGTCTCAAATCTCAAGTCTCCCTAGGGTCCACCCAGGTCAATGTCCGCAGATCAATGACCCTCCTTGAGGGTTATAATTCATAATAGCCTTCCTGAGAGTAAGGTACCCAATGGGGGCGACTCCACTCAGTTAGTGCTCCATGACTACTCCGGGGTCCACCCAGGCCAACGACCCTCCACGAAGGAGACAATCCATAAATATATAAGGATGGTATATGAAAAACCATTTTTAAATCATTCTCAAAACCTTTCAAAGGTTCATGCCTGGTTCCCATAAACCGTCATGAAACCAGAAATCCATCCTTTCCAAATCCAAATCCGTTTAGGGTCTCCGAACCTGAAATCACATATATAAACCGTAACTGGGCCTCAAGCCCGATTTTCTAAACCAACTGGGCCTCGTGCCCGATTTCGTAAACTAACTGGGCCTCGTGCCTGATTCGTAAACCCAACTGGGCCCGGAGCCCAATTCGTAAATAAACTAGGCCTCGAGCCTGATTCGTAAATCAACTGGGCTTCCAGCCCGATGCCTTAATAAATAAAATGGACTTAAAGTCCGAGAGTTCGTAAATCAAATTAGGTCTAGTGTCCGATTCCATATTTTTAAATCCAAAATCAATTCACGAACCAATTGGGCCTCTAGCCCGATAACGTAACTAAAATGGACTTCGAGTCCGAGGATTTCCAAAACAAATGGGTCTCGTGCCCGAGTTTACCTTTTCAAATCCAAAACTATTTCATTAAATCATTATCGAAACCATAAGCACGTATAATCACAGCGTAAAATCAAAAATCTCGATATACGTGCAAATACGTAAATTGCCTCGAAATACGTGAAATCATGTAGATCACCAATCCACAATCACTATCATAGAAATCATATCTATAAACCATATAAAACATTTATGCATGCATCACAGTTTAGAAATCAAGGTCCACTCATAGACTGTCCTACGTTGATGCCTCGATTTGCGTGTCGTAAGCCTCCCCGTGCTAATCACCGTCACCGGGACTCCCAAACATGTCCAAATCACACTAGGGGGTTACTAACTACTTCATTAACTTCTCATTGAAGCCCCGTAATTTTTCCGAATTTTTAACTATTTTTAAACTCGATCCTAAACCTTCGGACATCCAGAACTATATCGAGATGATGTCCGATCGACACGAAACCAGTCCCAAAATGTTCGTTACATCGAATAGATTAAAAGTCATGTTGACAAAATTCCCAAAATACCCCACACGCGCCCTCACGTACCGCCCAAAGGGGCTGCGCGTGAAGCCCACGCACTGTTCATCCCCTACCTCTCGCTGAACCCGGTCTAGACCGGTTCAGACTGGTCTGGTCCAACCGAACTAGCGTTCATGGTTCAACCCTATTTTTCACTCATTTCTCATCCATTTTCAACCATTCTAATCCTTATAAACTCGTCTCAATCCTAAGAACCTATTCTTGTGATTAAAACCACGAAAAACGACACAAATCTTACCTTCTCGATCGAGGAACTCACGGACAACTTCCACCATCATGTCCTCCCATCTCCGGCCATCTCCAGCCGTGCCATCACGCCTGTGAGCCTCCCTTGAACCTCCAGAACCTCATCCAAGTGACCAGATCGATCAACATCACGTAAAACACAAACTGCCATTGAAGAACCAAAATAGGGCATCTCACGGTTCTTACCTTTCCCGCCGTCGTGGGCACCGCCGTGGCCCCTGTCAGGGTTGTCTCGACCTCATGAGAGACCTCCAAAACCCAGAAACGGTCAACAACCCTTCCTTCATGTCTTTCCATTTTGAATTTCCCCAAAACGGCCATTCGGTGCCTTGCCTCCGAATCAGGCCACCGTGCACTTCCGTCCCAATCACTTGCACCGTCGTGCTCGCCTCACTTCATTGGCTACAAAAGCCAATCACAATGACAGATAAAGGTCATGGTGTGAGGATTGTGGGGTGATATGTGCGTGTTTGTTTTGAGAGGGAAAAATGGAGATGGTGATCGGGTTAGGGAATGAAAATGAAAGAAGATGATAGCTGATGATCAGATGAGGGAGAGATGGACGGTGGAGATGAGAGGGGGAGGTAGAGATGAACAGTGGAGATGGAAAGTGGGTGGGATTAAGTATAAAATAATTAGGATAATAATATTTTAATTAATTAGATCCACTTTTTAGGGAAGCCACCAATGGGATGAGTGACACTTGTCACTCATCCAAAGGTCCTACACAAATATCTGCCCAATTAGATTTAATTAATATTTTAATCGGATCCCGAGACGTAAATCCCTTATTTCATTTCCGTGACCATAATTTTCTGGTCAAACGTCCGATTTCGACGTGCCACCTGTCTACGGACTCGTGACGTCCCGATCTACGTTACGGTCATCGATCCTCGTATGTTTGACTCCTCGAGTCAAAAGTCAACATTTTGCCCACGACTAGGGGCAAAACAGTCATTTTACACCGTACGGCCGATTTCACTCAACTAATCACCGATTACTCTCACTAATTCTTCATTAGTCACTAATCTATTGGAGGATTAGTGAGAGTAATCTAATGGAGGATTAGTGAGAGTAATCAGCGATTATTCTCGTTGCATTTTCATTCTTAATTTTTTCTTTATTTGTAGATTTACAGAAACTGTTTCACTTTCACCTGCCAATTCTCCTATATTCTGTATATTTATTTATATTTGTATACGCATGTCAGAATTACTGTAAATTTAGGTCACTGAAGCCCCTTCTGAGGTTCGGCTTTCGTCTAACCCTAATATTGGTATGGTTTTATTTTCTTGGATTCTTGTTGCATTTTGAGTCAAATATCATCTTGGCCTTCTCTGATTTTGCATTTTGAGGTTTCATGTACTGTCATTACAATATAAAGTTGGAAACTTGCATCGTTAATGTAATTATCAACTGCAAAGTAGGTACTTATTGTAGAAAGGTTGCTACTATGTATTCTTGGACCGGAAAATAAGTTGGAGAAATTCATAGGGTTTTTTCGAAATTTTTTCTGTCATTAAGTTGCACTGCAATATCTAATTCTTGTTATCTTCCTTAACCATTTTTCGGAATTTTTCCTGTTTTAGAAGCCCTTTTTTATCTTAAATGCATTATGTTTTTCTTTTAAGTTGAAGTAAGTTTGCATAGGAATGGTGCACACACGGATACGGACTAGAGTATAATTAATTGATCTTGCACTCTCTCATTGGTGTGAAAGTTGTCAGAGCAATTGGGATTGAATCAAGCATGTTAAAGTCATCGACGTCTAAAGCCACTTGGACGCCTAGGCACCGCAAAATATCTTTTGAGCTTTGTCTGGAAGATATTTCAAAAGGGAACAAGCCTGGGACGCATTTTATTAGAGAGGGTTGGAGAAATCTTATCGAATCATTTTACAAAAAGACAGGTATAAGGTATACTAAGAGACAAATGAAGAATCATTGGTATTTCACTAAGAAGCAAAGGAAAGTCTGGGTTAAGTTAGTTGATGAAGTTGCTATGAAATGAGATCCAGCCACCAATCGTTTCGCTGCTAGCATAGACGATTGGGCTAACTACATACAGGTATTTTAATGTGCTCATCGCAGCTAATGGTTTACAGCTGAAGAAAGATATTGGGGAGGCTCTTTTGCGAATTCCAATTAGTAACTGCACTTGCTTTGTCACAGGTAAACCCAGAAGCTACACAGTTTCAGTATAAAGAACTCCCTTGCCCTGACATTTTAAAAATTGTTTCTGCTGGAACTATGGATTCTGAGGACACCGCTTCTGAGTCGCGTAGGAGGGAAAGTTGTAGCTCGGAGACCTCCTTTCTAAACTCAGAAGAACAAGAATTAGTGACAGGTGAGGGGGTAGATGAGCATCTTCTGGACGCTGTTCCATTAAGGAGTTACGAAATGGTTCAGGGTGAAACCTGTAGAACAACTGCGAGCGAACAAAGTATATCTAGCTCATCCCATTCCAAGGCGAAGGCTGTTTGGACGCCCGCATCCCATGGAGTGTTTCTTGATCTATGTGTAGAAGAGGCATTAAAGGGGAATAAACCTCGCACACATTTTACCAAGGACAGTTGGAAGACTATTGTTTAATCCTTTCAACAAAAAACTGGCCTTACATATAACAGGTTACAGTTGAAGAATCATTGGGATACCACCAAGGAACAATGGAAAATAGGTCGAAGCTAATTAGCACAAGTAGTATGGGTTGGGATCCAAACACCAGGCGATTTGGAGCAAATGATGAAGATTGGGCCAACTACTTAGAGGTAAAAGTAACTATTTCATTACAACTGAAAACTAATGAGGTCCTTAGCTATTATTATACTGCTTTTGTTTTGTTACACAGTCCCAGAAGCTGCACCATTCCGCTTCAAGGAACCTCAATGCCCCGGAAAACTGGAAATCATATTTGATGGAGCGACAGTTACTGGAGAGACGGAGCCACCTGCTAGGCGTAGGAAGTACAATGACGATATGAGTCTCTTTTTTGCACGTAGAAGAAGAGGATGAAGAAGCAGGCATGGCGAATGGGGAGGGGAATGTTGAGCATCTAGATGCTGTAACAGTTGCTTTTCCACGAGGCAAACTGACATATAGCATCGGTGAGTGCATTCAATGTCTTGATGCTATGGAGGAAATAGACCAAGGAAGTGATCTTTACTTGTTTGCATTAGATGTATTCCTGAAAAAGGAATATAGGTAAATTTTTCTTCAGCTGAAAAATCCCTGTGTCCGGGTCTTATGGTTGCAGCGGCTGTTAGCAGCGGCACCTGAAGGACACAGCAAAATGCAGAGCATCGATCATCCGCATAAGAAGAATGCAGGAGCTAAACAACCACTAACAGGTACAATTCCAATCCTTCACTCTCTAGCTGAAGTATCGAGACTAGCTCGATTGGTTTAGGCTAGATTAGATTAGGTTCTTCTTATCCTTCAATTCTGGACACTAGGACAGTAAGAATGAGATTGATGATCGATTTGGATGATGGTGCACACCAAGTGTTTGACAATTTGCATGAATGAGAAGTATTATGTTTCTGTATTCTCAGTGTAGAATATCACTACCTACTGAGTTTCTCTCTATTTTCTTTTCTCATTGATCAATCGTTTGCAACACATACATACCTATATGATTTTCACACACACACACTTGCTGTGAAACGGTTAGGGATGTCAATGACATCATCACACATCAGCACCTTTACACCTCACTCACACACACATTCCTTGCTGATTTACATTCATTGCACCTCACTTACATTTGCACTCAATAACAGAATGCACACTCCTCTCATTTGCACGATTACAATTTCTTTACTCACACTCACACACTTGACAACTGCCACTTGGCAGTCCACTTGGCATTGTGCCAAGTCACTTAACAGTGATTTGCTTAGACACTAACAGCCCCTCCTAAGCCAATCACTGGAACCACTCCCAATAATCTCCTTAGGTAGCAAAACCTAGGCTTAGGCAAAGCCTTAGTGAAAATATCTGCAATCTGTTCTTCAGTGTTGCAATACTGAATTGTGATTTCACCATTCTGGATTGCTTCTCTGATGAAATGGAACTTCCTACTTATGTGCTTAGTCCTTTGATGAAACACAGGGTTTCTAGCCATTGCAATAGCAGACATGCTATCACACATAAGAACCGTAGGATTTAGTTGTTCCTCACCAAAATCTTGCAACACAAACCTGAGCCATATGGCCTGAGTTGTTACTTCAGAAGCACTTACATATTCAGCTTCTGCTGTAGATAAAGCCACACTTGTCTGTTTCACAGAGGCCCATGAAAAAATACCACTTCCAAAGGTAAAAGCATACCCGGATGTACTTTTACTGTCATCCAGTGACCCTCCCCAGTCACTATCACAGAAACCAATCAAGGTTGCCGATTTCCCTTTCTTGTACTCCAATCCATAGTCCAATGTACCCTGCACATACCTCAAGACTCTTCTTGCAGAACCAAGATGTTTTCTTGAAGGGTTGTGCATAAATCTGGACAGCAGACTTGCTGCAAACATAATGTCAGGTCTGGTTGCTGTCAAATACAGCAGGCTTCCCACAATCTGTCTGTATAGCTGCTCATCTGCCTCACCACTTCCATCATCTCTTTGTAGCCTGTCATTTGTGGCCAGAGGAGTACCTACTGATTTACACCCTTGTAGACCAAACTTCTTTAGCAAAGTTTCTGCATACTTTCTTTGATGAATGTAAATCCCACTGCTGGATTGCAGTACACCCATTCCTAGAAAATGATGCAGTAACCCCAAGTCTGTCATCTCATATCTGTTCATCATGTCCTGCTTAAAGTTGGTCATCAGTTCTTCACTATCCCCTGTGTAGACAATGTCATCTACGTAGATAGAAACAATGAGAGTTCCTTCACCCTTCCTGCCCTTTAAATACAAAGTGGCCTCACTGGTGCTTCTCTCAAAACCACACTTAAGTAAATGAGCATCAATCTCCCCATACCAGGCCCGTGGTGCTTGTTTGAGTCCATAGAGAGCCTTTCTTAGTCTGTAAACCTTCTCTTCACTGCCTTTTACTTCATACCCCTCAGGTTGATCTACATACACTTCTTCTTCCAATACACCATTTAGGAAAGCTGATTTCACATCAAGTTGAAACAGTTTCCATTCCCTTTGTGCTGCTAGAGCAATTAGGGTTCTGATAGTGTCCAACCTTGCCACAAGGGCAAAGGTTTCGTTGAAATCCACCCCTGGTTTCTGAGAGTACCCCTTAGCTACAAGTCTTGCCTTATGCTTCTGAACAGTCCCATCCAGATTTAACTTGGTTTTGTATATCCATTTAACTCCAATAACAGGCTTGTCAAATGGTCTATCAGTTAACTCCCAAGTATCATTCTTTTCTATCATAAGTAATTCAGCTTCCATTGCCTTCTTCCATGCTGAATCTTGAGAGGCTTCACTGAAACTCTCAGGTTCTATGATACTCATGTGACATCTAGCATAGATGTCACTGAGACTTCTCAATCTCACTGGGGTGTTACTGGTACCCTCACTGGTTTCCTCCCTGGTTTCAGAACCTGCCGTGTGCACAGAAGTTGCACTTGCATTAGGACTAGCATCAGGACCTGCACCATTGCTTTGACTTGTATTCTGAGAACTAGAAGTACCAGTTTCAGACCTTGCTTGAGTTTCTTCTAAGCTCACAGACATAGGAACAAAAGTCTGAGAACTCTGAACTTCTCTCCAATCCCAGCTTCCTTCTTCATTAAAAATCACACTCCTGGACACCACCACTTGCTTTGTAGATAGGTTGTAGACCCTATAACCCTTTTCACAGCTTCCATAGCCCACAAATATCCCCTTTTCTCCTGATTCATCCAGTTTCTGTCTTTTCTGTTTTGGGATATGCAGATAGCATATACTCCCAAAAACCTTCAAGTGTGAGACACCAGGCCTTCTTTCTGTGAACTTCTCAAATGGTGTCTTTCCTTGCACAGCCTTGGTTGGACTCCTATTCAGGATGTAACCTGCAGTACTTACTGCCTCACCCCAAAACTCATAGGGTAACTTCTTACTGTACAGCATGGACTTTTCCATTTCAACAATTGTCCTGTTTTTCCTCTCAGCAACACCATTTTGCTGAGGTGAGTAAGCAACAGTTAGTTGCCTCTCAATTCCATGCTCATCACAGAATTCTTGGAAAGCATTTGAAGTATACTCTCCCCCCCTATCACTTCTTAACTTCTTCACTTTAAATCCACTTTGCAACTCAACAGTTGCTTTGAATTTCTTGAACACATTTAACACACCTGCCTTGTGTCTAAGAAAATAAATCCAACACATTCTTGTGTGATCATCTATGAAAGTAAGGAAGTAGAGATTACCACCAAGAGTTTCTGTTTGCATTGGCCCACATACATCCGAATGTATGAGCTCCAGTGGCATTGTGGCCCTCCAAGCTCCTTCAGTGTCAAAGGGGGTCACATAGAACTTCCCTGTGATACACCCTTCACACAGAACTTTGTCCCCAACCAGCTTTGGTAGACCAACTACCATATTTTTGTTACTCAGCATCTGTAGACTAGTGTGATTCAGGTGCCCATATCTTTTGTGCCACAGCTCCAAATCCTCCTTTGATTCAGCCTTTCTAGCCACATGAAAACCATAATCCAGGGACATCTTGAAACATCTGCTCCCTGTCATAGGGACCCTTGCAATTTTATGCTGCATTTCAGTGTCTTCAAACACTTCCACTGCCTGATCTCCAAACACTAAACAGTACCCGTGCTCAATCATTTGCCCTACACTCAGCAAATTTTCATCCAGACCAGGTACAAGCATGACATCTCTGATATACTTGTTACCTTGGCTAGTGTGGACAAGTAGAGATCCTTTTCCAGCAACTTGAACCAGCTCGCCTGTCCCCATTTTCACCTTAACAGTCAATGTCCTGTCAATATCAGACAGTAGAGATTCATGACCTGTCATGTGGTTACTACAGCCACTATCAAGATACCAAACTTCAGCATTTTTCTCAACAGAAGCTGAATGACATGCATAGAACAGGTTTCCCTCCATTTTCTTTTCTGGTTCTTTCACCTGCTGTACCATATGTGCAGCTTGCTTGACTCTACAATCTTTAGAAATGTGGCCCAGTTTTCCACACTTAAAACACTTGAATTTGTTTTTGGTCCAGCACACACCAAAATGTTTCCTATCACAGGTCTTGCAGGTTGGTCTAGGGTCATTTTCCTCACCCTTCTGAACTTCAGCCTCCTGCTTGTCCTTTGCTCCAAATCTGCCTTTATTAGGATTCCAGGATTTACTGGGAAACTTTTTCTTGTTTCCTCCCTGAGTTCCCCCAGAATGACTTCTGGACTGGTTTTGAAAACTCATACTAGAGAATGCCTTCTCTACTTCACTGTCATCATGCATTTCTAATCTTTGATCAAATGCCCTTATAGATGCAGTAATACTCTCAACACTAACAGTGTCCAAATCTCTAGTCTCTTCTAGGATTGACACAATTGAGTCATAGGATTTTGTTAGACTAATGAGTATTTTCTGAGTTAACCGTTTTTCAGTAATGGTCTCTCCATAGGTTTTCATCTGGTTTACTACTCCATATAGTCTAGACATGTATGCTGAAAATGATTCATCACTTCTCATTCTAGTATACTCAAAATCCCTTCGTAGTGATTGAAGTTTAACTGCCCTTACCTTAGGATCCCCTCTGAATTCTTGTTTCAGAACATCCCAGACACGTTTGGCACTCTCTTCATTTGAGATTCTGGGAAAAATCTCCTCAGAAACTGCATTTTGGATCAGGTTCAAGGCCTTGGCATTTCTGATCTGATCTGCCTTGGTCTGAGCCGTCTCTATCACTTCATTATCACTATCATACTCCACATCAGTCACTCCTTGATCAACAATTGTCCATAGATCAGTTGCTTTCAGTGCTGTCTTCATTTTTATATTCCAGAAATCATAATTGACTCCTGAAAACACAGGTAGCTTTGGATCACCACCAAATCCAGACATCTTGCCTTGATCACAAGCAACAATACAGCTTCTTCTTCACAGCTTCACCACGCCCCAGAAACAGTGATCTTCACTGCTCTGATACCATGTTAGCAGTGGCACCTGAAGGACACAGCAAAATGCAGAGCATCGATCATCCGCATAAGAAGAATGCAGGAGCTAAACAACCACTAACAGGTACAATTCCAATCCTTCACTCTCTAGCTGAAGTATCGAGACTAGCTCGATTGGTTTAGGCTAGATTAGATTAGGTTCTTCTTATCCTTCAATTCTGGACACTAGGACAGTAAGAATGAGATTGATGATCGATTTGGATGATGGTGCACACCAAGTGTTTGACAATTTGCATGAATGAGAAGTATTATGTTTCTGTATTCTCAGTGTAGAATATCACTACCTACTGAGTTTCTCTCTATTTTCTTTTCTCATTGATCAATCGTTTGCAACACATACATACCTATATGATTTTCACACACACACACACTTGCTGTGAAACGGTTAGGGATGTCAATGACATCATCACACATCAGCACCTTTACACCTCACTCACACACACATTCCTTGCTGATTTACATTCATTGCACCTCACTTACATTTGCACTCAATAACAGAATGCACACTCCTCTCATTTGCACGATTACAATTTCTTTATTCACACTCACACACTTGACAACTGCCACTTGGCAGTCCACTTGGCATTGTGCCAAGTCACTTAACAGTGATTTGCTTAGACACTAACAACGGCGCAGTCAGTCCCGCCATTGTTTTAAGTTGTTCTAGGTTTTATGATGCTTGTTAGCTTTAGATTTATCTTGTAACTGTTGTTGATATTTCTTTTGGTGCGGTGATGATGAGATCACAATCTTGAGTGGGTTGAAAGTGTTTCCTGATTTGATTAAGAATAATTTAGAAACCGATGCACATGGTACAAAGTTGTGTCATAAGGTGAGGAGACTGAAGTACAAGTACTTGATAAAATGTTAGGACCAGGCATTTGCGAGTGCCCATGTGTTAAATATCTTTAAGCTCCCGAATAAGGTGTGGGTTGTTGAGGCAAATGGCATGCCCATGAGTTAAATATCTTTAAGCTCCCGGCTAAGGTTTGGGTTGTTGAGGCAAATGTCAGTGCAAGGAAGACAAAGATAACGATTCTTAAAGTTTAGATGCGTCTGATTTGAGGCTGCCTGACAATAGTCCTTTTGAAAAAAGGATTCTTGTCCCGCAACTTCAAATCAGAGACATCCAAAACTATAAGGATCATTGTTCTTGTCTGCCTCGCACTGCCATTGGCCTCAACACCCCAAACCTTCTCCAAGAGCTTAAAGGTATTTAACTCATGGGCATTCGCAAATTCCTAGTCCTGGCATTTCTTCAAGTACTTAAACTTCAATGTCCTCACCTTATCATACAACTTTCTATCATCTGCATCGGTTTCTAAATTCTTCTTAATCAAATCATGAAACACTATCAAATCAAACGCATCTGAACTGTAAGAACCGTTATCTTTGTCTTCCTCGCATTGCCATTTGCCTCAACAATCCAAACCTTCGTCGGGAGCTTAAAGGTATTTAACTCGTGGGCATGCCATTTGCCTCAACAACCCAGACCTTATTCAGGAGCTTAAAGGTATTTAACTCATGGGTGCAAATGCCTGGTCCTGGCATTTCTTCAAGTACTTGGACTTTAGTCTCCTCACCTTATCACACAACTTTGTACCACGTGCATCGGTTTCTAAATTCTTCTTAATCAAATCATGAAACACTATCAACCCATTCAAGATTGTGATCTCATCGTCATCATTCCAAATCATGAAAAAGAGTAATAATACTCCTGATATTTCTTTACAAAATAAGCACTGGAACTATAATTGATGCTATTTACATGGCTGGATTCAAAATCTCCAGAAGCATCTATATGAATTACAAACTATCACCGGTGCCAACTTGGAATAAAATCTACTTTGGCATAAGTTTTTCCTTAATTGGGTTTGGAAGCTTGAAAATGCGGTCTCCTAAAAGTGGTCCAGTTAGAGCATCCCATTGGCTGCTTATAGAAGCTCTTATGAGGAAGCCTTCTCTCTGCATTGCAGCCCTTCGTTTAGAGAAGTAGTCACAGCTATCCATCTGCAGTTCATCTTGCGATCTGCGGACAGTATCAATCAGCGTAGTTGACATCACAACACTGGACACAAGAACTTAATTATCTATCATCAATGGCACAAGCATTCGAGTTACAAGAAATTTTTCTACCTCATAATCAATGCATACCAAGCCCTGTATCCAGACGCTACAAGGAACTCGATGGACGCATTTTGTTGGGTCCCTGGCTTCCTTGATAGGAAAATCAAAGGCCACCCACTAGCATGAAGTTTCATGTAGAGTCGGAGAAGAAACGTGTGCTTCAGATACTTTGCCTTTTCCACACAATCACTATTACAGCCATATTCATCATATCCGTGCAAAAGGAAACCATGAGAAAGGAGAACTACGTAAGAACAATTGCTTAAAGGCTAAAAGGAAACTTACCTCTGCGTCAACAAATTAACGTCACGGGGATATGAAGAAAGAATGTCATCTATATCCATTAACACTACATCCAGGCCATTATGGTTCGGGACAAGACCACTGAAATAGTTCTCAATCATCGACATGGTATAATTCAAATCTCTTGCATATTGGCCGTCTTTAATGTACCGAAGAGCTACAACCCTGCATGCTGAAGGGAAGTTATCTGCCTCAACGTTGTTGAGTTCCATATGCAGGGACAAGATCTGGCAGTGATTGTAATCATAACTTGGTTTTTCAATCTCCACCACTCCATGACTCCTATTTTCGCAAGACTGCAACATTATAGTCAGTGCAAACAGCAAAGTGATCAATACCACCCCAACAGTTACAAGTGCACCAATGAAGATAGTCGTAGCAAAAGAAGACATGTAGAACCCTGAATCCATTGCAAAACTGCTTGCCCTCTCCCTCTCTGTGTCCAACAAAACGGAACAAGATCAATGGTCGGTTAATCAAGCTCAACATGAACTAAAGTTATAATCTTTCACTGGTCTACCAACAATCCACCATAATATGCAGCAGAACAGACAAGGGTTCAAACTTCAAAGACGATTTTTTTTTTTTTTATCAGATCAAACTTCAAAGACGATATGCACCATTTTGGCAATAGAGCTTATTTTGAAGCAAACAACACAACGATGGTACAAAAGCCTTCCCATTTTCAGACCACATGTAAATCTTGAATCTTTGCTATCAGTTTCTCTTATTCAGTTATTATCAACAAATATAAACCATTTCTTACAAAAGTAACTTTGCGGTAACAATAACACTGCAACCAGAAGATTAGGAAAGCCTAATTAAGCTGGAAAATCTTGCAATTTGCTGCATGTCATTACATACCAGAACCTCCACTTGAAAGACTCTGCGTGGAGTACTCGCGGTCCATTAGATGGCCATAAGCGGACATGGTTGTAATCCAATCAGCAATCACACGCTCAATTAGACTGCAAATGAGCTCCAGGTGCCTTCCAATTCATAGAAGGGCCGCCTGCAATTTACAAAGCAGCATCAAGGATATCAGATTCTCCAATTCTACCCCTACATATAAACTCTTGTTTTCGACAAGCATATTGTTGGGAACATGAAACTCCACTCATCCATATGTAAATATTTCCGTTCTCACAGACATCCACATAAGTCAGAACCTAAAACCCAAAGCTTGATGAAGAACCCATCTCCAGAAGTCAAACCCAAGAAACTACATCATATTTTAGGGCATTTTAAGCCTTCTGTTGACTCAATTTCATGAAAACATACAAAACCATGATCTGGGTCAACGAGATCATCTACTGATTGGACATGTAATCCAGTTTAATCGAGATGATTAGTAATTTCACAGCCTGATCACAAGAAGTCTGCAACTTTTCCACTAACACGAATCAAACATAATATTTTCTTCCACAATTTCACGAAACCAATAATTCAAGGTGATGAACTCAAATTTTCAAAGAACACAGTCAAATCAGATGGTTTTCACAAACTGAAGTTACGGAAGCAGAGAGAGAGTAGGTAAGTAGAGATGTTGAAATACCTGGCAGTGAGATGCATTGGTAAGCTGGAGAAGGCGGTGGAGCTCGCTCTCTTTCTCGTGTATTATTTCGTAACAAAGCTTCCTTTTTCTTCAAAGTACCCCAGCAATTGTCAGCATTTTACAGGTTCCATGACATGACCCCCTGCCAGACTTGCAGTCCCCGGTAATCGGGTAATTTTGTCCAACAAAAAACCTTTTTTCCCTTCTTTTTTCGAGAGAAGGAAATATTTGTTCAGAGTCAATTTGGATTAGTTGGGGAACAATACAAAGACAGTGTTTAGCGTTATTTTCATTTTAATATTCTGTATCAAAGAAATAAATTCTTTTACACATTTCCATGTCCATTAACATTTTCACTTGGAAAGAATGCATGATAATTTTCTTTTGCTGTGTTAATAGTAATAGTAGCGTGTTAATAGTAATAGTAGCACTTAAAAATTTCCCCATGTAATTTTAAAGGGAAGTTAAACGTTTCATCACAACCGTGATAATAGCCCATGGGATATTTTATTCACATTTTTTCTCTTTTTTTTCCATCAAGAACGTTTTATGAAACTTTTGGACTCCTAAATTTGGAGTATCCTATTTTTACTTACAAGACCCGCCCCAGTAATGCTCCCGTCTAACAATTAAACGAAGTTCCAAAAGTAGCATAAGACTTGACTCTTAGCACAAAAAATCGTCAGACAACGGATAAAACCAACTAAAAATTGCTCTATAGGGGTCACCGCCTACACCAACTGTAACAATCCATCCCAAATTGTTGGGATTAATTCAGATTAAATTTCGGATTAGATCGGACGTTTAGGGTGAAATTATAATTTTGCTCCTGAACAAGGGTAAAAAGTTAACTTTTGATCCGGGAGGTCCAATGCATGTGGACCAAGTACTGTTACGTAAATCAAGTCGATACGAGTCTGTAGACATGCGGTACGTCGAAAACGGACATTCGACGAGAAAGCTACAGGTCATAGAAGTTTCAAGGTACTATTGCATGTTTTACGAGACGAGCGACATTAGTCCTGTTGTGGGCCCCAGATATTTGTTTCAGGCCCAATGGATGAGTGACAAGTGTCACTCATCCATTGCTCACTTCTCTCACATACATGCGCCCACCCCCTTCATCTGTTTCATTCTCCCTAACCCGAAACCCTTCTCATATTGTACAACCCACACACACATCCTTATCTTATCACCCTTCTGTGGATTTAAGGGACTTAAGAGTGAAGGACTGAGACTGATAGACGGGCTGAGGACGGCAGCCACGACAGAGACCACGACGAAGGTAGGAAAAACCGAAACCCGTTTTTAGTTCAAATTGGAAAACCTGGTTTTTGATATTGTTGATCGTTTTTGTGGATTGGACCAGGTTCTAAGGACTCATACGAACTCAAGGGACCCATTTACGAGGGCAATGGTGGCCAGAGTCGACGGGAAACGAAAGAGGAATTTTACGGTTACTGTTCACCGTTCGAACAGGTGCAATTTAGCCCGTTTTTCTTCGTTTGAATTAGGGGGAAACATTCCTGGGATTGAGAAGAAAAGAATGGAAGAAGAATGAAGGAATTTGGGTTAGGATTGAAGGTTTTAGAACCGGGTCAGGGTCACGGGTCTGCGCAACCCTGTTCAGGGAAATGTTTCGACCCGATTCAGGGAAATGGGTAGACCCGGTTCAGGGAAATGGGTCGACCCGGATAGAAGACAGGGATGATGACGTCATCGATGACATCATCAGATGATGACGTCATCGATGACATCATCAGATGATGACGTCATCGATGACATCATCAGATGATGTCATCATGTCAGATCTAACATGTCAGACTGTCACGTGTCAGATGTCAGATGTCAGTGATGACATCACTACTGACTTCAACGTTGACTTTGACCTCTGACGTCAGCATTGACTTTTTGGTCAATGTTGACCAACCACTTTGACCCGCGTGTGGGGGCGCGTGGGTACGTATTTCTAGGTGGGACTAGGACCATTTTAAAGGTTTGGACGATAAAAATCCAATGGAAGTGGTTTCGAGTCTATTGGAGATCGTTAGGTTGGTCAAATTGAGATTTAAAGCCTAGGGAAATGTGTTTGGGACACGTTGACTTTTCCGGGAATGTTGGGGGTTCTTGATATGGACTTTTATAGTTTAGTAGTAACCTTTGAGTATGTTTAGGACAAGTCCAGATGACCCGGAGAGGTCGGATTAGCCAGGAGAGGTTTATCACGCGCGTATCGAAGAGCAACTTAGACGGTCTGTGAGTGGACTTTGTTTTATGAATATGATGCATGCATAAATGTTTTATATGTGTTTACAAACATGATTTGAGATGCCATGAGTGCATGTGATTTTAATATGAATGTTTTGGCATTTTTGGAGGAAAATGCGTTATTGTACGTAGTTCGATATTTCTATTTTATATGATGTTTGGGCTTCGGCCGAGTGTACTACGTGTTTGTGTGTTATGTGATTCTGAAGTTTTCATGGAGAGGCGTGAAACTGAGGAACTGATTTACAATTTTGAGGATTTCACGGATATGCGTGAAATCGAGATTCGAGCACGAGTCCCAGTTGAATGATGATTTGAAAGTGTTTTGGAAATGAGAAAAGGTTTTCGGATTTGGAAATATATTTCGGGCATATGACCCAGTTGATTTGAGGTTTGACTTAGAGTATAATCAAGCGTGAAATAAATCGGGCGGTGCCCCAGTTATGAGTTTTATGAAAGATATTTCGGGCATGAGACTCAGTTGTGGATTTTAGAGGATTCGAGGAATCCTGGAATATGAAGTGTCGTTGGACACTGGATTTTCGGGCTATGACCCATTTGGTGATGTTCCGTGCTTGAGGCCCTATTGATGATGGCATTCGAGTGAGTCCCAGATGATATGACGCTCGCCTCCGGACTGCGGATGTGTTCCTTCTAGAGAGGTCACGATACACTGCATGTTGACAAGAAGCCGCGGGAAGTAATGACTGAGGGAAGCTCGACTTAGGAGTGCTGATGTTATCCTCTAAGATCAATCGGTGATGTGTTCGTGATGATCTAGAGACGTTCGTGGCGAGTGCTGTGTTCAAGGCGACATGCTAAGATTGTGAACAGTCTTGAGCTATACGCACATGTGCTAGGATTAGAATCATGACTTACATTGAGGATGGGATGTGTTCCCACGTGTTCTATGATTTGGGCTGAGGCTTCGTTCTGGTTTTCTTTTATTTGGTTTTGGGCTGCGGCCCTGTATGATTTGGTTTTGGGCTGAGATCCTACTGAGATTGTGGCTTCGATTTAGAAGCATTTTTCACTGTGTTTTGATTTGGGAAGCAATACGTCTTGCTTCCGAGAAAGTAATTGATATAATTATTTTGCGATGCATGCATGCTTTTACGTGAAGGCTATAAATGTCTTTTCGATAAATGATGTTTTTGAACTGTTTATTTTTGTCCACTCACAACTTTTATGGTTTTTAATACCCTTCAGGTTGATAGCGAATGCGGGCTGTAGTAAAGATCGAGACATCACATGCCACCACCGATCCTGGCCTACTCTAATGGACCCCGAGCGGAGGACGAGTTTATCCCTAGTCTGACATGCGGTGTCAGACGGAAGCAGGCACATCCGAAAATAATCCAGGGGGATTAGGATGGGTCCTATCACCAACCTACTAAACCTAGAGACAAGGTAAGCCCCAACTTTAGTCATAATCCATGGCAAGAACAATATTTCAAACTGCCGATAACTTCCTCGGTTAACCGCCATGACTAGCTGGTAACCCATCGGCCATGCTAACTTTGTCTGAGTCCCTAACTAATATCCTGACTCATACTAGAATCTCGATATGGTATCCCGACTCTCCTGGAATCCTAATCTGATATCCCGACTCCTCTAGAGTCCTAAATCGATAACCTGACTCGTCTAGAGTCCTAAATCGGTAATTCGACTCATCGAGCGTCCTAAATCGATAACCCGACTCGTCTAGAGTATTCGCCCATGGCACATTACATCTCAGGACTAAACTAGAGATCTATCATTAACGTACTAATTTCCAAGTATAAAATATATCCAGACTCTAGAGCTAACTCGTGACCTTGTCTAGGATTCTAATAATGTCATACCATAAGTAAACAACACAATATTCTCAAGTAACACAAAAAACATTCAATTCAAAATATAACAATATAATAATCACACATTGCAACCACACATATAAGCTTAGGATGAAATCAACTCACAAAATGCAGGGGAGAACTCACCCGACCAAGTGCACTATTACACGTACTTCTAAGCACTTAATCCTGGAAGTCACCATAAGTTCCAACTGGGTTCATGATGCTCACCGGCCTCCATCATCGAAGTATCACAAAATTAATTAATTAATATTAACACATGACAAAAATAATCTATACAAATAAGGAAATCCCTCTTGAAAACCCAAGTTCGTTTATCTCGAAACTACATAACTTTGGTCGTCCGAAACTAACACTAAATAAACTCTGATGAATTCCAAATGACAGGACCCATCCAAATCCCTCTGGATTATCGTGGGATGTTCCCCGCTTCCGTCTGACACCACGTGCCAGACTAGGGATAAAACTGTAACCTGCTCGAGGTTACCCGAATGCGCAGTGACTTGTGGAGTTCACAGCGGCATATGATGTCTCGGTCTCTGCTACAGCCCGCATCCGCGATCAACCTGAAGGGTATCAAAAACCATAAAAAGTTGTGAGTGGCCAAAAATAAGCATTTTCAAATACATTTTGGGAAAATACATTTATACCCTCCAATTAAAAGCATGCATGCATATCAATTTAAAAACCATTTCTTTTTCACTAAAATAGTATGTGATAAAAAACGATGCAATCATCGTAAAACCATCACATGTTTAAAAACATCTGGGTCAATGTTGTCGTCATCCTGATAGGTCTGAAAACCTGCCACATGGCACTCCCTGACTAGTGCCACGTGTCACCCTCGTACGTTTGACCCCCCGAGTCAAAAGTCTACATTTTGCCCAAGTCTAGGGGTAAACCTGTCATTTTACACCGTCCATCAGAATTCACTCAACTAATCCCCGATCAGTCATTCTAAATCCATAATTAATTAATACTTAATCCCGATATTCGGGACGGGTCGTTACAACCTTCCCCCTTTAAATAATTTTGTCCTCGAAATTCATACGGACCTAGTTCCACATCCACATCGTGGGAAAAAAAGTTCAGCCTCACTGTTAGGTTTAACATCCCATGTATACGTCCACACCCACTAACCAGCACAATACTTGACTGCACCCAGACGTTCCATCATGAACTCACGTCGCATCGACTACACCCGACCACGTCGAGTGGCATTGATCACCCGTTCCGATTTGATACCACCCGACAATTGTACCATTACGTTGACACATTCAACTTGATGGTTCCTCTCAATTACCAATCCACCCTGACATTTGCTCCTACTAGGAGTCACCAACTCTCCCCCATCCATCCACGCTGACACACCCAGCCAAACTGTCACCACTTGTAACGACCCGTCCCGAATTCCGGGATTAGTTTAGTGACTAATCTTGATTAGCGAGGTTGAACGGTGGTTAGTAGGGCGGAATCGGACAAAATGTGCAAAATGACCGTTTTGCCCCTGGTCGTGGGCAAAATGGTGACTTTTTGTTCGGGCGGTCAAATGGACTTTGACCGATGACCGTGACGTAGTTCGGGACGTCACGAGTTCATAGACAGGTGGCACGTTCGATTCCGACATTCGTAGAGAAAGTTATGAGGTTCGGAAGTTGATGGGTATTTTGGTAATTTGGCTTATTAGGGGCCAAATGTTGACTTTCTGACCGGGAGGTCCGATGGGCGAGAGCCAAGGACCGTTACGTAGGTATCGTCGATACGAATCCAACGACAGGCGGCATGCCGAAATCGGAGATCCGACGACGACGTTATGGTCAAGGAAACGAACTAACGAACCGAGGCCGGGATTAAAATAATAATATAATAGTGAATAGTGACCGTTGACTGTGCACATCCGGATGAGTGACAAGTGTCACCCATCCCTTGTTTCCAGCTCCATGTTTCCCTCCCAACACCATCATTACAACATCATCATTCCTTATCCACCATTATCCTTCCTTTTCCTTTGTTTTTCTTTCAAACCGTGCATGATTTAGGGAGAGTATGAACTGGGAGAATTGGCTCCCTTCTTCTGCTGTTCTTGTGAGAAAATGGGAGACTATGATGATTGAATTAACGGGGAAACACGAGGGGTTGTGAGGGTGTCGAATTTTGGATTTTGGATTTCGGGAAAATTGGGGGGAAAATTCGAATACTGGGAATTGGGCTGTGATGATCGAATTGGAGGTTACAAACATCTTCCTGAGGTTGTGACGAGTCGATCCACATCAAAAACGAGAAGGATTGGTGCCGTTTTGGCTCTGATCGAGCTTGGTGACAGAGGAAGAAATCGAGGCTGAGTCGTGGAGTTTGGGGCTGTGATTGACTCAATTGTTGTGGGGAAATGATTTCTCATGATCCCACGATGCTTCTGGGATCATCAATTGAAGGAAACCGGCTGAGATCGATGAAACTCCATGGTTGCACAGTGGACGGTGTTCATACTTGAGTCGTGATCATTTACTGATCAAACGACGAAATTGATGTGGGGGAATTGTTCCTCGTGGTCCACTGATGCTTCTGGTTGAACCAATTTAGGGAAATCAATCGAGATTGAAGGAATCCCATGATTGAACAGTGACCGGGTGTTCTTCGTGGATCATCATCGAATCGTGGGAATCTGGGTAAGGATTTGTGTAATTGAGTTTACAGACTCATAATTGGACTTAAAACGAAGCTAATGGATTGATCAATTGAAGGAATTAGGATCGAATTGACAGGATTGGAACCGGGTTGTGTCGCGGGTGAATTGGACCCGTTTACCAGACAAACGAGTTGGGCTGGTGACACTGTAGCAGGCGCGTGAGTTTCACGCGCAGCCACTCACGGCGGCGCGTGGCGGCGCGTGGGCACGAATCTCGAGGTGAGGTCAACATGACTTCTGTCCCATTTAATGTAACGGACATTTTGGAATTGGTTTCGTGTCGATCGGACACCGTCTCGATATTGTTCGGGATGTCCGAAGGTTTTAAATTAAGTTTAAAAATAAGTAAAAATTCGGGAAAATTACGGGACTTTGATAGGATGTTAATGATGAGGTTAGTAACCCTCTAATGTGATTTGGACAGGATTGGGAGTCCCGGTGATAGTGGTGTGGCCCGGGAGGGCCGGTGGCACCCGTATCGAGGCACACGGTTAAAACGGTCTGTGAGTGGACTTTGGTTTTATAAATCCTATGCATGCTTAAATGTGTTATATGGTTTATATACATGATTTCTATGATGGTATTTGTGAGCATTGATTTTGGATATGTTGCACGTATTTCGAGGTGTTTTCCGTATTTCACGTATATCGGGATTAACGGTTTATTTGTGGTTTTGTGTGCTTGTGGTTAAATAAATAATATGATGAAATGGTTTTGAAATTGGAAATATGAACTCGGGCTTGAGGCCCACTTGTTTTGGAAATTTCGGACTTGGAGTCCATTTGAGAATCGGGCCGGGGGCCCAGTTGGTATGAAATCGGGCTAAGACCCATTTGAGTTATGTTATCGGGCCAGGGGCCCAGTTGATTTACGAATTCGGACCGTGGGCCCAGTGGGTTTATAAGTCGGGTTGCGGGCCCAGTTGGTTTACAAATCGGGCCGTGGGCCCAGTGGTTCACAAAATCGGGCATGAGGCCCAGTTGGATTATAAATGTGATTTTGGGTCAGGGACCCTATATTTAATAATTGTGATTTTGGGTCAGGGACCCTAAATGGGATTACGTGGTTTTATGGAAATTTCGGGCAGGGCCCATTGTAATGATGTGATAAAAGGATTTAATAAAACTGTTTTCCATATACCATCTGGATACAAGGATATATGATGGTCTCCTCCAGATGTCTGGGACACTGGGGAAGTCACGGTGCATTGCCTGCGAGGGGTCATTATACGGAGCAGCCGGACCGTATGATGACTCAGGAGCAGGATTGCTATGATTGACGTCAGGGACGTCAGACATCAGGGATGTCAGATATATGGACCCGGAGAGACCCCGGGCAGCACGCGTAGCTTATGAAACCGTGAGACATGACGTCAGGGACGTCTAGCATCAGGGATGCTGGTGATGGTAATGGTAAAATACGAATTAATGAAATGGCTTTCCGGGTGGATTTATGATTGTGATGTTGTGAAATGAATTAATGTTCATTTATGGTAGTGGGTGGTGACCCACATGGTCGTATATGTATGGTGGTGGTATTCCACGGTTTTGGGCTGAGTTCCCACACTTAGTTTTTGGTTAACGGTTTTTGGGCTAAGGCCCTAAGGGCTCGGTTGAGCAAACGTTTTGGTTACTGATTTTTGTGGCATGCATACGTTTTTATTGGAGGGCATAAATGTCTTATAAATGTATTTGATGAACTTACTGGTTTTTTTCCACTCACAGCTTTTGGTTTTAATGCCCTTCAGGTTGATCACGGATGCGATTGCAGCAGAGACTGGGACATTGCGCATCTCCTCCATCGATCCTTGCGCACTCTGGATGCCCTGTTTGGGCAGTGGCTCTTGGTCATCCTTTGTCTGACACCCCTTGTTGGACGGGAGCAGGGCACATTCCATGGTAATCCCGGGGGGATTGGGATGGGTCCTGTCACCACTAGCCAATCGCAAATCAATCCGGCTTCTCTCTCACACCGAGAGTTATCAAATCTCATAGTTTCTCCACATTTCCTGAATTTTACCACGTCAACAACATACGTCCCATAAAGTCGCACTCAGCTGGCACTCACGGCCCCATGGTCACAATTCGAATCACTAACACACTCTGACTCACTCTAGAGTCGCACCAAGGTATCTCGTACCAAAATTTCCTCATAACTCCATGCTACCATTAGTGAGAGTCACAGAGCAGTCGCTCTATGCAAAGCAACCCATGGTTACACTAACCAACAACTTACTCAACCTGAGTACACGTATACCAACATCTCACTCCACTTGTGTGCAACTGAACCCCATCGAATACCTGCTCAATAGTGATACACATCTCTATTCCAGGGTTCCACTAGTCATCCACGGCTCTGAGCACCTGCTCATACAATCACTGAACCCATCAAAATCACTCTAGCCCAGCGCACCATATTCAATGTCTAGTTCACGTTCTCAACCAATCCAATGATATTGGAACTAAGCCGACTACCAACACATTCATCCACATACCACTAGTACACCATATATATCGTCACCATGCACCACTCAGGCCTGTCCAGTATCGGTCCTCGCACAACGTACCCTATATGTACATCCATCCACCAACCAGCCTACTACAGAGCTCATAACCAATCACGCTTCAATTCTAGATTCCATCTGTCCAATCCAGTACTAGACAGATCAAATACTCCTACT
The DNA here is from genome assembly GCA_032719365.1 of Prinsepia uniflora. Taxonomy (NCBI): domain Eukaryota; kingdom Viridiplantae; phylum Streptophyta; class Magnoliopsida; order Rosales; family Rosaceae; genus Prinsepia; species Prinsepia uniflora. The sequence continues at coordinate 71,136,064 of CM064869.1, forward strand.
CATCATCCATCACGAGGCCCATGGTCACCCCACCAGCTTCACAACGTCTGCTCGTAATCACGTAATTCAACACTTACTAATCCGACTCACGCCTACCAAGGCATATCCATTCATGCCAAATGAGCATCCAAACTCACCCACGTCTACCCAAATGAGCATCCATTCGATTACCATACCATATTCGATTGACTTCGAAAGGAAGCCAATCCCATCGTTCACATAGTCAAATATCCAAGACAAATCATAAACACCTCAATTCACTCAACTAACGTCTCATACCAGATTAATTTTGAAAAGAAGTCGACCCAACATCCCCATATCCAAATATCCATGATAGAGCAATAAACTCTCCACCTACCCCACACGCACATATCCAACCTCCGTCTTGTCATCTCACTAACTATTCTAAAAGATTCATCAAATGTCTCACAAAACGATTCTCCTCTGCTCCTAGTTTAGCATAATCAACAAGGCGAAGTCTGCTAGCACAGACACAACACCACGATCCACGCCATTCTGATCCACCACAACATCACCCGATCAATAACATCATGATCCAGCTCCACATCACGATCCATATTCACCTAGGATCCACACATGCCCACTCCGCTAATGACTATATTTCAGGTCATAGGGTCTTACACCCTCATTGAATCTGCATCCTACCGAACCCCTTCTCAACCAATTTCACATCTAAACTGATCAGTCAACGACGGAACACGTCTAGACTGTGGGTCCTCTCCAATTACCTCATATTGATCCTCGTCATCCCACCTAGGGAAAATCAAAGATGATCCAAGACAATGACATCAAAATTCATCCTACGCGAGTGCAAACACAAACTGTAACGACCCATCCCGGAATTCGGGATTAGATTACTAACTAATCATGATTACCAGGGTTAATCGGTGATTAGTTGGCCGAAATCGGACGAACGGTGCAAAATGACCGTTTTGCCCCTAGTCGTGGGCAAAATGACCGTTTTGCCCCTAGTCGTGGGCAAAATGACCGTTTTGCCCCTAGTCGTGGGCAAAATGACCGTTTTGCCCCTAGTCGTGGGCAAAACGTTGAATTTTATTCGGGCAGTCAAATGGACTTTGAGCGATGACAGTGACGTAGTCTGGGACATCACGAGTTCATAGACAGGTGACACGTTCGATTCCGACGTTCGTGGTGAAAGTTATGACGTTCGGAAGTCCAGGGGCATTTTCGTAATTTGGACGAAATAAGGGAAAATGTTGACTTTTTGATCGGGAGGTCCGATGGCCGAGGGCCAAGGACCGTTAGGAAGGTCTCGATGTCCTGAGTACGACGACAGGCGGCACGTCGAAATCGAATTTCGAACGGGAAAGTTACGAGTCTAGATTGCATGAGGGCATTTTGGTAATTTTTGTTCTGGGGGTAAAATGGTAATTTGTGTTGCAGGGGAATTGTTTGATTGCCGCGAAAACAGAGTCTGATGCCCACGCCGTGAGTGACTGCCCCAATTGTTTTGTTCTATGAATTGTTTAACAAATTAACTTAGAAATTGGGTTAGTGGCTGTTGAGTGGGGAATTGGCGTGCTAGGTGAGCAGCACGGGCACCATTGTTAATGGTTCTGAGTTCTTGTGGGGGGCAGTGGGCTCTGGGCTGGTAATTTTGTTTATGCCATTGGGAGTGTTGAGCAGGGCACGAGGGGCATTGTTTATGTTCGAGTGGGAGTGAAACAGGTGCACTGAGCGGGTGTTGGTGCTCTGGGGCGGTGCTGGAGCTCTTGAGATGGAGAGAAAAACAGAGACATTGTGGGAGACATGGTCGACCTTCCCAAGGCCGAATTGAGAGAGGAGAGGAACAGGAAGAAATCGAGGGAGAATTAGTAGTGCGTTGTGAGGGCCAGAGAGAGCTAGGGAGAATTAGAGGGTCGAGCTGAGAGGAGAAATTACACCCAAAAACCCGAAACTATGTTTAATCAATTCAAAAATTCAAGTCGAAATGTAGGCCAACCCAAGCCAATTCAAGGCTCAATTCAGTCTTCTGGGACATCACTTAGTCGATCCAGATCAAGGGGACCGAAGCTCGAAGCCTGGGGAGCCATGGACAGTCACGACTGAGTTGCAGAAAAACCGAGCTTGGAGTCGTGGTCATGGAGGTAAGCTCTTGTGAAATTGAGTTCACAACCATCGTGAGGGTGAGTCTACGATGCTTCCCCACTAATCAATTGAAGGAATCAGTGACATCGTGTTGAACTGGGATGATGAACTTCAAGTACGATTTGAGTTCAGTTGAGTTGGTTTTAGACCGTGTCGATTTGAATGAGTATTACAGACCCCTAATTGAGTGTATTGCAAGTCTAGTTGTGGGATCAATTGAAGAAATTAGATGGTTTCTCGCAGGAATTTGATCGGGTCGAGTCGCGGGTGAAATGGCCTGTTTACCAGTAATCCGGGTTGGAACGACGACTGTACACCGCACTGTAGCAGGCGCGTGGCTTTCACGCGCAGCTGCTTGCGGCGGCGCGTGAGGGCGCGTGGGATGGTTTCTCAAGGTGAGTTCAAAACGACTTCTGTCCTACACGATATGACGAACATTTTAGCGTTGATTTCGAGTTTATCGGACACTGTTTCAATGTGGTTCCGAGGGTCCGAAGATTTCTGTTACGTTTGTAATTAACGATTAATTCCCAGAAAATTATGGGAAATTAGTATGTTTTTATGTAAGCCCTTAGTGACACTAAAGTATGTTTTCGGGCAGGATTTGAAATTTCTGGAAAATATCGGAAATTACGGAAATGCGCGCAGCGCGGGAAAACGAGCTTATTGAACGGTGTGTGAGTGGACGTTGCTTTCAAATTTACTGCATGCATAAATTATTTCTATGATTTTTATGATTATGATTATAAGTTGTGATTGATTTCGATTTCCGTATTTATACGTATTCGATCCCCGTATTTATACGTATTTTTACTATACATGTGGAAATACTCGTATTTCGAGATTATGGTTACTCTTATGCTCGATGATGGTTTAACGAATGGTTTTGCATGAATTGTGCGTGCCATGTCTTAATAAGGTTTGAATATGAATGTGAGTATGACTTACGATTTTGACACGTTTTTCGAGATCATTCCGGATTTGCACGTTTTACGAGATTTCAAGTTATTGTGATTTGATCACTGTTGATGTTTGAATCTGGGAATTGAAATGAGACTTGTGATTTTGAGGATTTTAAAAATGGGTTTTGAGTATGTTTTGATTGGATCGTGATTTTGGTGATTATGATTGTGGTTTTGATGTGTTTGTGAATGAGATTTGAGAAAGAAGTGATTTCTAAGAATTAAAATGGATTTGAAAAAGGTGATTTCGGGCTTGATGCTCGGGGCACAAAAGTAACTTTGATTTACGAGATTTCGGTTTTCGAAAATTTAAAGCGGATTCTTGGTTTGGGTTCGGGATGATGCTTCCGGATGCCGGCTTACGGAATCACTGTTGCGAATTCGAATTCGGGAAGGGGAAAGGATTTAATAAAGTGATTTGTTCTGATTTTGCATGCCCCGTGTTTAATGATAATTTGATTATGTTTGTGAAGTATGATTTGGGAAAATGAATGTGGAAGTTCGGACCATGGGTCCTGTTGTGAAAAATGTGATTTCGGGATGGACCCCGCGTTGTTGTGATTGAAAAATGTTTTGGGTTTAAAGACCCGTTGGAAACTGTTTTGGGTTTAAAGACCCGGTGCTATTGCTGGAGCACGTTTTGAGTTTAAAGACTCGGTTAATTGATGACGGGGGAGGGCCCTTAATGAGTTTAAAGACTCGTGAGTTTAAACACTCGGTTATTGTGATACCCCCGAGGCCTATTGATTATGATTTGAGTTTAAAGACTCGTTGAAATCCCGGAAAGGCCTGATTATGCGCATGGTTTTGAGTTTAAAGACTCGGGCGCACTTGATATCCAGCAAACTGATTGATTGTGATTCATTGATATTCTCTGATGATTGAGTGTGTTGGGCAGTGGCCCGGTTTATACGTTGATGGATTTGGGTGATGTCGTATATTTGGACTCCGATTTTGTGGTTTTGGGCTGTGGCCCTGTGCTTATGATTGCGGGCTATGACCCGAAGGTTAAGATTTTGATTTTTCATCTACGGATTTCTTATATTGAAAACGTAACGGATTGCGAAATGATTTTTGTATGCATGCATTGGTTTTTTTTACTTGGAGGGTAAAAACGTCTTTCCGTAACTGTTTTATAAACTGAATTATTTTTGTCCACTCACACCTTTTGGTTTTTATTGACCCTCCAGGTTATGGCGCGTTGTTCGAGGCTGTACGAGGGGCGGAGGCATGAGTAAGTACGTGTGGCTATCCCTGGTTTGGCAAGTACTGAGGGTAACTTGGGATTTTCAGTCATCTTGCCAGACGGGAGCAGGACCGGGCACGGTTATCGATGCCCCTTTCGGGGGCTGTCCTGTCACAAACTCACACCACTCACCACACCATGTAACCCAACATCGTCTGCCACCAAGCAAAAAAGGAGAAATCACGTTCACCTAACTCCAAAATACTCAACTCCTCCTGATGACCCAAAACAAATCACGGGTCCACCAACCAATACACGATCACCATACCGGTGACACCCAACATCATCGGTTACAAGGCAGAAAAATGACACGTTCACCTTCACCAATCAATAATATATGTTGACAACTTCTCGACATCCATCCCCTATTCGGAATCAAACACCATTCTCATTGTCTCAATCATAACTTCTCTTGATTCCGACGTTCCAAGCATGTTGGAAATAGATATGCTTCCAACTAGATGTCAAGTCCAACCACTGGACTTCCCAAATCCTCAACTCACTTGAACAACCACGTGTTCGCAACCAATCTATCACCCAGACCTCATGTGCGTTTATAACCATTTATGCACATCTAAAAGAATGTAATTCGTTACTATCGTGTTCTCAGATCTCAAACTTTACAGGCTCAACTCTCAGGTTTCCATGTTATTCACAATCACACAATCTCACATCAACACTACCATTGATTCTCTTTGGCTTCTTCCAAGTTCAATAAATTCTTAGCATGTCTTCCTGATACTAGAAACACACAACCACTCAAGTTTTGGAATTGACGACAACTCCCCAAATCAACTAATTCCCATGGCGTCCTCTGCGTCATCCAAAACTCCTCGTGTCTCAATCATACCCTTCCATCCATTCATCACTTAGTCATCTCATACATGTTGGGACTTAACCCAACACATCACAATCCATGATGGATCCCATCCAGTCCATCACTCACCCACTGCCGAATCTCAGATATCGAGCGTATGCCCATCACGACGGAGTCACATCCCAACTCGTGGCTCATCATCATCACAATCACCAGCACACAGTGTGCGAATCAGACAACCCTGGATCTTGGCTCATACCGAGCAACGACCTCGTACCTCCATTCGGGTTAAAGGAACTCTGCCTCTCTCGTACCCTATAACTATGGGTACCACCACTCTGACAAATCATAACAAGATAATGAAAGTTCTATGAATGTCCCCCAATTTTTCAACAACCACAACTACATCAATCACCCTCGATAGCCCGCCATCTCTACACGGTTGTCGACCAACAGTCATCGTTATCGCGATCCGCATCCACACATCACACTATTATTCTATCCAACTCGGGATTCCATATATCATCTCATAATCGTACACGTGGATCGAATCCCATCATTTCACTTCGTGTCAGGCCAACCAATCTCCATAGTTTCGACTAGACTTACTAGAGTCTTCCACTTGGTCATCCACGACCTCAGCCGTTCTTTGCAGCACAAATTTCAATCCATCAGTCACAATCTGGGGTTCGACCCGACAGACTACCTCGACTTCATAAAGTCGTTCAATCCACAACAACTACGGACCCACAATTCTAATTCATCAATCACAACTAAGGTTCGCCTTTCTAGACTATCCATCATAATTTAGGGTTCCACAATCACACCCTAGGGTTCCTCTGAACCCAACTGCCCTCTACAGTATAATCCATAATCTAACTTACCCCGCGGTCCTGACATCGTATGAACGTCAATCCAATCCTACGATGTGACGACCCGTCCCTGATTTTAGGGACTAATTAAGACTAATTATGGATTAGTGAGGCTAATTGGGGAATATTCGAGTATTAACGGATGTTCAAGGCAAAATTACGTGGATTATCCAAGGACCGTTAAGTAAATCGAGTCGATACGAGTCTGTAGACAAGTGGCACGTCAAAATCGGACGTTCGATGGGAAAGTTATGGTTCACGGAAGTTCGAGGGAATTATTGCACATTTTACGAGACAAATGCCTCACCTGATTCAATCTAGGAAGTAGACAGAGAGTGGCTTGTTGAGCTGGGGACGGCAAGGAGGTGGCCGAGCCGCCGTGCACGGTAGAGAGAAGGTAAGCACGCGGTTTTGTCTTTTGAATTCAAATTATTGATTAGGATGTTATGGATGGTTTTGGGTGTTTGTATGAGGTTTATTAGGTTTGTAGGAAGATTTAGATAAGGTTTTTGATGGCTGTGAGGGGTGGTGCTGCCCAGGGGAAAAGTTGGAAAGTTGAACCGTGAGGGGAGAAATTGAACGGGGTGGTTTCAAAGGGTTTTTCATGGTTTTCTTCACACAAATAGGTTGCTAGGGTTGAATTAGGAAGCTTGGAATCCAAAGGGAAAGAAATGGACCGAAAATGAGAGAAGAATAGCCTTGGACCGGTCACCCCGGTCCAGGCAGACCGGAATTGCAGAACGGACCGGACAGGCCTAGCCGAAGGATAGGGATGCACTATACCAGCGCGTGGCTCCCATACGCAGGGGCTTCAGCCGGCGTGTGTGGGCGCGTGGCCCATTTTTTGGGGAAACATCCAACATGCAAAATCATCTTTTCAATGTAATGAACATTTTGGGTCTGGTTTCGAGTCGATCGGACATCGTTTCGATATGTTTTGGAGTGTTTGAAGGTTTAGGATCGACTTTAAAAATAGTTAAAAATTCCATAAAATTATGGGGCTTTAATGATGGGTTATTTAAGTAGTTAGTAACCCTCTATTACGATTTAGACAGGTTCGGGAGCCCCGGAGATGGTGATTAGCTCGAGAAGGGCGTATGGCGCGGGTATTGAGGCGCGACTTTGAACGGTATGTGAGTGGACCTTTCTTTCTAAATTGATGCATGCATAAATGTTTTTTACGTGTTTTAATACATGTTTTGTGATGCCATGAGTGCATTTGATTGTGGTATTTAGTATGTACGTATTTGCACGTATTTCGAGGTTTTTGGTTTTATACGGTACTTCTAGTGCTGTGTTTTCTATGGTAGTTTTGTGGAAGGGTTTTGGATTTGCAAACATGGAATCGGGCATGAGACCCAGTTGGTTGGAAACTATCAGACTTGGAGTCCATTTGATTTAATGAAAAATCGGGCTAGAGGCCCACTTGAGCTATACGATAGGGCCGGGGGCCCCGTTGGTTTACGAATTCGGGCTTAAGGCTCAGTTGGTTATGATATTGGACATGAGACCCAGTTATGGTTTATAAACATGATTTCAGGCCAGGGACCTAAATGGATTTGGATTTACGATGGTTTATGGAAAATCCGGGTGTGGCCTTTTGAACGATTTTGAAATGAATTATGAAAATGGTTTTCCGTATACCATTCTCATGAACGGATGCCCTCCAGACGTCTCGTAGTATCCTGGAATGGCGGGTTGTCTCCTCCAGACGTCTCATAGTATCCTGGAGTAGTCACAGGGCATTGCTTGTGAGGGGTCATTGCACGGAGCGACTGGTCCGTATAGTGACTCAGGAGCAGGGTTGCCAGAGGTTTAAACCTCCCCCCAGAGAGGGTCATTGATCTGCGGGTCATTGACCTGAGTGGAATGATAGGACCCATCCCAAATCCCCTGGGATTAACGTGGAACGTGCCTACTCCCGTCTGACACGAAATGTTAGACCAGGGATAATTTTGTCCTTAGCCCAACCGGGACTACCAATGAGCGCCAGGATCAGGAAGAGGAATGTGATGTCTCGTCTTTTCTACAGCCCATATCCACGATCAACCTGAAGGGCATTCAAAACACGAAAGCTGTGAGTGGACAAAACAAATATTTTATAAAAACATTTCATAAAAAGACCTTTATGTCCTTCACTAAAAAGTATGCATGCATTCAAAAACCATTTCTCAAACGTAGAATACGAGGCCTTGGCCCAAAATCCAATCAAAGTACCTGGGACCTCAGCCCAAACCAAATCAAATGGGAACTCAGCCCAAATTCAACACACGTCGGTCTTAGCCCAAAACCATCTCCGTGAAATCTCATACACATATACATATATACATATATAACCCATCCTAGACTTCCTCTGATGTCAACATGGGGCACACAGTCCCTAGGGAACTCATCCCTGATATATGTCACGATTTCTCTATATATAAGTATGCATACTACTCGGGATCTCACTCCAAGTCTACCCCCAGTAATCTCCATCTAGGAGGCTCTATCTCCGGATCTAGTTCGAGCATCTCTCCGGATCTGGTCCGGATCCACATCATAACTCTCACTCCTGAAATGGGCTCCCTATGGGGATACTCATTCCGGGCAGTGGATCGTGACTCTCCAAGTCGACGTCTGAAGGAGACTAATCACCTCATAAGGGAGGGTATATATGTAACAACCCATCCCAAAAATAGAGATTAGATTAGTGTTTAATAACGTATTAGTGAAGTTAATCGGTGATTAGATGGGTGATTTTGGACGGACAGTGCGAAATGACGGTTTTTCCCCTAAAATTGGGCGAACGGTTGACTTTTCTTTCATGAGGTCAAATGGACTTTGACCAATGACTGTGACGTAGTTTGGAACGTCATGAGTTCATAGATAGATGGCACGTCCGATTCCGACATCCTAGGAGGAAGTTATGACTTTCGAAAGGTCGATGGTATTTTGGTAAATTGGTTGAAATAGGGCAAATGGTTGACTTTTTAGACGACAAGTTATTTTCACTCATTTCAAGAACCGTTGGGTAGATCTAGATCTCCTGAATACAACGACAGACATCATGTGTCAATTGAAGTTCGGACGACAGAGTTACAGGTCTAGGAACGTGATGGGCAAAATGGTAATTTATAAAGGCAAGGGCATTTTGGTCATTTGATGGCTTAGGGATCTGTGCCCAGTGAAATTGGGACACTTGGCAGTTTTGGGATGCTGTGACCACCAGATTTTGGACACATGTCCCTCTCTGGATGGTCATAGAAGGTCTCCCACCGTTCCACAATGTTTTCACGGTTTTAAATTTATAGTTGCACGATTTTGTAGTGAGAAACAGAGGAGACCATGAGAATCCTCCCACCCAATTCATTCAATCTTCAGTATTTTCTAGTGAGGTGTGGAGGAGGATGAGAGTGTGGATGATGAAGAGTAGGATGGTGCCTTGGTGAAGGGTCTTCGTGGACGATGGCCATGACGCCGTGGGAAACAGGGGAGACGTGAAACCGTGAGGAACCAATGACCCTATCACCTGTAAACGTGACCTTTAGCTTCTAGTCCCTTAATGGAAATTGATTGGGAGGTTGAAACGAGCTCCCTGGACTCAAAGTGAAGCTTGAAAGGGAAGGTAAGTGGTATTTCCATGAAAATTGAATTTGACTACGAAAATGGTAGATTGTGTTTCAAGGGTTAATATGTGATTTGGTTAATTGGAACAAGGTTTGGAGCTTAAAAGGGAGCGAGTGTACTTGAAACCACGAAGGGAGGTGGCTGGAAGTGGAAGAACACGACGGGGGAACATGGCCGGTTCATCTTTTGAATTAAAGAGGTAATTTCTAGAGTTTAAACTCACGGTTTTAGGTTCTAAATTAATGGCAAAGACTGAGACTGTAACGACCCGAAAATTCGAAAAAGGAAAAATTGGAAAATTTGAAGGAAATGACGATTTTTCCTCTAAGGGGTGAAAGTTGACTTTTTGATCGGGAGTTTGTTTGGACTTTTTGGAAGTACCGTTGGATAGGTCTCGGGACGCTGAATCCATAGACAGGCGGCATGCGTCAATCGGAGGTCGGATGTGAAAGTTATGGGTCTAGAATTGTGAGGGGCATTTTGGTAATTTGTTATGGCAAGGGCAAAATGGTAAATTGCCACGGAAGAGTGAATTAAATAATTAAGTGGCTGATTCAGCCTATTTGGATGAGGATTTATTAATTATGTGACATCTGTCACTTGCTTATGTTAATTAGTGGCAATGGTGATCAGTTTGAATTATAGATTCATACGTTTGTACAAAGGATAAAAACAGAGACCATGATCTCATTCTGATCGATCTTACCAGCAACCAAAACCCATTGAGAAACAAGTGCAAATTGAGTGAGAAAATAAGTGAATTGGTGAGTGAAAAACGAGAGGGAAACAGAGAAAAACCCAGCTAAAACCAAACTTAGAAATCCGAAAAACTACCTATGAACATTAATGTCGAATTCGAATTGTTAGACGTTTATGAGTGAAATTGATTGTGAATTGAGCTTTCTGGGATTAAGACGAGTTAAACCACCATTGAATTCGAAGGAAATTGGTGAATAAACACTAAGAACAGACCCTACGACATCCTCGAATTGTGGAGGTTGAGTTCAAGTGATTGGAGGTAAGAAATCTTGAAATTGGTTTCGAATTCATGTTTAGAATGAATATATGATGCTTCCTGTGCGATTAATTTAATGAAACGGCTTGAAATTGGGTGGAACCCGATTTAGAACCCATCGGGTATTCACTTCGAGTCGAGTAATTTGAGGATCCATTTCATGAAATTGAACATACAGATCCCTAATTAAAATTGAATAGATGAAAATGAGTGAAAGAAATGAAGGAATTAAGGTCGAATTGGCTGGGAACTGATCGGGTTGCTGCGCAGGTCGCAGACCCGTTTACCAGACGACCGGTTTGGGACGATGAACAATAGTCGGCGCGTAAGTCCAGGCGCAGCCAGTGTAATCAGCGCGTGAGGGCACGTGGTTGACCTTCTGGGGAAGTGTTCAACATAATTTTTCATGTAATCGATGTAACGAACATTTTGCCGTTGGTTTCGAGTCGATCAGACACCGTCTCGATAGTGTTTCGAAGGTCTGAAGGATTATGTTATGTTTTAAATTAATATTTAATTCCCAAAAAATTGTGGGAAATTAATATGCTATTATTGGATTCATTAGTGACCCATAATGATGTTGTTTGACAGGATTCGGGATTTCTGAATATTACGGAAACACGTGTAGCTCGGAAAGTGAGCGGTTTGGACGGTGTGTGAGTGGACGTTTGTTTTATAAACTGATATGCATGCATAGTTAAATGTTTTACATGATTGATTGCATGATTTGAATTGCAATGATGTCCTGATGACGTGGCATGATTATTTATGATTAAATGATTATTTTAATCGGTCTTTCAGGAACGTTTTACGAGAAATATGAAAATGATATTTTGGGCTAGGCCTGGAATCAAAATGGTTTTAATGTTTTCAAATGAGATTTTACGGATTTGCGTGTAAATGGTATTTAGGCTTCAGACCCGGTTGAGAATGATTTTGACTTGGTTTGAAGTCAAGGATTTGATTGAAATGTTTTGGGATTTAATCCCACGATGGTTTTCATTGTGATTGTGGATACCCAGACGGTCGGAGCTAGGGAATTACCTAAAAGATCGGAGCTTGGGGGATACGATGGTATAATTGTGAGTTGTTATGGTAAGCCATCTTCTCGGATGCGACTGAGCCTGGATGTACCACTCGGATGTGTCTGAGCCTAGGGATGTGTTCACCCAGATGGGACTGAGCCCGAGGATTGAGCCCAAATGTGTCTGATCCCGAGAATGTGGCTGGATGTTGGCATACGCGTAGTGTGGATGTGATTGGGTGATTGTTTGTACACTTGTGAATAGTGCGGATTGATTGATTGATTGATTGTGCACTTGTGAGTAGTGCTGTTTGATGTTGATATTGGTTGCGTACTGGTATTGAGTACGGGTTTTTGGTCTGTGTGGCCAGGCGATTATGTTTTCATATATTTGGCCTGAGAGCCGGGATTTGACTTGTTATGTGATTTGGCTGGAAAGCCGGTGGCTGTTATATATATGTTTTACGCTATGCATGCATGGTTTGATAAAATGGAGGGTAAATGAGGTATTTTGAAATGTGTTTTAAAAGATATTATTTTTGTCCACTCACACCTTTGTTTTGACGACCCTCCAGGTCATGGCATGACGTTCGGGGGCTGATCGAGAGGCGGAGGCATTAGCGGAAATCAGTGTAGTTATCTCTGGTCTGACAGGTGATGATGGGTAGTTTTGGGACTTCAGTTGACTTGTCAGACGGGAGCAGGACCGGGCACGGTTATCAACGTCCAGTTGGGACGGGTCCTGTCAGAGACAAACATGTAAGAATGAAATGGATTAAAATCGGATTGCAATTGGATGAAAATCAGTGTCGAACCGCCCATGCTGGTTCAATTGAACCGGCTAGCCTGCTGAACCGGTCTGAACCAGCCGATTTCAGATTGAAGATAGTGAACAGTAGGCGTGTGGCTCCCACGTGCAGCCCCTTTGGGCGGTGCGTGAGGGCATGTGGCTCACCTTTTGAGGAAAGTTCCAACATGACTTTTAAAGTATTCGATGTAACGAACATTTTGAGACTGATTTCGAGTCGATCGGACATCGTCTCGATATGTTTCGAGATATCCGAAGGTTTTATGGCACGGTTAAAATTAGTTTAAAAACTCGGAAAAATTACGGGGCTTTAGTAGAAGCATTATAAAGTAGTTAGTGACCTTATTATGGGATTTGGACAGGTTCGGGAAAACCAGTGATAGTGGATTAGCCCAGAAAGCGAAATTGCACGCGTATCGAGGCAGCAACGCTAATGGTCTGTGAGTGGACTTTGCCTTCTAACTTATGATGCATGCATATATGTTTTTATATGCTTTCTATACGTGATTCTATGTTTATGATTATGATCATGATGATTTACGGTTTTGCACGTATTTCGAGATATTTACGGAATTTATGTTGTGATTTGACCATGGTTTTGATGATTTGATTTTGGGATTTGAAATATGATTTGATTTCAATGATTTATAGTGGATTTTGGAAAAGTGATTTCGGGCTTAAAGCCCTGTTCATAAAAGTGATTTCGATAAACGTGATTTCGGGTTTTGAAATTGGATTTCGGAAATGATGATTTGGATTTGGTTTTGAAAGTGAACTTCTGGATTTGGATTCGAGATGATGGTTTCGGATGCCAACTTACAGAATCATGATTGCGAATTCGAATATGGACTTTCTATGGTTTTCACTTGGTATTCACTTGGTTTTGGGTTTAATGACCCATTAAAAACATGTTTTGGGTTTAAAGACCCGGAAAATGGCTAGATTTGGTTTTGAGTTTAAAGACTCGGTTGATTGACGGGGGAGGGCCCTGGATTATTATTTTTTGAGTTTAAAGACTCGGTTATTGTGATATCCCCCTGAGGCCTGTTGATTGTGTTTTGAGTTTAAAGACTCGTTGATATCCCGGAAAGGCCTGATTATGCGCATAAGTTTTGAGTTTAAAGACTCGGGCACACTTGAAATCCAGCAACTTGATTGATTGATGTTTTTCACTGGTTTTCAGATGTTTTGGGCAGTGGCCTGGATGATTTGGATTTTTTGGATTTTGGGGTGAGTTCCGTACTTTGATGAGGATTTATGATTTTGGGATGAGGCCTTGGATTTGAATTACGGATTTGAGAAAAGGAAATTATTCTGGTTTTCAATAATGGTTTTCTTATCTTGGATATGAATGGTTTTATGAAAAGGTTTCCATATGCATGCATTGGTTTTTGTGTGAAGGGTATAAATGTAATTTCTTATACACTGTTTTCTGAACGTATTGATTATTTTTATCCACTCACAGTCTTTTTACGTTTTCGATACCCTCCAGGTTATTGCGGTGCGGGCTATTGGTAGAGAGAATGGAGACATCACACATGCGATTCACAGTAGATTCTGCGTGCTCTGGGAAGTCCGGAACTTGTGGACGGTTCGTTTGGAAGTCTCTTGTCCAGCTTACGTGTTACATGGAGGTTGGACGTCGGTTTAGCCTTCATGTCACGCGTAAGTTAGAAAGAAGCATGACTTAGCCCTTAATCCCGGAGGATTGGGGGTGGGTCGTGTCAATATACATACTAGTATAGAAAGCCACAAATGGGACTCATGCCCGATACCACAAGTCAACTGGGCCTCCAACCCGAACTTATAACTCAATTGGGCCTCTAGCCCGATTTCACCATTTAACTGGGACTCAAGCCCGAACTCGCAAATCAACGGGGCATCAAGCCTGATACCTCAAAGTCAGTCACGATTCCGATCATAGCGATGCGTGAAACCATCAATCCAGGACCGCTCTCAATCCTGGTATGCCGCCGTGAACATATCGCTACCGCGACCATCTCTAGAACATGGTGCACACATCGCCGATCGCTCTCCTATACCGCCAGCACTCCAAAGTCGAGCCTCTAGTGGCTGCTCGACCACGGGACGTGCATTGTGACCTTTTTGGAGGGAACACATCCCCATTCCCGAGGCGAGCGTCACGTCGTCCGTCGTCGTGCACACAGCACCCGTCGCGACCACGACTTAGACCCGTGGGCATCAATAGGACCACGAATCAGATCCGTAGGTCATCAAATGGGTCTCATGCCCGAATCTAATCAAGACCAAATGGGTCGTTTTATTTTTCCAAAACCATTTTATCTAAAACCGAACCATAAACGCGTATAAGCACGTATAAGGCCGAAAACCTCGAAATACGTGCTAATACGTAAATACACACAAAATTCACTCATGGCATCACAAAACATGTATTAAAATACTTATAAAACATTTATGCATGCATCGATTCATAAAAGAAAGTCCACTCACAGACCGTCCGAGCTGCCGCCTAGATAAACGCACCGTACACCTTCCCGGGTCAAACGTCATCTCCGGGGTTCCCAAACCTGTCCAAATCACTTTAGAGGGTTACGAACTACTTAATTAAACCCTCACTAAAGCCCCCTAATTTTTCGGGATTTTTAACTATTTTTAAACGCGATCCTAAACCTTCCGATAGCCCGAACTATATCGAGACGATGTCCGATCGACTCGAAACCAGTTCCAAAATGTTTGTTACATCGAATAGATGAAATTACATGTTGAAATTTTCCCCAAATTCTCCCCCACACGCTCGCACATGCCGCCTGAAGTGGCTGCGCATGGGAGCCACGCGCCAGCTACAGTGTTGTCTTCAACCTCCAGCTGACCGGTCCGACCAGCCGGTCCGGTTTTCTCTGCAACTTCGGCCCAACTGGACCGGCATGACCGGTCCAGGCTCCTAAACCGTTCTATCTTCTTCCTTTTTCTTCCTAATCGATTCCAATCTTCCTAGTTTGATCCTAGAAACCTATTTGTGAAATCAAAACCACCAAAAACCTACAAAAACCCAATGGTTCGATTTTGCTTCGTCACGGTTCAAATTCCAGTTTTTCCCTAGGGCTTCCTCAACCACTAACCACCACCAAAACTCTCTTAAAACCTCCCTAGAAACTTATTAAACCCATTCTAATCCATAGAAACCGTCCCTAACGTGCAAAATTGAAAATGGAAGAAATCTGGCAAAACTGAGCTTACCTTGCTCGAGGTCCTCCGCCGTCCACGACGACGTTGCTCCTGGCTAGCCACCACCATCATCCTACTCTCATCTCCTTCTCTGGGTCTCAAACATGATCGGATGGTGGAAGGGTTTGCATTGGGTTCAATGGGTTGGTCGGGTTTGGTGGAAAATTGACGATGATAGAATGAAAAGGGGAAAGGGATATGCATGAACATGTTTAGGGTGGGAAATGAATGGATGACACTTGTCAGTCATCTATTGGCCTGTCCAAAATATCTGGGCCCCACTTGCTGCCAAAAGTCCCTCGCCTCGTAAAACGTGCAATAGTTCATTCGAACTTCTGTGAACCATAACTTTTTTGTCGAACGTCCGAATTCGACGTGCCGTCTGTATACGGATTCGTATCGATGCGATTTATGTAACGGTCCTCGGCCCTCGGCTATCGGACCTCCCAGGTCAAAAGTTAACTTTTCGCCCTTTTCTCGGGGCACAATCGTAATTTTGCCCTGAACGGTCGTTAATCCTCAATTAATCCCCGAGTATCCTCGCTAATTCGTCATTAAGTCTTAATTAATCTCGATAATTCAAGACGGGTCGTTACATGGACCCTGGGGAGACTTGGGATTTGAGACCCTGAGTAGCACGCGTAGCTTGAAATCGTGACAGTGTTGTGATTATGACATCTCGGATGTCAGGCATCAGGGATGTCGAGGATTGGTTTTGGGCTGAGACCCACGTGATGTGATTTGGGCTGAGTCCCTACATGTATTTGTTTTGGGCTAAGTCCCTACTGATTTGGTTTTGGGCTGAGTCCCACTGGTATGGTTTTTGGGCAGTGGCCCGTATGATTGGTTTGACTTACCGTTTTGGGCAAAGGCCCTAATGGTTTCATTTTGATCACTGATTTTTGAATGCATGCTTACTTTTTAGTGAAGGGCATAAACATCTTTTTATGAAATGTTTTTATTAAATTATTTATTTTGTCCACTCACAGCTCTTCGTGATTTTAATGTCCTTCGGGTTGATCGCGGATGTGGACTGTAGCGAAGACTGAGACATCACACTCCTCCTCCGGATCCTGGCGCACTCTGGAAGCCTCGGTGGGGCTAAAGTCGGAATTTTCCCTTGTCTGACACTTTGTGTCAGACGGGATCAGGCACATCCCGCGTTAATCCTAGGGGGATTTGGGGCTGGTCCTAACATACCATCAACTCATCTGGGGTTCCCCGAACCCAGCTGCTCCCAACAGCACAACAATCTAACATCACATAACCAAACCGTTGGAGGGTCATCGCACTACCAATCTTCCAAAAGTAACCCTACCCGGGTCGAATCACACTAACGCACGGCGTATCATGCAAATCACACTCTATCCACTATTCATTCCCACTAACTATAAAACTGGCATTCGAACTATCAGGTTGGTAACGGGCTGACCACGTAGAGACATCACATCCTTAACCTATGCGTACCACAAGAACTACACAGTTTTCTCGATTAGCGACAACCTCACTCTAATACTACTTGACACGACCCATCTCAATCCCACTAGGATCATCACGGGATGTGCCATGCTCCCGTCTGGCACGAAGTGTCAGACAAGGGATAACTAAAAATCACAGCTCATTCGAGGCTTCCAGAGCGCGCCATGATCGATAGAGGAGTGCGATGTCTCGGTCTCTGCTACAACCTGCATCCGTGATCAACCTGAGGGGCATTAAAACCATTAAAAACTGTGAATGGACGAAAATAAATAAGTTCATAAAACACATTTGATAAAAAGACATTTATGCCCTTCAATAAAAGTATGCATGCATTCGAAAACCAGTAATCAAACCATTTAGTTAAATAAACTATTAGGGCCTTAGCCCAAAAAATGTAAATCCAAACATATGTGGGAACTCAGTCCAAAACTATAGAATACCAAAACCCGTAAATCCATAACCTAGTAGGCCACTGCCCAAATCCATAAACACTAAAATATCATTTCATAAATCCAATAATCCATATTTACCAAATAACCATCCTCGGCATCCCAGATGCCTAGCGTTCTAGACGTTTGACCTCCCAAACGTCATATCTCAAGGTAAAAGTAACGCATGCTGCCCGGGCTCTCTCCAGGTCTATATCTATGACATCCCAGATGTCTGACGTCCCAGACGTCTAATCATAGCAATCCTGCTCCTGAGTCACTATACGGTCCAGTCGCTCCGTGCAGTGACCCTTCGCAGACAATGCACCGTGACTTCCCTAGTGTCCCAGAAACCTGGAGGAGACCATCCACATGTCCTCGTATCCAAATGGTATATGGAAAACAATTTTATAAAGCCATTTCAAAACATCTCAAAGGGCTCTGCCCGAAATTTCCATAAAACCATCACAAATCCAAAATTCTAAACCATTTAGGATCCCCAACCCGAAATCACATTTATAAATCACAATTGGGCCTCATGCCTGATTTCATAAACCAACTGGGCCCTCGGCCCGATCACATAACTCAAATAGGTCTCAGCCCGATTTTGTAAACCAACTAGGCCCCCGGCCTGATCACATAACTCAAATGGGTCTCATGCTCGAGTTCATCTTTCCAAAACCAAAACCATTTCATCAAACCATCACCGAAACCACAAGCACGTAAAACTACAGTAAAACCATAAACCTCGATATACGTGCAAATACGAAAATCATCTCGAAATACGTGCAAATATGTAAATCACCAATACCACAATCATCATCATAGAAATCATGTATATAAAACATATAAAACAGTTATGCATGCATCACAGTTTAGAAAACAATGTCCACTCATAGATCGTCATACAATGCCGCCTCGATACGCGTACCATACGCCCTTCCGAGCCACATCACTATCACTAGGGCTTCCAAACCTATACAAACCATACTAGAGGGTCACTAACTACCTTATTAACCTCTCATTAAATCCCTGTAATTTTTCTGAACTTTTAAACGTATTTTACATAGGCTTTAAACCTTCGGACACCTAAAACTACCCCGAAACGGTGTCTAATCGACACAAAACCTGTCCGAAAATGTTCGTTACATCGAAAGGATGATTTCACATGTTGAACACTTCCCCAAAAAGTCCCCCACACGCCGTCCAAAGGAGTTGCGCGTGGGCCTCACGCGCCTACACTATTCATCACCTTCAACCTCAAGTGAACCAGTCCGGTCTAGTCCAACTTGCGCAGCTGGTCCAACTAAACCAATCACACAGCGTGACCGATTCAGGCCTATAAATTCTATGTTTTCGGTTCGTTTTCGTCCATTTTCATTCCTAAACCTTCATCTAATCATGTTCTACTAACCTATGATTTCAAAATTGTGAAAACAAGTCAAGATCGTACCTTAACGATCGATGGGTGAACAGGCAGTCCTTCCCCCGCCGTGTTCCCACTCCTCCAGCCACCGTTGGCCTCCGTTCCAAGCCCATTAGCATCCTAGAAACCTCCAAAACACGTTCCAAACATCGAAACCATTCAGCAAACATCAAAACTCAACTTCCAAATTTGAAACACCAAACATTCCGTTCATGGCTTCGCAGGCCACCGTCCACGACGGCTCGAACCGTGGTCACCACCAGCATCGTCACACTTCACTCTCTCACTTTCATTCACTCACCAATCACATATAATGGGGATTGAAGGGCCATAAGGGATGGGTTTGCACGGTTTGGACCCTTCACGAGTTTTGGGAGAAAATGAAGAATGATCGATCAAAGGGGAGAGAGAAATATCCCACCATGTGGGGGAATGGGCCAATCAGATAAGGGACAGGTGTCACTCACTGATTGATCCACCCAGATTTTCAATCCAATCCAAACCTGCCACATGTCAGTTTCTCGGTTTGAGTAAATAGTGTCGTAAAACGTTATAGACCCGTAACTTCTCCGTCAAACCTTCAATTTCGACATGCGGCCTGTCTATGTACTCGTAACGTCCCAATCTACATCACGGTCCTCGGTCCTCATACGTTTGACCCCCGAGTCAAAAGTCAACATTTTGCCCAAGTTCAGGGGCAAAATGGTCATTTTACACCGTTCGTCAGAATTCACTCAACTAATCCCCAATCAGTCATTCTAAATCCATAATTAATTAATACTTAATCTCGATATTTGGGATGGGTCGTTATAGGGGATGTTAAAGGCAGGGCTAGTGACTGGAGTGAAGTCATAACAAGGTAGTTGTACTGGAAGGTGCAACTAGATAACTATTTTTTTAGCGAGAGCTAATGTCTCGAAAACGTCCAGGACAAAATATGGTGTTCAAATTAAATCCTGAATTAGTAGATGCTTCCAACGGGAGCGGCGATGCCATATGAAAAAAGGAAGAGACTCTTTCTTCCCCCTCAATGTGCCCCAAATTCCTTCCCTCAACATGCTTTAATTTACTTTAATTGCCCAATTTTGGGCGTGCTTCATTTGGGACCAGTTTCCGCATCTTTTCATCTCTTCATCTCTCCAAGAAAGTGAAAATTAGAGAAAAGAAGGTTGAATCAGCGAATTGTTGCTACTGTCGAAAGACCAGCAAAATTGTCACATCTCAGATTGAAGAAAAATCCAGAGAGGAGGTGTCAAGTTTATCCAAATTCAAGGGTGAGAATTTTGTTTTTGTATTCTAATGTTGGTAAATATTTGTTTGGGTAAATTTTGGGTGAGAGTTTGGGTAATCCAAAGTGACAAGTTTGTCCCTTCAATTTAGTGGAGACTTATGAAAATCGACGACTACGGGGTACCTTGGGATAAAAATCATGTACAGAGGGCATCATGGGTCAAAATCATGTTCATAGGGAATTTTAAGACTTAACTTAATATTCAAGGGATATATTTATTTTTTTTTAACTCTTATATTTGATGGAATGTTAACAAATATGACAGAAAATTAGGCACTTTGAGACGAAAATCGTGTTCAGGGGGGCATCCTGGGTCAAAATCGTATTCATCGGGCACTTTTGAGACTAAAACTAATATTCATGAAGCATCTTGAGTAAAAAGCCTAAAAAAATATCATGAACATGAAATTTAATTTGGAATCCAAAAACCTACTTGATTTTGCAGAGCAATAATCCTTTATGAATGAACGATTCCTTCCTGAACTTTTTGTGTTGATAACATATTGTGAATAATATATATAAAGAGTGAAGAATTTTGGAGGCAAGGAGAAGAATTTTATTAATCAGATAACTTATTTTATATATATATATATATAGGTAGGATTTCGAGTTACAACATAAAGTACATTTGAGGTGGGCATAAATTCGTCAAAACCGTTAACATATCTGTTTCAAACCGTTATTTATCCAATAGTTTATGTTTGATCGGATAAAAGTCAAACGATTTGAAAATACAAACCGATTCGTTAATAACTGTTTGGATTTGGATCTTTATTTTGGAAATCCGTTAAATCCAAACTGGATGTTAAAGATTATATTAATTTTTAAATATATTATTAATACAAAAGTAAAAATAAAAGAAAGAAGATTGTTGATGTGCCTATTTTTAATTTCTATTTTTATAGTTACTAATGGATGGATTTTTTGGTGACCTGCCATCATCAATATTATTGATCAAATCAATTAATATATAGTAGTGTTATGTCTTTCTTATACAATATACTAGGTTGTGTTAATTTTTAATTTCTTATGTAATATACTATTGATATATCCTTACTTTTTTTTATGCTTAAATATTTTCAAACCTTTATTGATCCAAACCAAATCGTTAGTGACGTGACCACCCCTAAAGTACATATAGGCTCACACATGAATAGATATATAAATTAAAGCATTTACAACACAAGTTTTTTTCTTTGTTTCATCCAAATGCTATAGGTCAACTTAACAAGAGTATTGTTGTGACTCAAAGTTGTCACTTTCTCACATGTGACCAGCTCTCCAGTCATCATTCATAATGGCAAAACTGTCTGGTACTTAAATCAGTCCCAGAAGCATGACACTTATAACAATAAAAAATGTTGGTCCCGCGGGTGGGCCACTTCTGAACTATGTCGTCTGTTTAGCCACTCTTCAAAACATTAAGGGTAAATTACACTTTAATACTATGTAATTTACACATTATAAGAGATTCATACATGTACTTTTAAATGTATCAATTTACACCCTAAACTCTTCGAAATATTAAGATTGAAAACCTTCTTTAAAAATCTATTTGCATGCCGTTAAAAAATTAAATGTCATCAGTTGGGTCCTATTTTTAATACATTATAGAAAGGTAAGTATGCCAATTGGTTAAACAAATTAAGGTCTAAAGCCAATGTTATATGCTGAAAAATCCAGATGACCATCAACCGCTTCATAGCTTCGAAGCAACCACTTCAATGCAACCACTTCAAAGCAAGCACTAAAACACCAGTGAAAGCATTCATCGAAGGGTACGATCGATGCAAGTAGGAATCCTAATCGGGTACTCTCATTCACATCCTTCAATCAGGTATGCTCAGGTACGCTCGGGTACGCTCCTTTACATCCTTCGATCTGGTAAGCTCTTTAGTTTGTAAAAAGTTGTCTGAGGCTCACATATCCTTCCTCTTTCGATCCAATTTAAAGAATTAATGAAAGGTTGGTTTTGGTCCAACCATTTTTATACATAATACAAATTTAATAGTAAATTTGATGCTCCCAACTAGGGACCATGGTACATGTTGCATGCTACTTAACCTCCATCAAATCGTGTATCATATGCACTCCATGAAATCTGAAACGATATGAGCAATCCAAAGATGTCAGTTAACTGGATAACTGTTTGTATTTCTACATATAGAAAGTGAAAAAACATAGGGGTTCTTTGCTCTCAAAATCAAAGTTAAAATGGAGGAAATGCGATGTTGGTGCGGCCAGAATGCTGTGTTGAGGACTGGTTGGAAAAAGGACAATCAAGGGAGACGATTTTGGACTTGTAGAGGGTTAAGATCCGTCCCTAATTTTGTATAATATGGATTTTTTTAAGTTAATTTTTGTTAGACTATAATCTGGATTTTTTAAGTTAAGACTATAATCTAGATTTTAAGTTAAGACTATAATCTGTGTATTTTGTTAAGACTATATTGTGGATTTTTTTCAAGTTAATTTTTCTTAGGCTATGAGTTTGGTAATATGTGTAGGTTAAAGAATGTGGATATTTTGTTAAGACTATAATCTGGACTTTTTCAAGTTAATTTTGCTTAGGCTATGAGTTTGGTAATATGTGTAGGTTAAAGGACGTGGGTATTTTGTTTAAGACTATAATCTAGATTTTTTCACGTTAGTTCTACTTAGGCTATGAGTTTGGTAATATGTTTAGGTTAAATGATGTGGGTATTTTGAATGGTCTGATCCTGACATGTGTGGACGTTCGAAAATTATCATCCTTGGTTTG
Organism: Prinsepia uniflora; assembly: GCA_032719365.1. Taxonomy (NCBI): domain Eukaryota; kingdom Viridiplantae; phylum Streptophyta; class Magnoliopsida; order Rosales; family Rosaceae; genus Prinsepia; species Prinsepia uniflora. The sequence goes on from CM064869.1 coordinate 71,159,139, forward strand.
CTGAATAGGTTGAATTCGTATGAGGATGAGTTGAAAAAAGCTCAATCCATGGTGAAGTGGCTCAGAGCAGCTGTTGTAGTTTGTGTGGCTGTGATAGCTTTTTTTTGTATTTGAGCTGATGGAAATGTAAAAGAAGATGAAGAACAAATCATGTAGTTCAGGCTCAATCCCTGGTTTTTTTTTTTTTGGTTTTTTCTAGGTATATGTATGAACAAATCATGCAATTCAAGCTCAATCCCTAGATTTTATCTTCTTTTTATTTTTTATTTTTCTAGGTATATGTATGAACAAATCATGCAATTCAAGCTCAATCCCTAAATTTTATCTTCTTTTTATTTTTTATTTTTCTAGGTATATGTATGAACAAATCATGTAGTTGTAGTTTGCCCTCTAGCTTGATTCATGTATGGACAAAAGTTCTTGGCTCAATCCCTGGATTTCACTAATGTTTCATGTAGTTGTAGTTTGCCCTCTATGTTTTGTTTCATGTAGTTGTCGTTCAGGTTCAATCCCTGGATTTCACTAATGTTCTTGCCCAATTAAGTAAATGAAGACTTCAATTCATCATCCAAATCCAAAAATCAGCAAAATCCATTCCAAAATCATCATCCAACAACCTGGTATCCAAATCCAAAAATCAGCAAAACCCATTCCAAAACCATTTGCATCAAACAACTTGCATTCATCATCCAAAAATCAAAAAAAAAAAAAACCCATTCCAAAATCATCATCCAATTCAACCATTCCTTGCAAGTTCATCATCCATAATTATCTAAAAATCAGAAAAACTCAATTCTACAATCCAAAAATCAGAAAACCCCAATTCCAAAATCATTATCCAATTCTACCATTCCTTGCAAGTTCATCATCCAAAAATCAGCAAACCACATTCCAATTCTACCGTTCCTTGCAAGTTCATCATCCATAATTATGCCATAACAAAAAAAAAAAACATAAAGTTCATCGTCCATAATTCTGCCATAACAAAAAAAGTCTTAAAACTTGGACCAGACACTTGTGCCATCACAAAAATGGTCTAAATAACAAAGCTAATACATGCAGATGAACTATTCTTAAAACAAGCTAATTCAGACATAGTAACTAGTTTGTGACTGGTGGACAGATTGAGATGGTGTTAGTGATTGAAGTAGATTCTTGGGTTTGGTTGGTTTTCTACTTCATATCTCGCATTTCCTACTAATAAAAATAGTAAGTCTAAGAATTCATTACTCAATAAATATTCATAATCCAGCGTTGATAAAAGTTTTTGTACCTTTTTTTGTTTTACCCTTTCTTGCTCCTTTTGTCTAAGTTCATTTTTTCTCTGGATGTCCATAACTTCAATCTCAGCTTAACTTAGAATAGTAGTTGGCTTCTTACTCTGCATCAAACATAATAATTTAGTGTTAGTAATTGAATGCAAATAAGCTTTTCTTTAGAACATCTTTCGATGGTAGTTAATTTTTTTTTTTCGAATGGTCATGATATCATATGCAAGTAGCGAAATAGTAAGAATATATACGACAAACACAAGAAAGAGAGGTTGACTTTATTCTTTCCCATGGTAGCTAAAGCTAGAATTCACGCACAAAATCATTTGCAAACATCATATCCCCGTCCATCGATCACCAGCGGTAAGACCTGGGCTTGACCAATATTGTAACTAGCCTTACAACACTAACATTAAATAGCCCCTCACACCAACCAAACCCCAAATCAAAACAACCAAACCCCAAATCAAAACAATAACACCCCCCCTTTTCTCCCAACCCAAACATTAAATAGCCCCTCACAACAATAATTCACTAAATTCAAACAATAATTCATCAAATCCAAACAATAATTCCCCCTAGTCTAGCAATGAAGACCCCCTCACAACCCTAACATTAAATAGCCATCAAACCTTAAAACCAATTGGCCTTACCGTATCTCGAAGAAATTTGACCATCATCTCGCGGCACACATTCTATTCCTTCTATTGGATTTCTCCCTTAGACAGAGTCGATGAAGCTGGCCATGGAGAAGCCGTTGCGCGAAATTGAGTTTTAATGTTCTTCCTTCCTTCACGCGAGGATGATGTTAGAGGTAAGAGAGGATATTTAGGACAATTAGGTAATTTGACTTCTTAATTTAAGTTTTTATTGGCATGTAACCAGATTTTTAACGGAGATTTTGAATTGTAATATATTGAAGAGTTTATGGTGTAAATTAATATATTTAAAAGTACATGTATGAATCTGTTACAAAGTGTAAAGTACAGAGTGAAAAAATGTACTTTGCCCAAAAATTAAACCAAGATTGGGGTTATGTTGGACTCCCATTGGAGGCGGCAATAACTCTTGAGCCCAATCATTTTGGTTCGGTTCCTGGTTTGGACCAAATTATCCATTTCATTTGCCCACCTTGTACTATTGCTTCAGAGCTAAGTCAACGGTTTTGGCCAACTCTTCAGTTGCTCCAAGATACTACCAAAAAAAAAACTAGCTTCAAGCACAATTTTTTTTTATGCTTTATACCCCTAAAAAGCAAAAATATCCATAAATATTCATGCTCTTTACCAACGCCTACGGTGCAACCACAAAAAAGGAGTTGTGGATATTGCAGCAGTTTCCATTGCGCATATGGGACGAATGTATTATTCGTGGCAAATGTATTACACTCAAATATACAATATTCACGCTTCTTTGCTAACAACCTGATTTGAGTGACATTACTATCACAGACACTTAAAGAAATCGTGTTGTTTAGTCTAAATTTTAATATAAAAAAATAGAAATTAAATTACTTTTCTTCACTAATCAATCATGAAAACCAGCTGGTTTTCTTTTTTCTGAATCTTTCTTCAGAAAATTGAAACCTGCAAATTCTTCGATATGCTTTTGTCATAGCTATATATGATAGGGCAGAACCAACATTACAATACAGAAATGTAGAGAGAATTTCATAATCTTATCTTTCATTACATATATTTTTTCAATTACAAGGCATAATATTTATAGCAACACTTAAGTCATGACGAACTAATTGTGCAATCAACATAAAGAAAGATAGAAAATTCTTCCTGCCATGATAATCGTTAATGAACAACCTCATTGTTCCAATATGATTCTAATGTAGACTTCATATCCTCTCCATTTATAAATAACATTACTGAAGAAAAATACATAATATAAAACATGAAACGAACAATTTTTGCTTTCATTAAAGTTTTGATACCTAAAACTAAACAAAACACCATATCAATTTTTTTTCTTTCCAGAAACTTGAAACAACTGAGAAGCATAATACAATACCTCAAGTTCTCAACCTTGAGAAACAAATAGCAACCTATAAAAAAAATAAACATAAAACTAAAGCATTGTTAAAATAAATTGTCTTTCCATATGTGTCGTCATTCTCAATTTACCATCATCAAACGACAGCTCTTGTAGTATCGTGCATGTCCTTTTATGAATGATGATGGTAAGAGGAATACGATTAAGAGAGTAGGCACCTTGTAAAAGGGATGAGAGATCTAAGAAAGAAATTGAAAGAAAAAGTGGGGTTGAGAGAGAACGATTTTGAAAAAATTTAAAGAGATATCTAGTCTTCAGCCTTGAAAATATCAAAATAAATATTGGATTTTTTCTTGAATTTTCAAAATGTATATGTTTCTCGATATTTGAAAGGAGTAATAATGGATGTGTTGGAAGGGGTGTTTTATGCTATAAAATAAAATATTTACTGTAACTTAAGGAAGAAGCTGAGATATTTTAAAAGAGATAAAGATGAGATGAGGTGACATTTGTCAGAGTTTGACTCAGATATCTACAACAAGTTGTTTTAAATTTTATATAAATTGTATAAACAGTGGACACGAATGAAGTTTCTTGCTCAAAGTAGTTACATGGGGCACAAAATTAAATATAATCATTAAAAATTTAAAAGTAAGGGCACTTAAAATTAAAAAGTGGGTATTTTTATTATTCAACACCACATGTGATGATCTTGATTAAAGAAAAAAAAATTACACGTGATGACGTCTTATATAATGTGATTGCTATAGAACACAAAAATATAATGCAAGCATGCATATATTCTTTACTTGCCCCTTTAGGACACATAATTGGTAATTTTTTTCATAGTGACCGCAATTAATGATTATTTGTGCCTTATGAATATTAAATAAGCATGAACTCATTTTTGTGCCCTATAAATTGTGGTTGTTGCCTAGTTTTTTAGTAGCATCTGGTGTTTAAATATGGATTAGGATCCTTTAGGGATTTAAAAAGATCCCCACCATGAGGATCATTATATCCCTGTCATTCAATTAGATCCAGCAGTTAGAAATTGATTTGAATTATTCTCTCATTTTTAATGTAGTCAATGTATCCGATCAAGATACCGTTTATATACATTGATTTTCATGATATCAAATCCCAGAGGCTCCTTACCTTTTTAATATATACTCCTTTGGCAAAATGGACATTTAGATAAAACTTGGCAGTAAAAGAAAAAATGGAAACTGAGATGAAAAACACATACTGCCGTCTATCAGATTGGAAAAAACTTCCCAATCCCTCACAAATTCAATCTTTCTCCACCTGAAAGTATGATACATAATAATCATATGTGAAAAATGTCAATGCAGAAGGGCAAGAGCACAATTTACAAATCGAGCACAAAACAAATAAGTTCACTGAAGCACTAATAGTAATTTCAACAAAAATCTTAAGAAAATAAAAAATTTAATCAACAGATTTGAAAAAATGTAATTTTTTTCACATATTAGAAGTAAACCTGCTTTGTGCTCCTAGCATACTGATGTTTTGTATGGCAGTTTTTATGGAAGAGAATGGCAAAGAAGATTATGAAGGATGATGAAAGGTACAAGCTTGAGGGGTCCAGTACTGGTGTTTGGTATTGATTTGGACGGTGGGATATATAGGGTTGAAGCACGTGAATTGATTGTTGTAGAGAATCACAATTCGCATTCCTAGAATTGCCTCTCAAATCCATGAATGCAAAGGGATTGAATTGAACGAGGCTCCATCTTCATTCCTTGACTCATGAGGTTTTCTGGCGTTGAGGAAAAATGACCGCTTCATTCAGGAAAAATGCAAGTGGTTTTATGCCAGCTACCATCTACATCCTAGTTCGTTGATACGAGATTTTATGTTCAAAATCGATCTACCAAAATAAGATTAAATTGATAGGAGTGAGAAATAAAACCACAAACAATTTATAATATGAAACCAAAACAATTTTCTTGTGACGTGAGAAGTTAATTTATAACAAATTGATGTCTATAGAGGATAAAAATGGTGCAACTCAGTCACAAAAAAGGACACAAATTTACACAAACTTTTGACCCAAAAAATGGACACAACCTCACAAAACTTGAGACTTGTTCTTAATGTGGAGTGCAAGATCTCGAATTTGATTGTGAAATGTGTAGTGCACGATCTCGAATTTGAATGTGAAATGTGTAGTGCACGATCTCGAATTTGATTGTGAAATGTGTATAACAAGATCTCGAATTTGATTGTGAAAAATGAGTTTGATCAATATTCAAAATCTTTGTACTATTAATGAGTAAATTGAATAGAGGTGAAAACTGAAGCCACAAAAAAATTTGTAACTAGAGTGGCTAAAACCGTTTCCTCTTCACATTTCTTTTTAGCTCAAATTTGCAATGAGAAACCAAAACAAGTTTCTTGTGTGCAACTCAGTCGCAATTGGACAGAAACTTTACAAAAACAGAGGCTGCTCACCATATCTCTTGAGAGGATCAAATCAGAGCCACATATTTGAGATTGAGAGCCATCCTTCATTAACCTCTCACCCCTTACCTCATGAAACAGAATACTTTATCAGCATTCGCCATGTGGCAAAACACCATATCCTGCTTATCTAGTTTCCCACCCCAACTTCTACGCAGCGTTGGCTGATCAGAATTCAGAACCAATCTTTTGAAGCATGGAGACCAGCATAGCCTGCTGCTCACCGAGGGCCTTCCTGCCTGGTGTCTCAACTCATCAACATTCTAGTGCCCTTGTAGCCCCACCTTCCATCTCTCCGTCTTTCAGCTCCAAGGTCTCAAAATGACAACTTATTAGTTAATTATACCACTTCATTGTGCTTCCGTTACGCCTATGTATAACTGAAATTATAACTGTGTAAACTTACTGTGGCAGAGCCTAAAATCAAGCTCCCTTTTTGGAGAACCGTTGCGGCAAGTCCCAAGTTCATCCCTCAAGGCTTCAAAGCCAGCAAAACAGTCCTCTCTAGTGACAAAATGTGCAATTGGTGATAGCCTGGTGAGTTACAAGTTCCAGCAGAAACCGAGGGCATTTAGGGTTCATAAACCCAGAAATCTTTAACAAAGATGATTAGGACTAGTTTCATTGCGAGTGCAGGAAGAGTTTCTTGCAAAGGCAACTCCGGATAAGGGACTGATCAGGTTGCTGTTAAGCATGGGAGAAGCATTGAGGACTATTTCCTTCAAGGTCAGAACGGCCTCTTGTGGAGGAACAGCCTGTATTAACTCTTTTGGGGATGAACAGCTCGCCGTGGATATGCTCGCTGACAAGCTTCTATTCGAGGTAATAAAGGGAGCTGATTTTCTCATTCGTCGTCTGTTTCTGTTGATTGATGCTGCTTTGATTGGCTCAATTTGACAGCTATGAATAATTGATTAATTGGAGAAGTACATGAGAAGAAAAGGGGAGTGTGGAAATCATTTTAAATTCGATAATGCTTCTTATGTTTGGATGAGAGCTTGATGACAATCCATATGCCCTGTTACATTTGTTGCTTAGGCTTTAAGTTACTCGCATTTCTGCAAATATGCTTGCTCTGAAGAGGTTCCAGAACTCCAAGACATGGGAGGCCCAGCTGAAGGTCTGCAGAATCTCTTAATTTTTCTTTTTTCCTTGTTAAAAATGACGATCGAAATGATTTTCACAATGTGTAACAGGAGGATTCAGTGTTGCTTTTGATCCACTGGACGGGTCGAGCATTGTTGACACAAACTTTACAGTAGGCACTATCTTCGGTGTGTGGCCAGGAGATAAGTTAACTGGTGTAACTGGGAGAGACCAAGTTGCTTCTGCCATGGGAATCTATGGTCCTAGAACTACATATGTTCTTGCTATCAAGGGATTCCCAGGAACACACGAATTTCTTCTTCTTGATGAAGGTTAGATTAATATAACATTAATATTATCAAATTTTTCTACCTCAAACTACATTTCTAACTCATGTCTTGGTCAGGAAAATGGCAACATGTCAAAGAGACAACAGAGATCAGTGAAGGAAAATTGTTCTCCCCCGGAAATTTGAGAGCCACATTTGACAATCCAGACTACGAAAAGGTTTTTTTTTTTTTTTTCCGCCCAATAGTGCACTAAATTAACTAACTTTTTCGCCGGACAACTTTTTTAACAACTATGACAAGGTTTATCTCTAATTTCTTTTTTTTTTCTTTTTTGTGTGTGAACTTTTTCTGTTTATGAACAGTTGATCAACTACTATGTAAAAGAGAAATACACGTTGAGATACACCGGAGGAATGGTACCAGATGTCAATCAGGTCTTCCTAACTTATCCTTTATTAATCATGAGTCTCTTAATTGTAGTAAGATTGGGATTTGTGTTAATTAGCACTGTTTAAAAGCTGAGAAATTTATGATTTATTTCTTGTGTTTGAGTGTGTACAGATACTTGTAAAAGAAAAGGGGGTTTTCACAAATGTGATGTCTCCAACTACGAAAGCCAAGTTGAGGCTATTGTTTGAAGTAGCTCCATTGGGATTCTTGATTGAGAATGCTGGAGGTTTTAGCAGTGATGGTCATCAATCTGTGTTAGACAAAGTCATCGTCAATCTTGATGATAGAACACAAGTTGCTTATGGATCCAAAAATGAGATTATCCGCTTTGAAGAAACCCTATACGGATCATCCAGGCTCAAGACCGGGGTACCTGTGGGAGCTGCAGCCTGATTAAGTTGATTCAAATGCATCGTTAATCTTCGGTTCACATGTATTTTCGGTTTAAAAATTATTGTGGTTGTTGTACAGATAGAGCATATTATTAAATGTATGTTCAAGTTTTTGGTCCATTTGCATCAGATTCTCAACACCCTTAATTAGAAATTGATCTTCCAGCAAGGCCTTTTCATGGACACGAGAACTAGAAACTGATGAAATAAATAATCAGACAAATAAATATATATTTAAGGTTGTGTTAATCTCATTTTTTTGTAAATTCCTAGGTTCATGCCTTGTTGTATATCCCCTAGATAGCTCCACCCAAATTTGTCTTTCAAAGGTACACGCAAACCATATATATTGTTTCTCACGATCCCTTGACAAAAACACACTTTGAATATGTTGAGCAGCCTTCTGATGAATTTATCATAAGCTAGTGCAATTTGTGATTGATTTCTTGAGTAGCTCGATTGTTTAATTAAGTAATTTTGACATTCAAATTCAAGTAAGCGTGCCCCCGGATAAGCATGGTATGAATTCTACAATTTCTTTTCAGTTTTCACGTGAAAGTCCGTGGCTTTTATGTCTCATTAATCATAGGTGAATTAATAGATTGTAAAGTTTCCATTTTGTTTAGGAATCTGAGGCCAGAGCTCGAAAATGGCGTGGATCAGTAGGCGGCATTGTTGAAGCCCCAATAGACGAGGTATGGGGCATAGTTTCCCAAACCAAAAGGCTAGCAGAATGGATGCCAATGGTCGAGCACTGCACGGATTTAGCCGGAGAAGAAGGTGTTTCGGGCTACGTCCGGTTAGTCTCGGGCTTCATGTTCCCTCAAGAAGATGGAGACAGGTCATGGATCAAGGAGAAGCTGGTATCCATGGATTCATCCCAACATAGTTATGTGTACAAATTGGAAGCAAGCAATGTAGGGTTGGATGGGTCTGTAAATTCAGTTAAGCTTGTAGATTATGGGAATGATTCAACCCTGGTTGACTGGTCATTTGAAGTCAACCCCCTAGAAGGTACAAGTGAGGACAGCATTATAGATTATCTAGGGTTTCTCTATAAATCCTGCATTAATAGGATTGAGGTTGCTTTAGAAGCGGCTAATCCCAAGGAAGTTTGAGAAAATAATAATTATTATTATACATTTTTATCTACAATAAAATCTTGGTCTATTTGCATAAAATTAGCTATGACCGCGCGATGTTTTGCATGTAAAACACTCAAATAGAGAACTTGTCAATCTGCGGTCGTGAAAAATAAAAATGAAGGATTTGAAAATCCATGGTGAAAAGGATGTGATGACTTTTTGAGACTGATGGGAAGTTGAGCTGTTACTGCAAACGCCATCTGTAATCTCCAGATTTTGAAGTTTTTGGAGAGGACAACATCTGCCATCTTTGTCCATGACAACCATCTCTCAACTCTTTTTTACTTTTATCATATATGCTTGAACTTTGCTAAATTGCTAGCTTATTCTGGATAAGTAGAAGCATACAGTATGTAGCATGACTAGACTTAAAAAAAACAAGGAAAAAAAAAGGTGAAACGTTACCTCATGGAAGCCGAAGGAGTCCCGTTTTGCACAACTCCTCTGATTTGATGTTTGCTTAATTATTTCCGTAAACTTTTATATGTATTAAATAAATTAACTCGAGATTTTTAAAAGTTAGTAAGACTATAAAAATTACCTTTTAGATTGACTCTTATTATTCTAGAAAATTATAAGTCAAACAAAATAAAATAAAAGCTTCAGAAATTAATTGTATAACCCTGATCGACCTGAGCCCAAGTTTTGGGCACTGGCAATTAATTTTTCTTTTTTTTATGTACATATACATAATATGTATAAAATGATGATTTATATAATTTAAAAAATAATTAATTATATACTAGTCCAATTTTGATAACCAACAATATTTAAAATAGTCCATTTATTGATGATTCAGATCCCACGTCAGTATATAATTATTTTATTACTTAAATATTATTTATTTTTTCCTAGATTAACCTTTAATATATTTATCCTTTTTTTCCTCAAAAATATTATATTATCTTAACTAATATATATTTTTAAAGTGTTTGAATTTCAAAAGAATGAAGTCTCCATCCCTTTAGTTACCTACCAATACCAACATATAATTATATAAAAAATAAAGAGTAAATCATTGTTTCACCCTTAATAATTTTTTTTTTATTTAAAACCTTTAATGTTTGTATATTAAACAAAATAAGACTTTATCTCAAACTTATTTTATTCAAAAGTTTCTAAATAGAATTTGTAAGCAATAAATTCCACATTTACCATTTTATATCTCAATAAAGAGAATGAGTGAGGTATTGAAAATTCTTTTAAAAATTAAAAATAACATTGTCTTTTTTTGTCCTCTTTACCCCATGTGCCCCTTAGTGTTTGATTTCTTTGCCCTCTTAGACCCTCTAATATATTATGCATATAATAAATATTATATATGTATATTATATATATTGTATATAGTTACAAGTGAATTTTTTCTATAAAATAAAAAATAAAGTTCGTATTGTTTGGGGTTCAACGGTATGGTATATATATATATATATATATATATATATATATATATATATTTTAGGGGTGGGGGTGGGGTTGAGATGATGGTGGAAAATTATACGTCGTAGGGTTTAATTCTTGAATTTTGTGCCCTAAACTATACGAAATTAACCAAATTATTTAATATCAGAAGATAAAGAATTTTAAAATTTAAAAGTTTTTTTGAAGCATTATTGCAATTAATTATCTTACTTTAAATTAGATTAGATACTCATAGTACTTTTAAAATGATCAAGTGAAAAAAAAATTATAAATAAGAGTAATATTTTTCATAATCCTCAATAGAATCTTATAATAAAAAAATATATAATGTTAAAATCATGATAGATTTTGGTAAGTACTTTTTAGATTGTTGTTGGACTAATTTGAAATTTGATGGCATTAGTTGTAATTTATATCAAAACTACGGCCTATTTTAAATTAGTGTTTGATTTCTTTGCCCTCTTGGACCCTTTAATATATTATGCATATAATAAATATTATATATGTATATTATATATATTGTATATAGTTACAAGTGAATTTTTTCTATAAAATAAAAAATAAAGTTCGTATTGTTTGGGGTTCAACGGTACGGTATATATATATATATATATATATTTTAGGGGTGGGGTGGGGTTGAGATGATGGTGGAAAATTATACGACGTAGGGTTTAATTCTTGAATTTTGTGCCCTAAACTATACGAAATTAACCAAATTATTTAATATCAGAAGATAAAGAATTTTAAAATTTAAAAGTTTTTTTGAAGCATTATTGCAATTAATTATCTTACTTTAAATTAGATTAGATACTCATAGTACTTTTAAAATGATCAAGTGAAAAAAAAATTATAAATAAGAGTAATATTTTTCATAATCCTCAATAGAATCTTATAATAAAAAAAAATATAATGTTAAAATCATGATAGATTTTGGTAAGTACTTTTTAGATTGTTGTTGGACTAATTTGAAATTTGATGGCATTAGTTGTAATTTATATCAAAACTACGGCCTATTTTAAATTGTATAGTCCTTTGACTAGTCAAAGGATTTATGAATTTAATTTTTTTATATGCAAGTTTTTAATAAATTTATATGTTAGTAAGGACCTATGAATTGATTGCCCTTCTTTTTTTCCTATCTAATTCATATGCAGGCTCATTTCATAAATGTTTTCCTTAGGTACTTTATATTTTGTACGTACTCTCGTGTGTTTTCGCCTTTTTAAAATGCCATTTTTTTTCTATTTACATGTAATTAATTATCTCATTCATGTGTAGTCACATTCCATAAACCTTTTCTTTAGGTATTTGATTTTTGTGAGTATTCTAATATGCAATTTATTTTTGGGCAATTAATTCATAGGTCCTTACTAACATATAAATTTATTTAAAAATTTGCATATAGAAAAATTAAACTCATAAATCCTTTGTCTAGTCAAAGGACTATACAATTTAAAATAGACCATAGTTTTTATATAGATTACAACTAATACCATCAAATTGCAAATTAGTCCAACAATAATCTAAAAAGTACTTACCAAAATCTATTATGATTTTAACATTATATTTTATTTTTTTATTATAAGATTCTATTGAGGCTTCTGAAAAATATTACTCTTATTTATAATTTTTTTTCACTTGATCATTTTAAAAGTACTATGAGTATCTAATCTAATTTAAGTAAGATAATTAAATGCAATAATGCTTCAAAAAAAAACTTTTAAATTTAAATTTAAAAATTCTTTATCTTCTGATATTAAATAATTTGGTTAATTTTGTATAGTTTAGGGTTTAATTCTTGAATTTTGTGCCATAATTCTTGAATTTTGTGCCAAAATTCAAAAATTAAACCCTACGTCGTATAATTTTCCACCATCATCTCAACTCCCCTCCCCAAAAAAAAAAATTATATACCCTACCGTTGAACCCAAACAATACGGACTTTATTTTTTATTTTATAGAAAAAATTCAATTATAACTATATACAATATATATATAATATACATATATAATATTTATTATATGCATAATATATTAAAGGGCCCAAGAGGGCAAAGAAATCAAAAACTAAGGGGCACATGGGACAAAGAGGACAAAAAAAAGACAATGTTATTTTTAATTGTTTAAAAGAATTCTCAATACCTCACTCATTCTCTTTATTGAGATATAAAAAGGTAAATGTGGAATTTATTGCTTACAAATTCTGTTTAGGGAGTTTTGAATAAAAAAAAGTTTGAGATAAAGTCTTATTTTGTTTAACATACAAACATTAAAGGTTTTAAATAAAAGAAAAAATTGTTAAGGGTGTAACAATGATTTACTCAAAAAAAAATTAGGTAGAAAAAATTCACATGTGAGTTAAATTGAATGAGTTTATTATAAAGGTAAACAAATCTCGTGAAAAGCAACCAGGAATATACCTTTTTTTTTTCAAAGCTCAAAGAGCAGAAGGGAACAGCAAGACACACAACAGAGACCCCTACAAGACCAAAAGAAGCAAGAAAACTAAAAAAAGGAGCAAAGCGACACCAACGTCCAAACGGGCAACTAGGCTTCACCAGTGGGCGGGGGGCAGGGGAGGCCATCCCGAGACAACACATGCACTAGGGCAGATGGGGGGCGGTCAATCCAGACTTCCCGACGCATCAATCGTTGTGCATATGACGCAAAGGCATCAGCTGCCGAATTTGAGGAACGAGGGACCTAGGAAAATGCCACAGAGTTAAACTTGTCGCAAGCAGCCCTAATACGACGAAGAATAGGGTAGATTTCCCACCTGCCTTTTCTGGATTGCTCCTATAACCGCCCTCACAAGCTCATGTGAATCAGACTCAAAAACCACATTGATAAAACCCTCCCGAGCTGCCAGATCAACCCCATCAAGCATTGCCCAGGCCTCCGCCTCAATGATCGAACTGGCTCTCCTAACCGCGCACCCCCCAGCCAAAAAGCGTCCGTCGGCATTACGAGCTACAACCCCAAGGCCCGCCAGAGCAGAGGAGGGGGACTAGGAGGCATCAGTGGAGGAATAACACATGATGGAAGTATTTGAGATAGAGAAATTAACAGACGATGGAGGAATATTAAAATCAAATAAAAAATCACATCAATGCAAGCCAAAAATAAAAGAAATTGTAATTTACATAATGAAATTACACAAAATAAAAACAATAATATTTCTCTAAATTGGATGTATATATATATACCTGTGGATAGCCATAAATACATGGGAAAAAAAACCCCACGTTGATGGAGATGATAGGTTTTATTTTCTTACAAGTTTTTTTAAAATTAAATTTTTTTTTATTCAGATTATAAATAGATATTTTTTAAATTGATAAATAGGTTTTTTTTAGATAAATAGATTATAGTTTTATTTATTCCAGCAAAAAAAATAATAATTTATTTATATTTTATGGAATGCTTTAAAATGGCCTGATATGTAAATTATGATTAAATGAGGATAAAAGTTTATTTATTTGGCTAAAGACACTGAATTAGGACTTCCATTCATAAATTGGATTATATTAAAAGTTCACCTATTTTAAAACTGGACTTATAAATAATTACTCTTTAGTTACAAGAATTGAATTTGAGACCTCTCATAAAATGTGTGGCAATCAATTATCATTATATCATGCTACTAAATTTGGTGAGATTCAATAGTTATTTCATATATATATTTTTTTCTTTTTAATTGAGTTATTTTCTAGTGTTAAATTAAAGAAACAAATTGGCCTCACATCAGCGAAATGCCGAGAAGCTAGTTTCGGTTTAGAGGTGAGAATACGAACACAAAATTAATCCCAAATTTATTTTCATCAAGTGCATTGTATTTGTTTTCAGTCGCCTTCTCCATTGACCATAACCAAAATGTTTCACATCTCTTCAATAGGACGAACTAAAACACAAAATATAGTTTAAGCTAATCCAATTCAAGGTTGTCAAATCCACCAGGATCAGCTAAGGGAAAAAGACTAAGATGAGAATATATAGCTTCTAAAACGGATCGTACCAACGAAACAAATGTAATAACAACAAATAGCTACAGATTATTAAATATTAATTACAGTATTATCAATCAAAATTTCGAGAAGCAAATCAGAAAGACAGAGATCCATAGAGAGAGAGAGAGAGATGTGAGAGCTTTCGGGTTCTAGTCATTAGCATATGATGAGCCAGCAATGGAGAGAGATAGATGGTGCAGGTGAGCAGTAGGTTTCAGCTCATATCCATGGGTTGCATTCAACAAAAAGAAGCGATTGCAAGCTAGTGTTGGCCTTGACACATTACTATTACAATTGTGTAACATCCAAGGAATCTTTATAAAAAATAAATAAAATAGCCTATGCCTCTCGTTTCTCATTCACCTACCACCTAAAATAAGACACATTTTCTTCTTTATAAGATTAAGGCGGCCTGTCATAATTTATTATATATGCACTAGTACATAATCCATCAACACGCATCCCGACCTGACCGCAACACATATGGAGTCCTTAGGCCGGCGTCAAATTCGAACATTGCTGTTCTTCATTGCTTTCTTGTATCCGGCATTGGTCCACTCCTTGGTCCGACACTATAACTTTCGTGTAAGTACGTATATACATTCATACATTTTTAAGGTATTTGAACGGTGCTTGAAAATCAAAGTGACATTAATGGCTGAATTGTGTTTGTGCAGGTTGTGTTGAAGACTACAACAAAGCTTTGTTCATCGAAGCAATTCCTCTCCGTCAACGGGAATTTTCCTGGACCAACCCTGTATGCAAGGGAAGATGATACTGTGATTGTAAGAGTGACCAACCATGGAAATCACAATGTCACAATCCACTGGTAAGTAAAACTCAAAAGAGTACGTGTTTTTTTTCACGTGACATGTTGGGTTGTACATATGGTCTTTTAACTAAAGTCGAAAGAAATAAAGACGTTGTAACTTTGTAATGGCAGGCATGGGGTGAAGCAACTTGGAACAGCATGGGCAGATGGACCAGCATACATCACACAATGTCCCATACAGCCTGGCCAAAACTACATTTACAATTTCACACTTACAGGCCAAAGAGGCACACTTCTTTGGCATGCACATAACTCTTGGCTAAGGGCCACTATTCATGGTGCCATTGTCATCTTGCCTAAGAGAGGCATTCCTTACCCTTTCCCCAGACCAGATGAGGAAAAAATTATCGTATTGGGTAAGCAGTACTAGAAGAAGATAAAAATTGCAATAGTCACGGGTATTATATATCCACGCGCAACTCATTCTATGGACTAGGATCCTCTAGGGATCTAAAATGATCTCCACCATGAAAATCATTGTATCTTAACCGTTCATTTAAATCCAGCGGTCAGAAATTAATTTGAATTAATCTCTCATTTTTAATGTGGCCAATGTATCCCAAAAAAATACTATCTATATATATTGATCTTCATGGTGGGGATCTTATCGGATCTTATCAGATCCTTAGAGGATCCTAACCCCTCATTCTAAGCATATGTCACGGATATCAATTACTATTATAGGGTAACATGGTAAATTGGTAATTTGACTTCGTTATTATTTGAAATGTAGCTGAATGGTGGAAATCAGATGTTGAAGCCGTGGTGAACCAATCTATAATCTCTGGGCTGCCGCCAAATGTCTCAGACGCACACACCATCAATGGCCATGCAGGACCAGTTCCTGCTAGTTGCTCTTCTCAGGGTACTGAAATGGGGTTGGGGTATACTTAAAATTATTTAAAGATTTTTACTGTTTTAAATTTTAACCCCTAGTATTCCTCGTAGATCACAAATGTAATTGCCAAAATTAACCTAATGTAAAATATGCAGGGGGCTACACATTACATGTTGAAAGTGGCAAGACCTACTTACTTCGCATCATAAACGCAGCGCTCAACGATGACTTGTTCTTCAAGATCGCCGGGCACAACCTAACCGTGGTTGAAGTCGATGCCTCATACACCAAGCCATTCCAAACCGACACCATATTCATCAGTCCCGGACAAACCACGAATGCAATTTTAACCGCAAATCAGAAGATTGGGAAGTACTTGATAACACTCTCTCCTTTTATGGACGCCCCAGTTGGCTTCGACAACTCAACTGCTTTCGCTACATTGCGGTACAAAGGCACCCCGGAAAATCCCACCACCATGTTAACCGCCATTCCTCCTCTGAACGCCACCGCATTGACAAACACATTCACCAGCTCGCTTCGAAGCCTAAATTCCAAAAATTACCCTACCAATGTCCCATTTAGTATAGACCAGTCTCTTTTTTTCTCCATCCAAGTTGGTATAAACCCTTGTTCAACATGTGTCAATGGCAGCAAACTAGCAGCGGCTGTGAACAATGTGAGCTTCGTGATGCCTACTATTTCTCTCCTTCAAGCCTATTACTTCAACATCAAGGGAGTCTACACACTTGATTTTCCAGCAAAGCCTCCAACTCCTTTCAATTATACAGGCCCTTCGCCGGCTACCATGCAGACCACAAATGGGACTAGATTGTACAGGCTGGGGTTTAATTCGACGGTTCAGATTGTGCTACAAGGCACTGCTATTATAGCACCAGAGAGCCATCCAACTCATCTCCATGGCTTCAATTTCTTTGTGGTTGGGACAGGACTAGGGAACTTTGATCCAAACAAGGATCCTGACAAGTTTAACCTTGTTGATCCTGTTGAAAGGAACACGATTTCAGTTCCAACTGCTGGATGGACTGCTATCAGATTCAGGGCAGATAATCCAGGTAAAAAATATTAAGATTTCAAAGTCGATCCAATAAATATATGTGATATTTTTTTTCTCATGGCTTCTGACATGGATGAGACTTATATTTTCGAACTTTCTCAGGCATTTGGTTTATGCATTGTCACCTGGAAGTTCACACAACATGGGGACTTAAGATGGCATTTTTGGTGGAAAATGGCAAAGGCCCTAATCAGTCTCTTGCTCCACCTCCGGCTGATTTTCCAGCTTGTTAGAATTTCGAAGCCGATCAACGGCTGGAAAATGGTATAAGAAGCACAATAACTGTGAAAAGGTTGAGGCTGGTTTTAATTGGTGGAAAATAAGGAAACAGATAGATAAACTTGGTTTCTTGATTTGAGGAGGAAAATAGAAACAGCTGCTCTCAAAGATGTGAATAAAATTAGGTTAAACTACTAATTGAGCTGTCAAATTTGAAATTTCTTGTGTTTTCTTCATATTTTGGGTTGAAATTAGTTTCACAATTAGGAATTTAGGCTGGATTATCTTTAAAGTGTATTTGGATGAAAGATTTTTTGTTTAATGAGAATTTACAAATTTCATAATTTGCAATTCCATATTTACAATTTCCTGATTTGTAAATTCTAGTGTTTAGATATCAATTTAAAAAATTATGGAAATTACAATTTCACTTGTTTCATCTCATCATTTGAAATTTTTTGATCCTATAGACAGAATTTCAACTCATCATTTGAAATTCTTAATTCCCCTCAGATTTTTCTCTAAAAATTTATCAAATCCTGACTCAGTTTCTCTACGAAAGAAAACTGATTTTTCACTCACCAAATACTTCACTTCTTGAAACAAAATGACCTATTTATTTCTTGGACCTGCATCTTTTATGGGTGAGAGAGAGAGAGTGTCGTGTATGAATTGTTTTGTATCTTCATAACCCAAACAAGTTGTTTGTTTTATTCCCAAATCATTAGATTCTTCCTTATTGTTGTGTGACGTTAGTAGTTACTTCTTCAGTATGATATACTACAAGTAATTCTTCATTTTTCTTTAATCCATATGCTGTCTACTTATTTGTTATGATATTGTCTATTTCTTTTATATTTGTTATGATATTGTCTATTTCTTTTATATTTGTTATGATATTTGATAGAATAATTTATTACACAAAACATTTTAATTAAGGCATAAAATTGAGAAAAATAAAGCATAAAAAAATTTAAGGCACAAAATTGAGGGGGAAAAAAAGTTCAGTGCCACGGATTAATCTGGATTCTAAATTTGATATGGTAAATCATAATGCCATTGCATGAAGACTGAAAAAATATATTCCAAACGCGCCAGATAGGGGTCGAACCTATGACCTTCTGCTTAGGAAACAGACGCTCTATCCACTGAGCTACAGGCGCTTGTTGTTGGTAAAAGTAATAGACTTCAACATATGTCAGAAGTACGGCATAATTGATGTCTAGAAAAGGTATGTTCAAGCCACAAATGGTCAAACTACTGAACCAGGAAACCCCACAAATAAACAAATAAATACTATTATCCTTATTGAATAATAATAAAAAAAACAACTACCATATTCTTAAAAATACTATATACTCCCTCCAATTACTTAAAGTAGAGATTTTGGCATCAATTCCCCAAATTGCCAATTTTGATTTTTAGTAGCGGATTTAATTTCAGCAAAACAACATCAAACATTTCGAAAGTGAATAAATCAAATATTTCAAATGTGAATTGGATCGTAATGGTTAAATTAAATTCAAATGCGATTTGAAATTTCAATAGCTAATTTGGTTTTGACAAAACAAATTTAATCATTTCAAAATTGAATTAGAGTGGAGGTATTTGATTTTGTTATAACTTGGAACTTTTGTAATCAACTCATCATTGATCAGTCATTGTTAAATTATTTTATTTTACATATATTATTTTTATTGGCTAATAATTGTTTACACCTAAAAAATCCTATTTGGGCTGAAGAAATTATGAGAATAAATTAAATACCTAATTTACAAGGCCTAGTCTTAAATGCCCACTTGGATAATGGAAACGTGGAAACATAAAGAAAGGAAGAAGTTAATTTTGAAGGTGTCGTACTTGTTCGGAGGCAATATATGAAATTGGATGATATTATGAAACTTCTTTAGTTTACTATATGTTTCTTATTTTTCATAAGATGCATATTTGATGATCATTCGAAGAACACATGAGTTGCTATGTTAGAAAAAAAATTGTATGCTTGGACTTAATTGTTTTCTTCTTTTATAATCAATTATAAGTGAAACTGAATTATCCTACGAAACAAATCAATTTCTATAAAATTAAAAAATTAAAAAAAAAGGAGCAAAATTTGTCTACTTACATTAGACAACATATATTCTAGCCAAAATATAATATAATTTGATTAATATTATATAAATAAAGTTTCTCATTATAAATTTATTTATTGAATTGAAATTATTATTACAATACAACTTACTCAATAAAACATAAAGAGAACGACGATTTTGCCAATTGCCATAGTTACCATATTTACATAATTTTATTTTTCTCTTTTTGGCAACAAAAAAGTTAACTAGCAAGCCATTGACAAGTCCAATCCCAACTTGCCACCTATCAAGCATCATTCTCTCTCTCTCTCTCTCTCGCGACTGATGATTACTGATTACTCACACAGCCACCACAGAACCACACTGGCCAATTGCCCATATGCCCATGATTCATAGATTTTCCCAATCTATCTATACACCGATTACATAACATACATTCATCTTGCCTCCCTTCTCTTACATTCATCTTGCCTCCCTTCTCTTCATACAAACAAAGCCACTCACTGTTTTCCCGCTTTTCTCACTCTCAGATTCTTCAGAATATCCCTTTTTCCTCAACTGGCTCTTCGCTTTGTCCACCCTCCTTCAAATTTCAGTCTCTTGTTTAGTTTTAAATTTTTTTACTTTTTTACCATGTCGGTTTCTCTTAGATTGCTATAAAGTCCTCACCTTTGAGCTTCTTTGCTTCGAAACCCTCCACTTCTCTGATACAAATTCCAAATATTTTTCCGGGTTTTGGCCGATTTTTCAGGTTTTTCTAAAATTCTCTCCGATTCCCAAAAGTGGGTCTTTTGTAGATTCTTTAGCTTATGCTTGGTGGGAAAAAAAGAGATTCTCGATTCCCAGTAAAAGATTCTGAATTGATTGCCCTTTTAAGCCATTTCTGAAGCTTCAACCTTCTACTTCAATAAATTTGACATGAATTTTTAATCATCTCTGAAACTTGAAGTTTTAGCCTGCAACCATGGAAACTCTGTATCCAGCTTCATACATGGCGGATTCTGATTGGTTCCTCCAAGGGAGCCAGAGCACACTCAGCACAGAGTGGACCAAAGAGGAGAACAAGAAGTTCGAGAGTGCTCTCGCTCTATTCGACGAGAAGACGCCGGACAGGTGGCGGAAGGTGGCGGCAATGATACCGGGGAAGACGGTTATCGACGTGATCAAGCAGTACCAGGACCTGGAAGAAGATGTTTGTGACATAGAATCCGGGAGGTACCCTATTCCGGGGTACCTTACTTCTTCTTTCACATTGGATTTAGGGGACGACCGGAATTCGGATGGTAATCGGAAGAGACCTTCGGCTGTTCGCGGCGGTTCTGACCAGGAAAGAAAGAAGGGAGTTCCTTGGACAGAAGATGAGCACAGGTCACTTCGAACTCCATTCTTCTTGTTGCAATATCTGTAGTATTTTATTTTTTCAATTCACAGTTCTAATTGTTAGAATATTTTCGATTATTTTGATTTATAATCTTGATAAAACAGTAGAATTTGGTAACTTTGATGAGCATACCCTAATTCAATTTGATACGTTGATTAAACTTTGTTGTTGTCACATAAGATAAATTGGAAGCTAATACATGCACTGTGCAATAAGTTTAGAAACTTTGTTTTGTTGAATCTCCAAGTAGCTTGTTATGAACCAAATGGAATGTTGTGGATATTAGTTCAAAGGTGCCAAGAATGCAAATCTTCAAAATCTAATTCATTTTTGAAGTATGTTATCAAAAATGCAATCTTGAAGTCATAACTTTGGGTATTTTTATTGACACGAATTTGTGGTAGCGAATTGTAGGCGGTTTCTGATGGGACTTATGAAGTATGGGAAAGGGGACTGGAGAAACATCTCCAGGAACTTTGTAGTGTCTAAAACTCCAACACAAGTAGCAAGCCATGCTCAGAAATACTTCATGAGGCAGCATTCTGGAGGGAAAGATAAGAGAAGGCCAAGCATCCACGACATAACGACCGTGAACCTCACAACCTCTGCTGCTACTACTCCATCAGAAACCAATAGGCCTCCTGCTTCTTCAGACCATTCTCCTCCGCTGGATCAAAAGTCGTCCACTGAAACCCCGAAAGGATCATTTCTTGACTGGAATGCGCCTGATGATGGAATGGCGACGGTTTTTGGGGCTGCTGGTGGGAATCTTTTCGAGGAGTCATCTCCATTTGAGTGGCAGAAACTATACACCAGTGCTCATTATGCTGCTCATGCCAGGCCCTCGAGTTCAATGTATGTAATGCAGTCCTCGAGACATCAGATTCATGGATGAGAATTAAGAACTATGAAAACTAAGAAGTGCCCTTTTGTCGTACGTATTCGGGGACTGAAATTCCGAGTCAAATCATAATTTTCTGCAGAATTTGGAGTGATTGTGTGTGATTTTTTAGCTTAATAAGGATTCGATTTCGTGGTACATAGTTCTTGAACATTACAGCAGATCTAATGATCAAATCCCTTAAATCTTCAAAGTGCATGTAATGTCTATGTCTCTGGATTGTAAAACTGCAATGAATGGTAAATTGTCTATTCCAAATCCCCCATGGATGCCTAAGCTAATCTCGTATCTTTTATTTTCTTTGATAGCACGATTTGAGTAGGTCATTTCGTCACCACTCTCACGAGAAAAGGAGACTTCTCCGCCATATGGCGTGGTCGGAAGTTCTAAACTCTTTCTTGCATTCGTTTTCTTGTGGGATTGGTTCGGAGATGACAGTTGTCGGAAACCCTAAACCCCGAGTCCCTGATTTGCACTAAGAACGGTTGAGGTTTGAACTGATATAACCATGGTTGTTTTACACGTGGAATGAGTGATGTTGCAACCACCAGGAAAAATTAGCCATGTCATCGGATGATGTGGCTTCACGGGCTGCTGGCTCAGATGGCACTCTTTTGAAAATTCCACAGTATCTCTCTCACATATTCGCTTTATCAACTTTTGGTTGATAACAAAACTTTCCGCCATTATTTTGGTAGCTTTTTTTATGCATCCAACATCAATATGGCCAAATTGACCGAGTGACCCTCCACTATCAGATGCTGAGTTTGCATTCCACTGAATCAGCATCACACAGCTTGATTCCATCCTAGGGTTTAGGATTGTCCACGTAAGCAATGCCAATTGCATTTGGTAACTTTCAAACTACCTTTTTCCTCCTCTACCAATCCAACTTGGGCTCTCTTCATTCTGCATTGATATTTTTCTGTTTGAGCCAATACCATTGCTACTTGTGGCAGTAGGCTTTTGCATCAGCATAGTGCCTTTCCTTTTTTCTTTTTTCTCTTTTTTAAGTCCTCACAAGTCACGAGCATCATGCTTTCGCGGTGATTGAATTAAGTTTCTTTGAGAACAAAACCCTAAATTGGATTTTTCAGTCTCTGCAGAGCCTGACTTTATCTCATTAAGGGGAATGATGGGTTAAATGAGCAGAACTATATAATAAGTTTTGATTATCGAATTATCAAACTTGACATATTAGGATTGCAGACTTCTAATGCTATTTATAATTACTCATGTATTCAGAACTCAAATTATACACACTAACTTTATGTTATTGAACTGCCAAAGCAAACTACACCATAATTCTAAACTACTAAGACAACCTATTCTCCCTCATTTAGAGCTCCAACTCGTAGCAAAGGCAATACTGAATTGAATGAGTAGAACTATACAACACGTTTTAGTCATTTAAATACTAAAACAAACATATTTGGACTCCAGATTTTCAAAGTAATTCTTATTACATCGGTCTTCAAGACGATTAGAATAAACCTAATTCATACAACCAACTTAAGAAAATAAATACAACATGACAAAACAGCCACTATTACAACATTGTCTGATAGTTAAAATATTTATAATATTGCATACTTTCAAATGGTTAAGTTGAGGATAATTCTAATTTTAAAATAATTGATTATTAATCGGTCACTGTGTTTGTTTTATTGTTTGTAGATGGAGTCGGTTGTGAAAAAAAAATCCTTAATTAGTGCTTGTTACTGTCACTTTCCACAAATCAAATCAAATCAATTAGTAAAACAACACACTCAAAATTAATTAAAAAACTCCAAAGCAAACATAGGCCGATATGATTATCGATCCCTAATTAACCTTCCTTTTAGCTTTTATTATTATTATCATTATTGTTATGTACATGACATAACATAAGCCATTAAGATTAGTCGTCTTTCTGCAACTTGCATGATGATGAGAAAGCATTCATCGGCTCCCAACTTTATTCTAATTTTGATCAAATCTTAAATAAGCAACATTCTCTCATTTAACTAAAAAGATTTTATTATTTTCTCTCTCAAAATGGCTTTATACATTTTACATAGGCCGGCCGCTTTCATATCAAATCCTTGTGATGTGTGTGGCTATGCTACCCTCCAATTTTGATGACGTCTCCTTTGGCCCTCGTCGATCTTTGGGGATAATCATGCACCAAAGATATTTGTTCTTAAATATCAAATTAGTGGATAGAATTAGGTGACAGTGCCATTTTTAGTGTCTTCAAATTCAGAATTTTTTTTTTTGTTTGTTAAAATAATTCAGTGTTTATATCAGATTGAATCCAATAGCTCATTCAATTCAAAATATATGTTTAATTTAAATAAAATGTGAAAGTTTAGTTCATATTTGTTTTAATATATATGTAAATTGAACAAGTTTGTACTCTAAATTATTTTGAATTGGACACGAGGGAGGGAGAGGGCGGTTTATAGTTTTTTTTTTTTCTTTCTTTCTGATATCGAATTTGAGATATTCCATTACATAATTACAAATATATTGGATATAAATTACATTTTTTTTAAAGTCAAATTTAAGATCTACTTATTTAGTATAAAAAAGGGCAACGCCAGGAATAAACCATATTTATTGACTATAATTTCAAACACACACTAGGATAGGTAGGACCCTCCCAGTACAAATGTGGTCTACGTACAAATATGTTATCTCTAATATTTTCTTAAGAAGCTAGATGCAAGATTTAATCTCTGTTATGATACTGTTCATAACATTTTATCCAATGTTGTTTGCTATGTTTTTAATGGGGAGGGACAAGGGGGAAAATTTTAAAATTTTTGGAAATTATTCTTTTAAAGATAATAATGTAAAAATATTATATAATATATATAAAATACAACTTAATTCTTATTTATCCTACTTAACTTATATAGATATAAAAAATAGTAATTAAACACTATCATAATGAAATAATTTTATTTTATAAAACTTTGAATTTTACCAAAATAAATAAAATTTAATTATACTAAAAAAACTACAAGTTCAATAAAAAATACAACTATTAATTTAAATTGATAAATATATAAATATATAATATAAAAGATATATAAAAAAATACAATATTTGACATGTGGAAGTTCCTTATTGGCTGCCACTAGCCCAACCCAAGCAAGAGGAGAGAGTAGAGTAGCCTCAGCCTCAGCCTCTGCCTGTGGCCTTGCCCAATCCAGGCTAGCCCTGTCCATTAAAAAATTTGAACCCGGGTCCGTAGGCTATGATGTGCCTTGTCCGGGCAAAGTTGAGTGCGCTAGACACGATCTTAATGAAAAATACAATTAAATAAGTAAAACTAATGGAAAAGAATACTCTAATTAATTTATCAAAGTTTTTTAAGGAGGTCAAACGAGTATTGGCCTCGAAAAGTAAAAACCGAAGTCAAGCAAGCGTGCATTAGATAGAAGATTCCCATTTTAATGAATAAATTTATTCCTCGATCTAGTGCTTAATCTTGTGTCCCAACCCCAAGAATTGATCTAACATGAACAACCAAGAAAATTTTTAAACTCAAATTGTACCAATTATTGCTGTTAGACTTAGATGAAAGCGTAGTGACCCATTAGTATGAAAAACTATTGCATGACATTAAAATATAAAATAATTATAGATTAGTTCAATTTTTAAGTATAACATATAAAATAGTTAATTTAGTATATAAAATAGTTCATTTACTGTATTATTAAGAATTTTACTTTGTTTTTTTATATTGCATTATTTTTTTTTATTTTATAATACCGTTTATATCATTTTTCCGATATGGATGAGTAACTTTCAAATTTTATATATTAATATTTTATATTTATTTTTTAAAATTATTTGATAAGATAATTCTAACTAAATTTCATATTTTCAAATTTATTGTAGAAATGAAAATCATTTTAATTTACCAAACTTCTCAGATATTATCTGATATTTTTGAATAATTACAGACTCACATGTACTTTATTTATTTTTGTAAAGTTATTTGGTTTAATTATTTAAAAATTAAGGGACTAAAACTAATGTGGCATTTGACCAACAATAAAAAAATTAAGTTATTTCTTATTTATAGCTTCTATTTATTGTAGTGGACTAACTTATAATTTGGACTCTAAAAACGGACCTATATATAATTTCCTCTTAAAATATTCAAAGTGATTAGGGGTAACTATATATAGGTCATTTTTAGAGTCCAAACTATAAACTAGTCCACTACAGTAAATAAGAAATAACTTAATTTTTTTATTGTTTGTCAAAATACATCATTAGTTTTAGTCGCTTAATTTTTTAAAAATTACAAGCGTGTCATTACTTATCATATAGTTTGATTTTATTTTACTTATCATATTGTATCCAGTATACCTCACTCAAATAGAATAGATTAATAATAAATATAAAGATAATTATTAATGTACCTACAAAAGAACAAAATAAGTAGGTAATTAATTATTTACCTATGAAGGAATAAAACCAAAAAACAAAATATATAAAATAAATGAAGTACATGTGAGTGTGTAATTATTCAAAAGTATCAAATAATATCTGAAAAATATGAAATTTAGTTAGAATTATCTTATCAAATAATTTTAAAAAATAAATATAAAATATTAATATATAAATTTTGAAAGTTACTCATCCATATATGAAAATAGTATAAACAGTATTAGAAAATTCAAAAAAATAATAAATAAAAAACACAGTAAAAAGTTTAATAATATAGTAAATAGACTATTTTATATGTTACACTTAAAAATTAGACTAATTTATAATTAATACTTAAAGAGTATTTCAATTTAAACACGGGAGCAGGGCCGGCCATTATAGGGGGCAAGAGGGGCCTAAGCCCTGGGCCCAAAATAATGGAGGGCCCAAATTTTTCAAAATTTTCTTATATTGAAAAAAAATAAAGAGTCTACATTTTTCAAAATTTTATTGAAAAAAAATAAAGAGAAGAAGAAGGAGAACATATCAAATTTGAGATGAGGAATGTCGGCCAGGGCCGGCCATTATAGGGGGCAAGAGGGGCCTAAGCCCTGGGCCCAAAATAATGGAGGGCCCAAATTTTTCAAAATTTTCTTATATTGAAAAAAAATAAAGAGTCTACATTTTTCAAAATTTTATTGAAAAAAAATAAAGAGAAGAAGAAGGAGAACATATCAAATTTGAGATGAGGAATGTCGGCTGCAGTTCAATAATGGGCCCTCTCAATCTGATTTCTTCCATAATGGTGGCATGGAGTCCAATGTTTCAATCAATTTGTGTTTCAATTCGTTAATGTTTCAATCGATTTCTACTTCGTAATCTCTCTCTATTGTTCTGATTTGTGTCTCGCTCCGGTTCAAGCTTCAGACTCTACAAGTAAGTTTTATTTTTCCTTTTCGTCCTTTAATTTGCTTTGATCTTTCATATGCGGTCCGATGAATTTTTGATTTTTTCCTTTCCAAATTATGAGTTTTTTAGTCAAATTTACATTAATTAATTGGGGTATTCCCTTCTTCATTTGATCACCTACGGAAGAGAAGATGAAGGAACTACAATTTTGTTCAGAATTGCCTTTATTCCCTTCTTAGTAACTAGGAAATATCTCTTGATTTATATTATTTAATATTAATAAGGAAACTGTATAAATGCAGTTTCTGAAAGACGGTCTAACATATCACGCTCAAGTCGTAAAAGCCGATATTACACTCACCATTTTCAACTTCAATCAACTCATTTGCTTCTACTCCAAACATGACCTTAATATAGATTACTAGAAGATGTTCGATCAAATGCCCCAATGAAATGTCTTCTCTTGGAATGCCATCATCTCGGTTCATATCAAAGCTCAAAACTTGAGTAGTGCCTGCCATTTATTCGACGTTGCTTCATACAAGGATCTGATTACTTAGAATTCGATGTTATCTGGGTATATCAGCGCGGAGGGGTATGAGGATTTTGCCCTTGAAGAAGTGTGGCGGGTGTTTAGTGCATATATAAGGGAGGTTGAATTGGTTTCAAAGAATGCAATGTCGACGTCTTGTTGCAGAGAAGGAAAATTGGATATGACAGCTAATTTATTTTGGAAACAACCGGAGCGGAATGATCATGTGTCTTAGAACAAAATGATTGCAGTATGACCATAATGGTTTTGAAGAGGAGATATTGAATTTGTTTGTTCGTATTTCGGACAATGGATTTAGGCGGATTGACCACACTTTTGCTAGTGTTTTGACTGCTTGTTTGTATGTTAGAGAATGGATTTAGGTGGAATGACCACACTTTTGCTAGTGTTTTGACTGCTTGTTTGTATGTTAGAGAATGGATTTAGGTGGAATGACCACACTTTTGCTAGTGTTTTGACTGCATGCTTTGGTTTGAGGAGCTCCGAACTTGCAAAAGGAAGTCCATGCTTGGGTCTTGAAGAATGGGATGACTTCAAATCCATTTATATGCAGTGGAATTGTTGATGTCTACTGCAAGTGTGGCAATATAAGGTATGCAAACTCAATCCATGCGACAATGGGGGTTAGAAAATTACTTTTCTGTTACTTCAATGATTATGGTTTATGTCTTTCATGGTAACCTAGTCAAAGCACATAGACTTTTTGATTCGTTGACTGAAAAGATTACTATTATATGAGTAGTTTTGTTTTATGGACTCTTACGTGAATTAAGGGAAAAAGAACCAATAATTCTTGATGCTGCGATTCTTATCAGTGTGCTTGGTGCTTGTGCAATACAAGCTACCCTGGATCCATGGAAGCAAATTCATGCATACATTTTAAGGAAGATAATTAAGTCGAAAAGAAGCTGTTTAACAATTTGGTTGATATATACTCATAAATTTTTTTATTTTTAATAATTAAGTATATAAATTAAGGGCCCATTTTTTACTCTTGCCCTAGGCCCCTGTATGTTTGGACCGGCACTGCACGGGAGCCACACGGGGTCGAATTTTATGTATTAATAAATACTTTTAATATCACATAACAGTACCCAACAAATATTATATAAAAGGAAGTCTATTAAAATTCAACGTATATTATAATTATAATATATTCGAGTTCATTTTTTTTTTTTTTCATTTACTTGTTAAGTTTGTTAGTATAAGAAAGACAATTAAATTCATTTAATACAATTTTAATGAAGTAGCACGAGAAGTCGGTCTTCCATTATGACTTTGAATTGACTTGGAAGCTAAGCTAGTCACCCACTAATTGCCGCCCTCTTTCTACTCTCTACTCTCATCTACCATCTAGTCTCTACATGGAGACTACAAATTCAAACTAATTTTATGTCCTCTGTTTTTTTTTTTTTTTCCTTCTTGGCCATAAAGTCATATAATGATGATGGTGCTGAATCGATACGTTGACGTACATCTTTCCATTTTGATGTTTTGAGTGTTCTAATTTCTTTTCTTATTGTTCTCTCTCCGTATTTTGCTATTGGCGTATTGCAGTATATACTGTATATTCCAACTCCAATACTCCATCCACATTCCACCACCATGTTGTACACGTGTCAATATCCTAAAGCCAATCCCACATGATCATTTTCTCTTCAAAGTGCTTTCATTTCATGATTTGAATCAAATTGGATTAGAAAATCGAATGATTGATGCTAAGTATATGAGCATTTCAAATAAAATACCTATAAATGATCCCCGGCCAAAAAAAAAACTTATATATGCTTTTTAGTTATATTTAATAATAAATTCCGTGATTTAATAATTACTAATCTTCTACACCTGATTATGCAAGCCTACTTTTTTTATATATATAAAATAAGGGAAACCGAAATAAATCCAAAAGTATATTTAGTAAGAAATTCCGTGATTTAAAAATTACTAGTCTTCTACACCCACTTATGCAAGTGTAATTTTTTTTAATTTTTAAAAATAAGGGAACCGAAATAAATCCAAAAATATAAAATAAATAAATAAAAGGATTGTGGGAGGAGGAGTAACTACCCACTTCCTCCGTATTTCTCTTCACCTCTTCCTATATACCTCCATGTTTTTTTTTTCACTCTCTCTTAATTATCTCTTATAGTCGATATATTACCTATTTTACTTTCAATTATATTTGTTTAATATATGATTATTGGGATATTTTTGTCACAAAAATTGATGAAACTTTTTGATTTATTGACTTTATAATAATAGAGATTTTATCTTTAGTTTTAATATAATTTTTTTTGCAATTTTTGTTATAACGATATTGTGAGAAAAAAATTATGAGTTGGATATCGACTTTGATCTCTACAAATATCAAACCTTAAATCTTCAATTACATCCTATAGACGAATATCATTAGATCATAATTGCATTAAGATGTAAAGAAGTTCCTAAAGGCCCATTTTATTACAAAATGTTTTCTTTAATACAATGTTATTAAGAAAGTAGGATTATACTCTTTGGGTATTGAATTTGTCTTTTACGAGTCAAATTTTATTTTAGTTTTATACTTTATTCATATCTCAAACGCAAAACATGAGAACTGTTAATAAAAATCAAATAATTATCCTACTCACTAATACTATCATTCTAATGATATTCCTACATTTCATAATGAAAAATCTCATTTCGATTTTCGTAAAAAAGGAGCAATATTCAATATGCATTATCAATATTCTTGTATAACAAAGTAGTGGTGTTGGAGTTGCGGTGGCAATAGACTTATATTGACGGGTAAGGATGGCGGTCGAGCAATGGTGATTGTGGCTCTGGTGGTATTGGTAATTGCAATGGAATTCGGTCAAGCGGTGGCAGTATTGGCGGCAACGATGATGGTGTAACGGTACACATAACACATGGTTAATTATGTCTTAAACCTTTCTTTTTAAAACCCTCACTCTCTTTGGAATTAGAGAAATCGTAAATTTTTTATGAAATTTGGGATATCCAAATTACTAGTTTTTTCTCATGGAATTTCTAAAACTGGGCTGAATTGCTGAAAATGACAAGATAAATAAAACTTTGCCCCGTGTCAACCCATCAGTGTGAGTGTATATATATTTGCCAGCCACACATTTACATCCGTTTCAATTTTATCTCGTAATATATAGAAGAGTAGTCAAATTTAATTTTTGGACAAATTTAACCAAAAAATTGTCCAAAAACATCAAAATGGGTCTGCAGCAGACGAGACAAATCTCTCCCCTCTCCTTCATTTTCTTCATCATTTATTCTTTACAAACTATTTTCTTTTTTCTCATAACTCATCATCATTTGAATTCACAAACACTAAATTTTCGTGGATTATAGAAAAACTCAAAGAAAAAAAAACGAATTTTTAAATTTTTGTTATTTATGGGCCATTAGTTCAATCAGATTTTTCGTATAGGGTTGTGAAAAGTTAGATTTTTTCTAGCATTTGGAAAATTGAGGTTTTGATGTTTCACGGTTTTCAAGTGATGATTAGGAAGATCGAGTTTCCATGAACAGAGTTTGGGTATGAAAATTTTAACACATTCAACAATTAGGAGGAAGAAAGAAGTAAAGTTATAAGCTTTACCATAAACCATGATGGTAATATTAAGTAAAATGATATTCCTTACTTTCTTAGAGGCGAAAAATATCCTTACCACAAATATCGTCTCCCAAATAACCAAATAAGAACTTGAAGTTTAGGTTTGTTACTCTCTTTTCCTTTTACGATGGATTTCCATTTGAAATTTTAGTTATTGTGTTTGGCCCCGAATTCGTTCTATCCATTTTCACCGTTAAAATGAATATATCTATTTGAACCGTTAAAAAACTAGCTATATATGTATACCCGAATTATGGGCTAGATTGATTTTACATCCAAAATATGCATATTTATTTGAACCTTAAAAAAATAAACTACGTTAAAAACTACCCGTCGTAGGAAAGTTATATTTTTATATATTCAAATTTGAAAAAAAAAATGAATTTAATATTTGAAGTTGGTGAAAATATAGAATCTGATTTTGGTAACTTTAAAAAGTGACTAGCTATTAATAATTTTTAGGTCATTTCAAATTAAATTTGTCCAAAAAATTAGTCAATTTGATGCGCTTTTAAATATTAAATTTATTTTTCAAATTTGAATATAAAACAATATAATTTTCTTACGATGGTTAGTTTTTAATGGCTATTATTTAATAGTTAATTTTCACAGATAGAGAAGGTCATTCTACACTCCAATTGGATCTAGTTAAACACCTATGGTAACTTCATGGAAAATAAAATAGAGTAATTTAAATTTGCATTATTGAGTTTATTTTTGTTTTATATTTCATAATCTTGTATGAACAACTATTATATTTTACATTAAAAAAACTATTGCCAAATGAGAAGAGTTAACAGTCATACATTCAAAAAGTATTCGGTACGCAAGTCAATTAAATATACCATTGTCATTGGCAATATGAGAACTCAAAAAATAGTTAAACCATAGTCATTCCAATTTTCAAAGTGAAAAAACATGTCTCCCATTTTCAAGGTAAACAAATATATGTACAAATTTATGAGGTATCGCCTACAAAAAGTCTTGCACCAACAAATTCAATTTATGCATTCATGTCTAAGGGAAAATCTCCATAGAATAAGCAAAACCTAAATAATACGAGTACAAAGATTGTTTATAACCTCTTCAACTTGCGAAAGGAACGACCAAAGAGGCATACAAATTGGAAGTATCATATCTGCCCTCTATTGAACTCTCTAGCAGCAACACTTGTTGCAATTGACAAATTACAAATATTGCTCTTAAAATCAGTTATTGTGGACGCACGGTCAGTTTTGATCCTTTTCCCCATGAAGTGAAAGACAAGGATATCCATGCCCAAGTGAGAGACAAGGATATCCATGCCCAAGTGAGAGACAAGAACCTTCCATTTTCCAGCCTCACTTCAACTAATTGTGTAATGTCCTTGTTCACAACACTCTTGCCACCAAATTGGATTTCTAGAGGTTTGTTCAACACTCCTACCACCAACTTGGATTTCAACAAACCCCAAAATGTACCTTCATCAATTTCTATAATTCGATTAACAATAGAAGTTGCCTTCATTCTACAAAGGCAAGAAAAACAAGTCATGGCCAACTTTTTATGTTGATCAACATCACCAATCAATCAGAATCTAAGTTGCACTGGAAGGGATACGGATACGATGATATGATACGATGCGATATTCTGATACGCCAAAATCAAAAAATCAAAGGATACGATACGAGAAGAATACGGAAGATAAATAATACAATAAAATTCAAATATAGTTCAAAAAATTATGTACCATATAATTATCTACATATAGACTATATAATTCATCTCAAATAAATAAAGAATAAAGAATAAAGAAATTCAATTTCAAACAAACCCAAACCCAATATATTTAAAAATTCAAACTCAAGCCCAATATATTTATAAACTCAAACCTAATATATTTAGTATTTACAAACCCAACCTATTATATTTAGTATTCAGAACCCAATATGTCTACTACAACTAACTACAAACCCAAACCCAAACCCAACCCACAAACTCAACCTATTAATTCATCTCTCTCTACCACCGTCCACTAACAGCCAACCTACAAATTCAACCTATTAATTCAGGGTTCCAAACCCAACCTAATAATTCATCTCTCTGTACCACCGTCCACCACGACCAACCTACAACTTCAACCTATTAATTCCTCAATTGAATTTTCAACCACAGCAGTCTTCGACCACACCAATTCGCAACTCAATTTCTTTCCTCATCGACCGAAGACGAAGACCAGAGAAGGTGCGATGTTCCCAGGTCCAATTTCTTTCCTCATCGGCCGAAGACAAAGACCAGAGGAGGTGCGATGTTCGCGGATCAAATTACCTTGCTCATCAAACGAAGACGGAGACCCTTCGCAGGTCCAATTTCTTTCCCCTCTCACAGGTATCAATTTTGGATACGTATCCAAAACTGATACCGTATCGAGCTTTTTGGATACCGTATCGGAGGCATATGGGGCATATTGTACACGTTTCGGATCGGCATCGGTATCTGAAACCCGATACGAGGGGTGCGGGCGTTTCGGTGCTTCCTAGATCAAAATCCTTGCCCAGTCAAAATAATCCAAGTAAACATGAACTACATATTACATTCCCCAATCATTAGCCAGTAGGTTAGCACTGACACCTGGGGAAGTCAATTTCTCTTCCAAGAGGTTGCAGGGTTACAATTTTAGTTTTTCAGAGAAATAAAGAAAACACTACATGGAAATCGACTACCTTATTTAAATTCATTCGTACGTTTTAGACAACAAACACATCTTTCATTAAGAAAAATTCCAACAGAATGGACAAGTCAGTATAAGAAAATCCATGAGCACATCTAAGACTAAAGGCAAAGGAAAGGGCACTTGAAGTCGGAGCATCAATCTAAGGCTCAGATGAGTGCGAAAATTTGATGGTAGCTTGTGATCAAATGTTAGACCAAAAATACTTAAATATAAAGCATCCTGGCAAGTTTGAATTTGATAAAGAAATCAACACTTCATGTGTCACCAAAGACGAACCTTGGTGGATCAAAGACCATGGCATAAGATTACAACATCCCTGGAACCAGTGTCATGTAATACGCCTACAAGTTTTTCACCGTTTTTGTTGGGTACGATGATTTTCTATTGCAGACCCACTGAAACAAGTGCAGTTCAAAAAAAAAAAAAAACAAAAAAAAAAACCACTCAATTTCATAAAAAGTCGAGAGCTTGATGAGAATATTATTCTTAGCACCAAAACAAAAGCACCCATAATCTCAGAGTGATTTTGTAATTGAATCAGAAAAACCAAACAGTTTGGATTTCTTGCTCTCGTGTCTTTGCAATCTAACCCTAATCCCAAATTGATTAGAAAAACCTGCAGCTTTCGCTTCAATTCCTCCAAACCATACCCAAATTGAGAAGGAGAATACCTGTGTGGTTTTGGTGTGTGAAAGTTGTAGAGAAGTTGACGAGGAAGACAAGCTGACGGTCGTCGATGAGAAGTGTGGTGCTGGTGAGTCGACTTTCAAGTCACAAACTATCAAACTATTGGAGATTTAAGAGGAGAGGATGAAGAGGATGAGCAACAATTTTTCACTTCTTCGAAGAAGAAAGGAAAGAGAAACAAGGATGAGAGTCAAAATAAAAAAGATAAATTTTAGATTAAATTTACCAAATTTATTGCAGGATTATTTTAATATTTTTGTACAAATATTGAATTAAATTTATTCAAAATTAAATTTACCTTCAGAATCTCTAACATCACAATAATACCTTCGTTCCATCCAAATATTTTTCCTGCCAGAGCAGGTAGAGTTACAAATTGAAATTATTTTCCTTATTCAAAGTCATGATCAGCCTGGTTGTCGAGCCCGCAAACATCTCGTCTTAGAGAACTTAGCTCAATATCCATAGCAAACAGCAAGAAACCAA
Source organism: Prinsepia uniflora (assembly GCA_032719365.1). Classification (NCBI taxonomy): domain Eukaryota; kingdom Viridiplantae; phylum Streptophyta; class Magnoliopsida; order Rosales; family Rosaceae; genus Prinsepia; species Prinsepia uniflora. Next base: position 71,194,436 of record CM064869.1, read on the forward strand.
AAGAGTCATCATGGCAAGCAAAATCACTTCAATTTTATTCAAAAACTTGCAACATCCCAAAAACTAAAATAGTTTCCAGTAAGATTGACTCAGCCCAACTAATACAAGTCACCGAAGGCTCCAAACTTTAAGCTAAAACTGCCCCAGAAAGCGATACCACATCAAAGAGTGTAAACACCAACTTATTACAAAACTAAAGTCTAGAAATGAAATCGAAAATGGAATTTGAAACTGAAACCCTCTAACCAAAAACAAATAAGTCGTATGAAATTATGAACAGGGCGTGGGGAAGAAGAAAGGGGGCTGATTTCAGAGGGCGTGGGGAAGAAGAAAGGGGGCTGATTTCAGAGGGGGAAAAAGGTTGTGTATTTACAGGTTTAGGAGGTAACAAGAGATGCCGGATCTAAGGGGATGACGGTGTCCGGAAAATCTGTTCTCTGTCCGGCAAGCGAGTAGTATGCAAGTATATGTGCTGGATGCTCCACCACCAACGCCTCCCCCTGCAAATCAGGGACATCGACTCGCCGGGGAGGAATCAACTCGATGTTCCAATAGGGGCGAGCCATTGCTAGAAGATCCCGACCTGTTCCAGATCCTCTGTATCCTTGCACCCACAAGTACCTGAGGGAGTTGAGTTGCATCACTGCATCAGCCAATGCGCGCTCGCTGAAGCAGCAGCCTCTCATTTCTAGTTTCTGCAGGCTGGGGCAGCCCTTAGAGAACTCCAAAAGCCCTGCATCAGATTCTCCAACATACCCAAGAAGCATCCATCTCACGTTTTGACTGTATTGCCCGACGTAGCTGAGCCCCACGTCTGTCAAGCCACCGGCGCGAAGATATAGGGCAAACCTTCGGAGCTTCTCACAGCCCCGGAGAAGAGCTCTAACCCCGTTGTCCAGGGGTAAATCCGTGATGGTCTCTTCTTGGTCGAGCAACACGAGTCGGAAATCACAGAGATTTTTTGAGTATGTTCCCATGTGTTCTAGAGAAGCGTTTGTGATATCGGATACATACACGGCTAAGTATTCGAGTTCAAGGCAGCCCTGTGCCAAAGCCATCAAACCCCTTTGTGAAACATTGCCTTCTTCGTCCTCCATGCCTTGCTCATCCGCGCCTCGCTCAATTCGGAGTCTCCTTAGTCTCTTGCAACTCCGTGCAAGAACTTCTAGTCCTCTGTCTCCAATAACATTCCTGGTCTGCCAATTACAAAGGAATAGCATTCAAGACAGAGCACAGTAAACAGAGCATTATTTGATTAGGAACAGTAAATAGAGCAAGTTTTTGAACTGTTATTTCTACAAGTAACTCCAGAACTCAAGAGCAAGAGTTAGGAAGGCTTATGCAGCCAGATCTAAAGATCATGATCAACTGATAGCTAAAATACCAAATTTTGAAATCAGCATAAGGAAATAACATCAATCTTCCAAAGAAAAAGGATTTACAAAGGCTTGATTCCCACCAATTCACATCTATATTAAAATTTATAGACAATATGCACAACAGAGGCACATGCGCATATACATAATGCATGCACATAAAATGGCAACAAATTAGAATTCAGACAAAAAGGTTGTGTAATACTACCTCAAGAACTTCAAGGTTGGGACACCTTTGGATTAATGTGCAGTGATCCTCAGTATCAAGCAACGCATAAAGGAGATCCAACTTTTTTAGGAGGTTTCCAAATGGGAATACGATTGGCATTTCATTCTTTCCCATGTATGTTAGACCCAGACGGCATAGTTTTTGGGGTAATGATACAACAGAGTATCTCTCTGATTGCTCATTGAAAAACCCACCACAAAATTCCTCTAAGCCAGCTGCATTACGGAAGAAGCCCACTAGTTCCAAGATTTCACAATCACTGGTTTTCACAGAGGTTAAGGAGCGACAATTTTTGGCTATGAGTTCAAGATCTTCAAATTTGACTTTGACGAGATCTGTCATATAAAAGTTCAGAGTCTCCAAAACAGTGTTGTTCAAAGCAAGCTCGTGTAGCCATTGTCCATCTTTCTCAGTTATGGAGCTCTCCTCCAAAAACAAGGTTCTCAAATTCCTAGTAGAGCATATAACAACACACAACGTCAGAATAAGAGTTACATGCAGAAATCAGTTATGACTCCAAACAAGAGTTACACATAACCTTATCATCCATAAATCCATTACTCTAGTCGATTCTATTTAAGACAGTTTATATTAGTCATATATCATGGTACGATTTTGGTGAATCCCCGAGGGTAGTAAACCAACATTGGCCCCGAGGTTTCATTTAAGCTTGGGAATCTCAGATGAGAAGTGTCATATTTAACACCTGCAGAAGCAAGCAAGTTAAAAATTTTGGGATTCACAGAAGTAATGAAAGCTGCCCAAAACAAAAACTTTCTGTGAACAAACAGCAAAGAAAACAGTGCGTGAGATTTTACTTTCTCGGTTTTCTAACTGCTATAAGTTCATTCAGTCCACCTTAATGATTTCTCTGTTTATGCCAATCAATACTCAAAAGAAAACTTACAGTAACCATAATAATGCAACTTTGAAATAATAGAAAAGTATACAACTTGTTTCCGGAAAAAAATAATTACTGCATCTAACAGTTCTGATTCAAAGCAAACAAAGAAAATAATCAACCTGAACTATAAACTTTGATACCTGCAAGAGCGGCCGATGTGCAAAAGGCCATCGGTGGAGAAGCCAGAACACTTGTCAAGTCTGAGAGCCTGAAGAACGCGTCCGCTGGACCGAGCCAGCAGCTCCAGGTCCGAATCCCTAACAATCATCCGCCGAAAGTGCAGGGATTTCAAACGATGGAAGGACTCAGCAATCTCCCTCACCCACGGCGTCACAAACCCTCCCCAATCCTCCGGTATAAGATTGAACATCGCTGCTCTCGGCTTTCCCTTCAGTTTCAGCGACTCGAGATGCTGGAACCGCCTCCGCAGGCGATCGGGGCTCGTGGTGTAACAGAGAGCGATCGTCACGTGCTTGCGCGTGAGCGCGTCGAGCTCGTACCATCGCCGGCACACCAAGGACACTGCGTCGCGGTCCTTGGGGTCGTGAAGATACGGCATGACGCAGCCGATGACGACATCGGACATTCCAGTTCGCACGTTTCGATCCTCCATCGCTAAAAGAAACGTTGAAACAGAAAAGCTTGTACTAAAATTTCAGAGTAAAGTCGAAGATATTAAATCTCTTTTATTATAGATCGAGTTCAGAGCTCCGAATCACCACCTCCTTCAGCTCAAAACTATTTCCAAAAATAGAAACCACGCTTTCACAAACTAGTAGACCCTAACGGTTATATTTCCCTATGAATCCAATAATCAAAACGACACCGCAACACCGGCGTTGTGAAATCCGAATCTCCCACCAAACACCGCAACGTGTCGCGAAATGATAGATGACAATCCGAAAGAAAGAGTGAGAAACGCGCGCCCTGGCTCGATCTACGAGGAACTTATAGCGGTGTTTGCACGGAACCCGAACCAATCGGATCCAGCACGGCGCAGCGATGCGACCAGTGGAGGAGCAATGGAACATGGGGATATCGTGGACTGGAAACACATGATCTGAGAAGAAGGATCGGGGAGGAGGACAAGGAGGAGGAGTAAACTGACGGCGAGGATGGTCCGGAGAGGAATCCGACGGCGACGATTGGAACAGTTTCTGAGGGAAGAGGATTGGATCAGACCTCAGTAACTTAGGGGTCTTACTGATAACATGCGCCTCAGAAAACTAAAAGGGTGGGAGGCTGTCATGGAAAGCGGGCAGGGGGCGAAAAAAGTTAAAAGGGAAACGACAAAATAAAAATAGAAAGTCCACACGTCGTCGTTTTGGAGTGAAAAGTGGAGTGGGATGCGTACAAAGTTCGACGCGTGGCGTTGTGTGATTGGTTAATGTCAGGTGATGCAATTGGTCTATCACTGCAGCAGATGCTGTCTGGGAGTGGTTAACTGTGATGCAAGTGGAAGGATTAAAAATTACTGGGTAGTCTGTTTTTCTTGGTGTACAAATGCAGGGCACTAGTTTTATTTTGCTTTTTGAAATCTGCATTAGATTTCATCTGTCAATCACTTAATCTTGTTGCTTTCATTATTTTAGTGACTGATTTTTGTGAGATGGTGACGTTGTAGTTTGCGATTATGTTCATATATGTGGATACTTAATTATCAAAAAATAATTTCATATGGGTATGCATAGTTTACTTTATAATTAATCCACACTAGATATGGAGCTACTTATACATATGTTTCCCATTACAAACTTCTAGTTTAATAATGACATACATAATTCACCTTGTCACAACATCAAATGAACTCAAACAAAATATCCAATGTGGTTTGAAGGACACCATAGTGCATTGTTTCGGGCTATATGAAAAAAATAATTCCAAAAGGAAAGTGGGAAATCATTAAAAGTATATTTGAATGAGAAATTTTAAAATTTCACAAAACTTATATTATATTACTAAGATAATACATTAAAAATAAAAATAATATGAACATTTTAAATTAGGTGGTTGAACACTACAAAATAAAAAAAATATAAGCATTATAAAAAAGTACATGCGTAACAAATCATGAACATAACAAACCAATAAATAAAGAGCTTTCTAAAGTAACACCTCTATATGTTCACCTTACAAATCTCATTTATATGTCATATTGTATCATTTGCAAATTTCTTTTTACTTGTAAATTTTTCATTTTTAAGTAATTTTGTCTAAATTTCATGTAACTTCATCCAAACATACCCCTTATTCTAGAGCAATTTTGCTCTCTTTTTATTTGTCTCGATAATTAAACGAACGATAGCTTACTATTTGCTGTTTGCAGGGATCCTTGAGTCTTTTGAGTTTAAAGTACGAATTCTGTTTCAACACTTAATTTTTTTTTAATCTGAATAATTATGTGAGATATCTCAAACAATTTTACAAAAAAGTACAATCGATATATAATATATATTATGGAATTCCCACTTTCTATGTTATTGTTTCAAAAATGACTGCATAGCGAGTAAGAAAATTAGTTCCTTATAAAACAACACATTAATGTATATATTAAATTTCAATTAAATTATTATTGAACAACATCCAATATTTTTTAAAATAAATTTTACATTAATATTGTTCAATTCCCGATTATTTCTCATATAATGCGATGGTGACAAAATAATGCATTCCATTGAAATTAATACAATTACAATGGTATTTCAAAGGAAAAAGTCGTGATGATCCATGGGTGGCGAGAGATAATCGAGATTTATTGGCACCAAGTGATTGCATAGTGATACAGTGAATAATGACAGCTCCCTCAACCCTCCGCAGCGTTTTAGCTCACTATTGACTTCTTTTTGCCCTGACTCTCTCATCTTACACCACTTTCATTACATTTTGTTTGTCTTCCTCTTCCTAGGGTAAGCATTTTCTTTTTTCTCTTCACTTCTTCAAAATATTATGAGCAAATTACAGTTGAATATTTTATATTTTTATATCAAATTTTAATATTATATTTAAAGATTTACATTTAAATACTCTTAATTTTTTTTTTATAAAATTTTTATTATCCATTACAATTTTCGTTATACATTCAATTAATTGATGATGTGCCGCAGTTTATCCAAAGCAACTATGAAGCTAAATATAGAATAAAAATTAGTCATATTTCTTTCTAAATAAAATGATACAAAATGACTATTATGCTTCTAAGGCCCCCTAAATCAATTTTCATAGTAAATTTTAGGGCAAACGTCATTTTACACTCAAAGGTTTTAGAGTCAATATCAGACTGGATCATTAAGTTTCAATTTTATCATTTTATTTCTTGTGATTTTGAGATCACATCAATTTACTCTATTTGCATATTTCAACAATTAAATTATCAATTGAGTTAATGGTATTTTGGTATTAATTTAAAAAATTTATTCATGTTATTTTTCATTAAGTGACTAATTATTTTGATTTAGCTACTCAGTTAATTCAATTTAATGTAAGTGTAAATGTAATGCTCTTATTGTTTGTTAAAGGCAATAATTTGAAGAAAAAATTTAAATAAAAATAATGAGTGATTTAATAAAAAATGGGTAAGAATTTATAATTAATACCTAAAATGTCTTTAACTTAATTGATGATTTACTTGTGAACTAGACAGAAGGAATAAATTGGTATGATCTCAAAACCACATGAACTAAAATTATAAAATTGAAGTCTAGTGGTCCATTTTGATATTGACTCTCAAACTTCCGGATGTAAAACGATATTGGTCCTAATTTATAGAAATAACTTGATTTATAATGACAGTTGTAAAATATGAACAAGAATAAAAATATTCTAAAAATTTGAGAATAATTTAATGTAAAATTTTTAAATTCAAATATAATCATGAACTTTCGACGAAAGTCTTTCTAATAAAATACAAATTACTAATCTATAATTTACCATATTATTATTAATAATCTTTTTAACGGCTTGAATCACAAGTTGGCTGTTGATAAGAACCTCAATCTAAATTATGATAGCAATATTAATGTATTAAAGGTTGGCGTTGGAAACAAAATTAGTATCTTGGTTAGGTCCAAGGAAGTCTAGAAGGAATTGAGGGTGACATCGGTGTCCGGTAGTTGAAAAGGAGGAGGTCAAATCTCTATATGATATTCAGAGCAACCTAGCTAGTAACCCGCTTGAGTCATCGACCCCTAATATTAAACACATTAATTTCTCATATATCCAGACAAAACATGCATTCGTGGCTTTTGAATTTAATCTCATTTGCAGAATATCCAATTACAGTATCTTGCTGGATCTAATTTGAAGGTGCCTTCTTTCCTCCCCCCCCCCCCCTTTTTGGGAGGGAGGTGGGTGTGGGTGGTGGTTTGTAAATTATTGAAGCAATGGCACTGAGGCCACTCTCGTTAATAAGATGTCATCATGCATTCTCAGTCGTCGATCTCAAAGTTCATGTGCTAAGTTAAAAACTTGTGAAAAAACGGGATGTTGAAAATAAAATAAAAATACGAAAAAACTCTTGATTTAGGGATAATTGTTTTGAATATTGAACTGAGAATCATGAACTAAGATACAAATTAAATATTAACTATAACAAATTTGATTAGAGTATTAAATCAATTTATGACTTGTCACAATTTGATTACTGACACTGAAATATCAAGTAGGTGACATCTAGATTATAAGTGGTCCTAATTAACTCAACCCTTTCATCAACTTCACTATATCTCTGAAAGCTCGATAATTGCTCATTTTTATTTGCAAATGAATTCCCAAACTCGAATCTCTTCAATTCCGATAGTTAAAAACCAGTTGATGATCGGAATTAGGGTATGAATTTTGAACGCACAAGTTGGAAGTTGGAAGCCATGGTCTACAACTGAATCTAGCTTGGCAAACAAAAAGAATAAGTTGATAATATTTTGGTCTACTAGTGCCCTGTTTAATCAACCTAGCTTGTTGTCGATATGCACCAATCGACGATCAGTATATAGGAAACTTGGCTCGAAATGGCTCCATAATCAAACACTAAAGATATATATATATATATATATATATATATACCTAAATTTAAAAATAAACCGTTTTCTTGATTCATGCACTTGATGTACAAAATGTGCTAACTTAAATATGGAGTTCTGCTCAGCCACGTGTTCTTGATCTAATCTGTCAAGAGAAGCGACTTGAGGTAAGCATGATGTGATGCCGACCTAAGGGTACTCTGATGTCCAAATCAGTGTAGGTCGGTGTATATAAGGAGTATGTAGTAAATAGTAATTTGAAAGTATATGTGAATAATAAAACTTAGTTATCTTTATTGGAAAATGTACTCATTTTTATATGGATGTGCGAGGAGGATAATGAATAGTTTCGATGTAGGAGAATGTGCTCCTATTGTAGAGTTGACATGTGGCCTCCTGGATGGACGGAGGGGATTCGTACACATGTTAATTGATGACCAGTCCTTGCTAGGGTTGTTTGGTAGTGTGTGCTTGGACCCATGTGTTCCTTCAATAGTTTCCAATACGGTATCAACACATGTCCCCCAAGTTCTTGACATATGTGAAATTTCTCGGTTGGGGACTTGCAAACTGTCCCAAACTCAATGTAGGGATATACATTTAGTTCGCCAAGTGAGGGAAAGTACGGAGCGGAGTGGTAAAAGACTAATTGATGGCTTTCTGATCATTGGCGAAGGTAGGATTGGGTTAGCATATTTGGGATGTACTAACCGGTTTGTGTTGACTAAGGAGATGAGATGTCGTTGGGTCGACAAGATGTGGGCTGACCCGTTATTGTCGTGGTCGGCCACGTAATGTATTAGGCGGTCGGCGTTGGTGGGGTCAGGTCGGGGTTGCCATTTGTGTGGCTCTGTCTGCGATCGCTGGGTTTCTGTCATGTGTGCGTGGGCACGTGTGCGACAAGCAAATGTATGACAGGTGGCAGGTGGTGTAACGACCCGTCCTGAATTACGGTATTAATTATGATTAATTAATAACTAATTAAGGATTATCGTGACTAATCGTGGATTAGTTGAGTAATTACGGACAACCAGTGTAAAACGACGATTTTGCCCATAATGGGGGAAAAGTTGACTTTTCATCTGGGATTCTTTTTAGACTTTGACCTATGGTCGTGGCGTAGATTGGGACGTCACGAGTCCGTAGACGGGCGGCACGTTGAAATCGGACGTCGGACGGGGAAATTGTGGTCACGGGATCAAAATCGGTTATTTTAAGCCTCGGGATTTGAATTATTTAAATATTAAATCTGATTGGTCAATTAAGTAGTGTGGGCCCTTGGATGAGTGACAAGTGTCACTCATCTCATTGGAGGGTTTCCTTAAAAAGGGGGTCTATGTATATTGGGTGAGGGATATTATTTTATTTTTCACTCATGTCTCTATCGCTCCCGTGTATCATCATCTTCATTTTTTCCTAATAACTAAACACACATACAACCCACACAAACACCCTTCAATCTTCATCCTCTGCGAGTGGCATGTGATGGAAAGTTAGAGGGGACATCGAGACAAGCATGATGGTGGCCATGGCGAGGACCGTCATGCATGGTTATCATAGTTGGGAAGGTAAACCGGAAGCCCTGTTTAGTTCAAAAATGGATCATTAACATGTTAGTGACGTGGACCAGTACGCAGGTGACATGGCACTGTCATAGTTGTCAGACGTGACGTCATGCTGTAGTCAGTATTGACGTCAACAATGTTGACCATGCACGTGGGGGCACATGGGCATGAATTTCGAGGTGGGACCAGTGTCATTTTAAAGGTTTCTACGATCCGGATCCAATGGTGGTCGTTTCGGGACAATCAGAGATCGTTATGTTGGTCAAATTGAGGTTTTTAGCCTCGAGAAGCGTGTTGGGGATGCATTCCCAGGCTGGTACTATTCATAGGTCTTAGGTATGACCTTATTGAGTATGTTAGTGACCATTGGTGTGATTTGGACAGGTCCAGATGTTCCGGTGATAGTGATTTAGCCCAGAATGGCTTATAGCACGCGTATCGAGGTGCAGCAAGGACTATCTGTGAGTGGACAATTGTTTTCTAAATTAATGCATACATAAATGTTTTATATGTTTTATATATGTGAATTGTGATGAATATGATTGTGGTACTTAGTATTTACGTATTTGCATGTATTTCGAGATTTATGATGTTTTGGGTTTGAGACCCCTCTAGTTATGATATTGATTATCGGTGGATTCAAATATGGTTTTAAATGAAATGATTTTGATTTTGGAAACATGTTATCCCTAGCGTGAGGCCCCGTTGATTTATGAAATATCGGGCCGGAGGCCTAGTTGGTTTAAAGTATCGGACCGGGGGCCCAGTTGGTTATGACATCGGGTATGAGTCCCATTTATGGTTTATAAAAGGTGATTTCGTATTCGGAGACCCTAAATGGATTTGGATTTATGGATTTGCGGTGGTTTATGGAAATGTTATTTCAGGCAAATGCCCTTTTCTAAACGATTTTGAAATGATTTTTTGGAATTTTTTCCATATACTACCCTTATGATATGATATCGCCCCCCCCCCCCCCCCAAGGAGGGTCTTTGACCTGGGTGGACCTTGGGGAGACTCGGCTATGACCGAGGGGCACACGTAGCTCTAGACATGACATTTGGTGTGTCAGGCATTGCCTACAAGGGGTCATCCTACGAAGCGACCAGACCGTAGAGTGACTCAGGAGTAGGTTTGCTATTATTAGAAGTCTGAGATGTTAGGCATCTGTGATGCCAAGGATTGGTATAACTATGTTTTATCGGGTTTAGGGATTATGGAATTGGGCAATGACCCACATATGTTTGAATTTATGGTTTTGGGCTGAGTTCCCACGTGATTGGTTTTGGTTTAAGGCCCTAATGATTTGAGGAAGGAAAAGACTTTGAATGATAAATGATTTTATTAATTTAATTTGATTTAGAACAAATGATTGAGTTTACTGGTTTTCGAATGCATGCATGTTTTTTAGTGAAGGATATAAATGTCATTTCTGAAATGTGTTTTATCTGAATTATTTATTTTTCGTCCACTCACAGTTTCAATTTTTTTAGACCTTTCAGGTTGATCGCGGATGCGGGTTGTAGCATTGACCGAGACATTACACTAATCCACTGATCCTAGCGCATTCTGGAAGCCCCGAGAGGGTCAAGATTGGGTTATCCCTTGTTTGGCACATGGTGTCACACGAGCGCATGACACATTCCACAGTAATCCCAGAGGGATTGGGATGGGTAGTGTCAGGTGGTAATAAATTAGGTATTTTTACCAAGGTTCGCATGCCAACTGCGCCTCTAACGCCTAAGTTAGTGTAGGTCGGTGTAACAACCCAAAATTTTGTAAAAATTTAATTTCGAAAAATTTGAAAAATTAAATGTGAAATGACTATTTTACCCCTGAGAAAGAAAAAAAAATATTGACTTTTGACCGAGAAACTATTTGGACTTTGTTCAAGACCCATTACACAGATTGAGACATCACGAGTCCGTAGATAAGCGGCACGTCGAAATCGGACGTCGGACGGGAAAGTTACGGGTCACGGAAGAAATCACATATTATTCAAATTTTACGAGATGGGTACAATTGGCTGATTTTAATTGGTCAAAATATTTTTAGGTGGACCAATGGATGAGTGATAGTATGTTAGGGATTGTCAGATGACGTGGCGGCTAACGTGGCAGGTCCACGTCACCCATGTCAGACCACATGGACCAATGGGTTAGTGGCATGTGGGAACCTATCAGAGGATGTCAGAGTGACGTGTTAGGTGACGTGGTAGGTGACGTGACAGTCCACGTCAGCCATGTCAGACCGCGTGGAACAATGAAAGGGTGCCACATGGTAGAGTGTTAGGATCTGTCAGGCTTACGTGGTAGCTGACGTGGCAGGTCTAGTCAGCATTGTCAGACCACGTGGACCTGTGGCGTGGTGCCACGTGGTAGGCTATCAGAGGTGTCAGATGTCAGGCTGATGTCAGCTGTTGATCGCCGTGAAATGGCAACGACTAGCGTTGACCAAACTTTGACCGGCGAGTGTGGGCACATGGACACGAATTTCGAGGTCAAATCGATCTTGTTCGAAAGGTTTTGACGATCTGAATCCAATGGTGGTGGTTTTAGGTTAATCCAATGGTGGTGTTTCCGGTATCGGGCTTTGTGAGGGTTTAGTGTATGGACTTGTATAGAACTTTAGTGACCCTCAGATGTTATTTGGATAAACCTAGAGACTTTGGATTAGCTCGGTGTGAGATTAAGGTGCGGATATTGAGTACCTAGCGTGGACCGAGCGTGAGTGGACTTTTGTTTTATAACTGAAATGAATGCATAACTGTTTTGAATGCTTTACTATATGATTTAAGTTGAAATTCTTTGATATCATTCTTTGATGATGTTACGGATTTAATAATTGGTTAAGAAACATTTTACGGATTTACGTGAAAATGATGTTTTGGGCTTGAGACCCGATTGAATAACGATTTGACTTAGATTTAGAGTCAAACGGGAATTTGAAAGAAAGACTGTATTATTTATTGATTTGAATAATGATCTGGTATGATCGGTTTGGATAAATCGGGATTTATAAACGAGTTTTGGACACTGTTTTCTAATGGTTTGTGGAAAAGATTTGTGAAAGTTATGACTCGGGCATTGGCCCAATTAAATAGTATTTTAACTCGGTTTGAGACATAAATGGTTTTAATATGATTTTCAACCAGATTTGGTGACCGTTCCACATATACCATCCTGTGTGAGTTGGATAGTCTCCTCCAGACGTCGAGGATCCTCGAGTAGTCACGGTGCACTGCTTGGGATGAGTAACTCCGAGGAGAGGCTTAGGCTCATGAGTCCGAGATTATGATATCACCCCCCGACGTGGTAGATCCAGGGAAGGCACCCTATTATGATATCACCCCGGACGTCGTTGAGTTGATCTTGGGGAGGTACTCAGAGATGAGACCCCGAGTTGCATGCGTAGCATTGGAAATCGTGACTGGTACTGGTTATAGACATTGCGGATGTCGAGGATTGGTCATATTGTGTTTTACTAATATGTGTGTCCAGATATATATATATATATATGACTTTGAATTACTTTCATACGATTTGATTTAAATGCATGCATGTTTATAAAACGGAGGGGAAAATGTTATTGTTCTTAAATCGTATTTCGAAAATACTTATTTTTGTCCACTCATACTTTGACTGTTTTATTGACCCTCTAGACTGTGATACAGAGGCAGTGGCTGATACAGAGGCAGATGCATAAACAGTACCGTTGCACACCTGAATACCCTACGAGATAAGTTTTTGTACTTTTATTGTACTGACATATATGCTCAGTTATGTATAGATATTTATACCTTGTCTGACAATGTTGTAGTTGAACTCTACTTTCATATAAACAAAAAAGGTCATTTTCGATATTTTGAGTTGATTGTCATACGGGAGCAGGGCACATCCCACGATAATCCTAGAGGGATCGGGATCGGTCTTGTCAGTCGATATGTATAAACAGTATGTGATGAATAATAATTCGTAGGTAAATATGAATAGTAAAGTTACCTTTTATTGGGAAATATGCCCCTCTTTTATATGGATGTATGATAGGAATAATAAATAGTTTCGATGTGAGAAAACATGTTCATGTTGTGGAGCTGACACGTGGCCACCTAGATGGACGGTGGAAGTTTATCCACATGTCAGTTGATGACCCACCCTTGCTAGGTTTGTTTGGTAGTATGGGCCTGGACCTATGTGTTTCTTGAGCGCTTAAGTGGGTTTTGGGCTTGAGGTATTAGGCCCATCAAGTCTGGCCTTGACAGGACCCCATCAGAATACTCAAGAATAATACACTCTGATAGAAACCTTAGCAGATAATGGATAAACGCAAATCCTGCTATGTAACGACCCGTCCCGAATATTCGGAATTTAATAATATTTAAATTTACTAATCTGGGATTAGTTGGGTAATTTCGGACGAATTGTGCAAAATGACCGTTTTGCCCCTGGGCGTGGGCAAAACGTTGACTTTTAATTCGGATGGTCAAATGGACTTTGACCGATGACCGTGACGTAGTTCGGGACGTCACGAGTTCATAGACAGGTGGCACGTTCGATTCCGACGTTCGTTGTGAAAGTTATGATGTACGGAAGTTCAAGGGCGTTTCCGTAATTTGAACGTAATAGGGGGAAATGTTGACTTTTTGATCGGGGAGTCCGATGGCCGAGGACCGAGGACCGTTAGGAAGGTCTCGATGCCCTGAGTTCGTAGACAGGCGGCACGCATCAATCGGGGTCCGTATAACCGAGTTACGGGTCAGGATGCGTGAGAGGCATTTTGGTAATTTTCTGCACAAGGGCATAATTGTAATTTCACGGGGTACTGTTTCATTGAACAGCCGTGAAGGTGGGATGTTTGTGCGATCGATCCCGTGATTGTTTATCAATTTAATTGAGTTAATTGGGTCAGTTTGAGGTGGAATCGCACATATGATGGTGCTGGCATCGATCACAATTGCACTGGGCAATGATTTTTAATGGTTTCGGGTCAGTGCAGGGGAGCTTTACGCAGTGGATTGTGGGACACTTTTGGACGCCTTTAATGGCTGAATTGAATTAAAAGAATGGTGAGTGAGTCGAGAGTGGTTCACTGAGATTGAGAATGAGAGGAATGAGTGTGTTTGGGGCTGGAATTCTCTGAAAACCCGAAATTGGGTTCTGGGAAATTCAAATACAAATTCCTAGTTTTAGGCCAGCCCAAGCCTAATTGATGATGGATTGAGCTTCCTGGAACATCAACGTGTCGAACCAGATCAAATAGGGCAAGCTTTGGGGCTCCTAGGGCCGTGAACGGACGAGGAGGACGGCCGGAAACTCGAGCTTGAGTTGGGGTGATTGAGGTAATGTCGTGTTCAATTAATCATGCTAATTGGTTCGTGTTAGTCCTTATATGCTTCATATGAAGTTAATTTGACAATGGTTGAGGATTGATGGAGTTTTGGTGGTTGACCCGTTTTGGGTGATCACGGGTTGTTGACACGATTAATCGATGGTTGATGTTGATCATTGACACAGAACTAAAATTGGTTGGTTGATGATTGTTTTAGGATCAAGAACGGATTGAATTGATGTCGAATTGGGTGTGATTGAGCCGGATCCTATCGCGGGTAATCAGACCCGTTTACCAGACAAACGAGTGAAGGTGGTGACTGTAGCAGTCACTGTAGCAGGCGCGTGGCTTTCACGCGCAGCCACTCACGGCGGCGCATGACGGCGCGTGGGCACGAATCTCGAGGTGAGGTCAACATGAATTTTATCCTATACAATGTAACGAACATTTTAGCGTTGGTTTCGTGTCGATCGGATCCCGTTTCAATATTGTTCGGGATGTCCGAAGGTTTTAAATCGAGTTTAAAAATACTTAAAAATTCGGAAAAATTACGGGACTTGAATAGGATGTTAATGATGAGGTTAGTGATCCTCTAATGTGATTTGAACAGGATTGGGTGTCCCGGTGATTGTGGTGTGGCCCGGGAAGGCCTATGGCACGCGTATCGAGGCGTTCGGTTAAACGGTCTGTGAGTGGACATTGGTTTTATAAATTCGATGCATGCATAACTGTTTCATGATTGTTATAATTGTGATTATATAATTTATTTTGGATATCAGTGAATTTATATGTTTTCACGCATTTCGAGGCGATTTACGTGTTTGCACGTGAATCGAGGTTTTCTGGATTTGCACTGATTTCCATAAATATGGATGGATATGATTTCATGAAATGGTTACGGATTTGTTAAAATGAATCGGGCCAGGGGCCCAGTTAATTTGTTAATCGAGCCAGGGGCCCAATTGAATTATGAAATCGGGCCAGGGGCCCAGTTAACTTATGAATCGGGCCAGGAGCCCAGTTGACTTGTATATGTGATTTCGGGTCGGGGACCCTAAAATGGAATTGAATAAACTATTTCGGATTTGATTCAACTATTTGGACTTATGACGGTTTTATGGAAATTCGGGGCAGGGCCCTTGTGATATTTTGGAAATGAATAATTGAATGTGTTCCATAAAACCATCTCGATATGAGGATATTTATATCCTGGTCTCCTCCAAGTGTCGGGGACACTGGAGAAGTCACGGTGCATTGCTTGCGAGGGCTCATTATACGGAGCTACCAGACCGTATAGTGATCCAGGAGCAGGATTGCTAGACGTCATGGACGTCAGACATCGGGGATGTCAGAGATATGGACCCGATGAAACCCCGGGCAGCACGCGTTGCTTAATACCGTGAGATATGACGTCTGGAACGTCAAGCGTCTAGGACGCTAGGTATCGGGGATGCCGGAGATGGAAAAATAATAAATGAATATTACTGGATTGATGAAATAACTCTTGGATTGACTTTTGGAATTTGAAACTATGCTTTGGGTTCCGGGCTAAGGCCCTAGTGGTTATTTCTAAATAAATATGAGATTATTGGTTTTTGGTGCATGCATATGATTTTACTGAGGGGCATAAATGTCTTATAAATGTTTTTAACAGACTTGTTTATTTTCGTCCACTCACAGCTTTTGTTTTTAATGCCCTTCAGGTTGATTCCGGATACGACTGCAGCAGAGGCTTGAGCATCGCACACCTCCTCCATCGATCCTTACGCACTCTGGAAGCCCGTTTGGGCAATGGCAATCGGTTATCCCTTGTCTGACGCCTCTTGTCAGACGGGAGCACGTCACATTCCATGGTAATCCCGGTGGGGATTGGGATGGGTCGTGTCAAGTGGTATCAGAGCAGGTTTTGCTCTTTTGTGCGCGAAGGACGAGGGTGTGATGTCTCTTTGGGCTGTAGTTCCGTTGTCAACCTGATAGATAGTTTTGGTAGATTAGGTGTGTGTGGCCCGATACGTCGTGCATTGTTGCGTTTCAACCCAAGTGGGGTTGTATACGATTAACTGGTAATGTGGGACCGTCGGTTCGGTCACGTGATGATGGATTGTTGTGCCACTGGGCACAGCCGGGTTCGGGGAACCCCATTGGAATAATATTATGGAAATGCGAAACTCAGTTGAGTATTGGTCTGAGTTGTGGACCCTGGTAGTGTTGGCTAGTGTACGGGGTGTTAGTGCATCGGAGTTAGCCGATGACCTTCGTGGTGGAACCCATGATGGAACCCACGTTGAGTTGACAACTGGATTGGATTGGACGTCTATACGATGTCAGGACCGCGGGGTCGGTCAGGTTGTGGATTTTACTACAGAGGGTAGTTGGGTTCGGTGGAACCCTAGGGTGTGATTTTGGAACCCTAAATTATAATTGATGGACCGAAAGGTGAACCTTAAGTGAGAACTTGTGCTGCGACGAGCGGCTGAGGTCATGGATGACCATGTGGATGACTCTAGTGAGTCTTGTGGGTTTCGATCTACGGATACGGTTATGAGAAAATATGGAATTCCGTGTTGGATCGAATATTAGTGCGATGTGTGGATATGGATCTTGACAACGATGACTGTTGGTCGACAGTTGTGTCGAGATGACTGGATATCGAGGGTATTTAGTGTGGCTTTCACACTTGGGGATCAGGGGATGTTCAGGGAACGTCCATTATCCTGATGTGCCAGTGGTCAAATTGGAGGTACCCATAGTTGTGAGGTACGAGTGGTGTTACGGGATCGTCGTTCGGAATGAACGGAGATCCAGGGTAACAAATTTGCACACTATGTGCTAGCATGGATGTTCGTGTGCTATGTATGGATGTAGGTATGGTGATACCTATATGCCAATACTAGTATGGATGCCTGTGTGCTGATACTGGTATTGATGATGGTGCGTTGGTGCTGGTACTAGCGCTGGTGCTGGTGACAGTAATTGTGATGACGATGAGCCACCAGTTGGGGTGTGACTCTGTCATGATGAACAGATGATTGGTATCTGCGACTCAGTGGTGGTTGAGTCTTGGACTGGATGGGATCCAGTGGAGGTTGTATCGTGTTGGGATGAGTTCCGACAGATATACGATGACTTGTGATGAACGGATAAAATGGTATGATTGAAACTTGGGGAATCTAGGGACGATGTTCCCTACGTCATGAGAATCAGTGGATTTGGGGAGTTGTTGTCAACTCCGAGATTGGTAAGATTGTTTACCTC
Source organism: Prinsepia uniflora (assembly GCA_032719365.1). NCBI lineage: Eukaryota > Viridiplantae > Streptophyta > Magnoliopsida > Rosales > Rosaceae > Prinsepia > Prinsepia uniflora. Next base: position 71,212,108 of record CM064869.1, read on the forward strand.
TAATATCCTCAGAGGGTGCAAGGGAATTATTGGAATTTGGAAAGTCGGGGAAACCATTCGTGGTATTGTTGTGTGATGTTGTGATTGTGAATCACTTGGAACCTGAGGATTGAACCTGTAAAGGTTGAGATAAGAGACGAAGGCAGTATGGTATGCACATCCAGGCAGAGTTGAGGAAATTTCCGTTCGGAATCGGGATGTGTGCATACATGAGTATTGGCAGACGTGAGGTCCGAGTAATGAATTGATTTTGGACAAGTGGTGGTCCAAGTGAGGTAAGGACGTGGGCAGTCCAGTGGTTGGACTTGACATCTCATTGGGAGCATGTCTGCTTCCAACATGGTTGGAACTCCCGTTTCGGGGAGAGTTGTGATTGGGAGACGAGAGGAGTGCTCGTTTCCACACCGGTGATTGGTATTCCGAAGTCTTTGGGGTTGACTTCTTATTTCCTGCCGTGGCAGATGATGATTGTTGCTACCAGTACGTTGAGTGTGTATTGGTTGGTGGACCCATGTTTGGCTTGGGGTCATTGGACACAAGCAGTTGTGTATGATTTTGGATTTGGTGGTGAAATGCGGGGTCATCTTTCCACCAAGGGAAATTTGACGAATGATACAATTGAGGGTGTAAGACCCTACGATCAGCTTTCTGATGGTTTTCTTGCTATGTGAGCATGTGAGGATCCTAGGTGGATCTGATTGGTGATGTTGTCGGCTTGGTCGATGTGACGATCTAGGATCGTGGTATTACTTGTCGGATGATGTAGTGTTGGATCTGGGTCGTGATCTTGATGATCCGGATAGGTGGAGAGTTTATCACTCTTACCTTGATATGTGAGTCGTAAGTGACGGGACTGAACTTCTTTTCGGAGTAAGTCCATATGGTTTGTGACATGGTTGAGTAGGTTTCCGATGTGGTCGAATTTTGTCAACCTTTGACGTGGGAATATTGGGATTGGCTTCCCTATGAAGTCAATCGAGTGTTTTGGATAGGCAACCGATAGATTCGGTTATGTTACGTCTTGATGGACGTAAACGAGATTTTGGGTTTTGGAATCGAATTTCTGGGTGACGATTCAGGATTCGATTGCGAAGCTCGAAAATGGATTACTGGATTTGGGTGCGGAATGATTATTCCAATGCTAGCTTACGGAATAATGATTTCGGATTCGGATTTGGACATGGATTAAAAACATGTTGTCTGGGTTCGGATTCGGGATTTCTTACGAAATTGCGAATTCGGATTCGGAATTGGAACTAGATGACGGGTGGAGTTCGTTTTGTCTCATGTTGGTTTGGGCAAATGTACTTCATTACTAGAGCGTGTTTGGCTATGACCTGAGTGGCTATAGTCAGATTGATGGATTGAGGTACGTACAGGGTACGTTGTACGAGGATTGATACTGGTTAGGCTGAGTGGTGCCTAATGGCGGTACATGGGATGTACCATTGGTGTGTAACTAATGTGTTGGTAATCGGCTTGGTTCTGATATCATTTGTTTGGCTGTATTGTGGACTGGACATTGGATACTGTGCGCTGGGCAGATTGATCTTGTCGGGTTCAGTGATTTTATGAGCAGGTGCTCTTAGCCATGGTTGGCTTGTAGAACCCTAGTATTGAGATGTGTGTTCATTGCTGGGCTGGTATTCAATGTGTTCCAGTTACACCACTTGATGGAGTAAGTTGACGGTATACGTACACTCAGGATGAGTGAATTGGTGGTCTGAGTAACCACGAGTAGCCTTGTGTGACATGATCACACCGTGATTTCCCAGCGTTTTGGTTCGCTGAGGGAGTCGGCGATGATGGACATTGAGATTATTTTGTGTCGCAGGATTGGGCTTGCCCTGCGAATTGAGATCATGTGGTTGATCTTACGCTACATCGAGGGTGATGTAGTACGTGGTGTTGTCACGGACGGACAGATGGTTGGGGCTTTACTAGGGTGGTAAAGCTTTGTGGTGACAGTTTGACTGATGGTGTCATCATGGACTGACAAATGAGATTTGGTGACTGCCAATGGGAGAAAATGTAAGGATATATTGACAATGGAAGGGAACCATCTAGCTGAAGGAGTCAGCTTAATGGTTGAGCGATCTTATCGCGGATCAGGTGATTATGTCCACTCGAGGTGGTCGAGTGTTGTTGATTATGACGTATGACTATGATGGGATGTCTAGGTACAAACGAGGCTGGTGACGTCCCAGTATGTGGGTGTACAAGTGTACACAGATGTGTGATCGAATTGTTTTCCACAAGGTGTTTGTGGAATAAGGTTGTTGGTAATTTCGAGGACGAAATTCTTTAAGGAGGGAAGGTTGTAACGACCCGTCCCGAATATTCGGAATTTAATAATATTTAAATTTACTAATCTGGGATTAGTTGGGTAATTTCGGACGAATTGTGCAAAATGACCGTTTTGCCCCTGGGCGTGGGCAAAACGTTGACTTTTAATTCGGATGGTCAAATGGACTTTGACCGATGACCGTGACGTAGTTCGGGACGTCACGAGTTCATAGACAGGTGGCACGTTCGATTCCGACGTTCGTTGTGAAAGTTATGATGTACGGAAGTTCAAGGGCGTTTCCGTAATTTGAACGTAATAGGGGGAAATGTTGACTTTTTGATCGGGGAGTCCGATGGCCGAGGACCGAGGACCGTTAGGAAGGTCTCGATGCCCTGAGTTCGTAGACAGGCGGCAAGCATCAATCGGGGTCCGTATGACCGAGTTACGGGTCATGATGCGTGAGGGGCATTTTGGTAATTTTCTGCACAAGGGCAGAATTGTAATTTCACGGGGTACTGTTTCATTGAACAGCCGTGAAGGTGGGATGTTTGTGCGATCGATCCCGTGATTGTTTATCAATTTAATTGAGTTAATTGGGTCAGTTTGAGGTGGAATCGCACATATGATGGTGCTGGCATCGATCACAATTGCATTGGGCACTGATTTTTAATGGTTTCGGGTCAGTGCAGGGGAGCTTTACGCAGTGGATTGTGGGACACTTTTGGACGCCTTTAACGGCTGAATTGAATTAAAAGAATGGTGAGTGAGTCGAGAGTGGTTCACTGAGATTGAGAATGAGAAGAATGAGTGTGTTTGGGGCTGGAATTCTCCGAAAACCCGAAACTGGGTTCTGGGAAATTCAAATACAAATTCCTAGTTTTAGGCCAGCCCAAGCCTAATTGATGATGGATTGAGCTTCCTGGAACTTCAACGTGTCAAACCAGATTAAATGGGGCAAGCTTTGGGGCTCTTAGGGCCGTGAACGGACGAGGAGGACGGCCGGAAACTCGAGCTTGAGTTGGGGTGATTGAGGTAATGTCGTGTTCAATTAATCATGCTAATTGGTTCGTGTTAGTCCTTATATGCTTCATATGAAGTTAATTTGACAATGGTTGAGGATTGATGGAGTTTTGGTGGTTGACCCGTTTTGGGTGATCACGGGTTGTTGACACGATTAATCGATGGTTGATGTTGATCATTGACACAGAACTGAAATTGGTTGGTTGATGATTGTTTTAGGATCAAGAACGGATTGAATTGATGTCGAATTGGGTGTGATTGAGCCGGATCCTATCGCGGGTAATCAGACCCGTTTACCAGACAAACGGGTGAAGGTGGTGACTGTAGCAGTCACTGTAGCAGGCGCGTGGCTTTCACGCGCAGCCACTCACGGCGGCGCGTGACGGCGCGTGGGCACGAATCTCGAGGTGAGGTCAACATGACTTTTATCCTATACAATGTAACGAACATTTTAGCGTTGGTTTCGTGTCGATCGGATCCCGTTTCAATATTGTTCGGGATGTCCGAAGGTTTTAAATCGAGTTTAAAAATACTTAAAAATTCGGGAAAATTACGGGACTTGAATAGGATGTTAATGATGAGGTTAGTGATCCTCTAATGTGATTTGAACAGGATTGGGAGTCCCAGTGATTGTGGTGTGGCCCGGGAAGGCCTATGGCACGCGTATCGAGGCATTCGGTTAAACGGTCTGTGAGTGGACATTGGTTTTATAAATTCGATGCATGCATAACTGTTTCATGATTGTTATAATTGTGATTATATGATTTATTTTGGATATCAGTGAATTTATATGTTTTCACGCATTTCGAGGCGATTTACGTGTTTGCACGTGAATCGAGGTTTTCTGGATTTGCACTGATTTCCATAAATATGGATGGATATGATTTCATGAAATGGTTATGGATTTGTTAAAATGAATCGGGCCAGGGGCCCAGTTAATTTGTTAATCGGGCCAGGGGCCCAATTGAATTATGAAATCGGGCCAGGGGCCCAGTTAACTTATGAATCGGGCCAGGAGCCCAGTTGACTTGTATATGTGATTTCGGGTCGGGGACCCTAAAATGGAATTGAATAAACTATTTCGGATTTGATTCAACTATTTGGACTTATGACGGTTTTATGGAAATTCGGGGCAGGGCCCTTGTGATATTTTGGAAATGAATAATTGAATGTGTTCCATAAAACCATCTCGATATGAGGATATTTATATCCTGGTCTCCTCCAAGTGTCGGGGACACTGGAGAAGTCACGGTGCATTGCTTGCGAGGGCTCATTATACGGAGCTACCAGACCGTATAGTGATCCAGGAGCAGGATTGCTAGACGTCATGGACGTCAGACATCAGAGATGTCAGAGATATGGACCCGGTGAGACCCCGGGCAGCACGCGTTGCTTAATACCGTGAGATATGACGTCTGGAACGTCAAGCGTCTAGGACGCTAGGCATCGGGGATGCCGGAGATGGAAAAATAATAAATGAATATTACTGGATTGATGAAATAACTCTTGGATTGACTTTTGGAATTTGAAACTATGCTTTGGGTTCCGGGCTAAGGCCCTAGTGGTTATTTCTAAATAAATATGAGATTATTGGTTTTTGGTGCATGCATATGATTTTACTGAGGGGCATAAATGTCTTATAAATGTTTTTAACAGACTTGTTTATTTTCGTCCACTCACAGCTTTTGTTTTTAATGCCCTTCAGGTTGATTCCGGATACGACTGCAGCAGAGGCTTGAGCATCGCACACCTCCTCCATCGATTCTTACGCACTCTGGAAGCCCGTTTGGGCAATGGCAATCGGTTATCCCTTGTCTGACGCCTCTTGTCAGACGGGAGCACGTCACATTCCATGGTAATCCCGGGGGGGGGGGGGGGGGGGGGGGGATTGGGATGGGTCGTGTCATGCTAGTTCATGTCTCTGCTTCTTAAGCCTTGATTATCGTGTGACGCCCCTGGAGGGTCACAAAGCCATGAGGATTGGGCCCAAAGCCAACAATATCATGCTAGAGGGGCCAGATCGTGGCAGAATGGTATTAGAGCTGGACTTGACCGAAAGTGTGCCAGTGAGGATGCTGGACCCCAAGGGGGGTGAATTGTAAGACCCGTGTCTTGGGAATAATGATTAACAATCCCACATCGCTCGGGGAGGGAATTTTGAAGTGTCTTATATGTGTGGGCACGTATCTATCTAGCGCGAGGTCTGTTGGGAGCTCACTAGCTTTGGGTTTGGTTGGAACTCCAAATTTAAGTGAGTTTGGGATGAGGCAATCCTAGAATGAGCGACTCACTGGAAATTTATGCGTGAGTTTACAAAAGGCCTCGTACTAGATAGATACATGCCCACACATATAAGGCATTTCACATTTCCCTCCCTGAGCGACGTGGGATTATTCACCGTTTTTCTCAAGACACAGGTCTTACAGGTCAAATTTGGTATTAACACATAGTTATGTAAATAAGAAATTAATTAATGCTATGATGTTTTTTTTATCATTAATTAACAAGACCCGTCCCCAAATTTCGTGAAAACCGAACCGTTCCTACTCCCGTCTAAAAACTCTCGTCATAAAAGGGATATCACCCGATTAAATCATATTCAAAACATCCGACCCACTAACCCCGTCAAGTGGCGAAAACTTCCGATTTCTAAATAATCCAAACTTTAATTATAACAACCCGATCCATAAATACGAGAGTTACGACACTTATCGAAAAAAAAATTGGGATTTTATCTTAAATTTTTTGGACGACACTTTTAACCCTAGGATTAACATTGGTTTAGTATTTAGCGGTAGGGCATTTGAGGAACTTGGAATTATGGGATATTTTGGGATGGGATGTTGTGGACCAATCACTTTTCTTCATCCTTATCCATTTTCCATTTCTCTCACTCTCACTCTCTCTACCTGTGCACCTCTTAAACCCACACACAATATAACACACATACGACCACTAATTCCTATCTTGTTTTTGAGGACTTTTGAGAGTAAACTGAGATTGGAATCAGAGTCTAGGGACTCTCATGAGCAAGGCAAGCTCAATGTTAAAGGTGGAAAGGGCTGGTGGTGGTCGTGGGGAGGAAGGAAACTTTGTCCGAAGTTTTGGGAGCTCATGTCTTTGAATCAATGTGAGATTTCTCAAATCTAGTTTAAGTTTTGGATTCCTTGGGTTGAGTAGATGAGTTCTGATATAACATTTGTAAGATTTGGTTGTGAAATGAAGGATATATAGAGGCTTGAAGTTTAGGGAAAAAATAGAGTTTTTCGGCCAGTGAGGCTACGATAATGACGACGACGCACGAGCGGCGGTTGGTTATCTTCTCTGTCGAGCGATGACATCAGCATGACATCATGATGACGCCATCTGACACATGTCATGTGCCACGTAGCAAAGGTGACATGTGACAGGATCCATCCTAAATCCCCAGGGATTATCGTGGGACGTGCCTGCTCCCATCTAACATGAAGTGTCAGACCAGGGATAATTTCGTCCTTTGCCCAACCGAGACTATCAGAAGGCGCCAGGATCCGGAGGAGGATTGTGATGTCTCGTCTCTGCTACAGCCCGCATCCGCGATCATGCTGAAGGGCATTCAAAACACAAAAGTTGTGAGTGGACAAAACAAAGATTTTATAAAACATTTCATAAAAAGACCTTTATGCCCTTCACTAAAAACATGCATGCATTCAAAAACCATTTCTCAAATATATAACCTGGGGCCTTAGCCCAAAATCCAATCAAGGTACCTAGGAACTCAGCCCAGTCCAACACCTGTGGGTCTCAGCCCAAAACTAACACGCGTGGGTCTCAGCCTAACACCGTCTCAGTGAAAACTCATACACATATACGTAGATATATATAAAACCCATCCTAGACATCCTCTGATGTCAACTCAATAACCCGTCACATATATAAACCAATACACGTGGGTTTCAGTCCAAAATCATCTCAGTGAAAACTCATACACACATATATAAAACCCGTCCTCGGCATCTCAATACCCAATCAATAACCCGTCACGATGTAACTATCAGTATGCACATTACTCGGGGTCTCACTCCAAGTCTACCCCCAGGATCTACGACGTCTGGAAGGAACCGTCCAAAATCCAGGATCTACGACGTCTGGAGGACGGTCTGCGGATCCAGTCCGAGACTATACCATATCTCATCAATCCTGGAACGTGCTCCCTATTGGAGTCATTCATTGCAGGCAGTGGATCGTGACACTCCAGAATCAACGACGTCTGGAGGAGACTAATACGCTCATAAGGAGGGTATATACATACTAGTATAGAAAACCATAAATGGGACTCACGTCCGACAACATAAGTCAACTGGGTCTTTAGCCCGAACTTATGACTCAACGGGGCCTCTAGCCCGATTTCACACTTAACTGGGACTCAAGCCCGAACTCGTAAATCAACGGGGCATCGAACCCGATATCTCAGGGTCAGTCACGATTCCGATCGTAGTGATGTGTGCAACCATCAATCCAGTATCGTTATCAATCCTGGTATGTCGCCGTGAACATATCACTGCCGCGACCACCTCTAGAACGTGGTGCATACGTCACCAATCGATCCTCTAAACCGTCAGCACTCCGAAGTCGAGCCTTCAGTGGCTGCTCGACAACGGGACGTGCATCGTGACCTCTCCGGAGGGAACACATCCCAATCCGGAGGCGAGCATCATGTCGTCCGTTGCCGTGCACACAGTACGCGTCACGACCACGACTCAGACCCGTAGGTCATCAATACGGCTACCTGCCCGAATCACATCCAAAAGTAAATGGTTCTCATGCCTGGTTTTACATTTTCAAAACCATTTCATGAAAATCGAAAGCATAAGCGCGTATAAGTACGTATAAAATCCAAAAACCTCGAAGTACGTGCCCATGCGTAAACACACACACAAATGCACTCATGGCATCACAAAACACATATTAAAACACTTATAGAACATTTATGCATGCATCAACTTCGAAATAAAGGTCCACTCATAGACCGCCGGCGCTGCCACCTCGATACGCACGCCGTACGCCTTCCCGGGTCAATCGTCGTCTCTAGGGTTCCCGGTTCAATCGTCGTTAGAGGGTTACTAACTACTTAATTAACCCCTCACTAAGGCCCCCTAATTTTCTGGGATTTTTAACTATTTTTAAACGCGCTCCGAAACCTTCAGACAACTCGAACTATATAGAGATGATGTCCGATCGACTCAAAACCAGTCCCAAAATGTTCGTTACATCGAATAGATAAAATTACATGTTGGAACTTTCCCAAAATTCTCCTCCACGCACTGCCACGTGCCGCCTGAAGTGGCTGCGCGTGGGAGCCACTCGCCTAGCTACAATGTCCTCTTCTTCCTCGGTCAGATCGGTCCGAACCAGCCGGTCCAATTTTTCCTGCAACTTCGGCCCAACTGGACTGGCGTGACCGGTCCAGGCTCCTAGACTGTTCAATCTTAGTTCGTTTTCTTCCTAATCAATCCCAAACTTCCTATTTTGATCTTAGGAACCTAAATATGGAATTAAAACCATCAAACACCCTTTAAAATCCATCGGCCCGATTCTTCCCTCACGGTTCGACATTTTCAAATTCTCCCCAGGGCTTCCTCAGCTGTGAACCACCACCAAAACCTTCTCTAAACTTCCCTAGCAACCTAATAAACCCATTCCAAGAAACTAAAACGTGCCAGACGCTTAGTTGGGCCTGTCCAAAAATCTGGGCCCCACTTGCTGCCAAAAGCCCATCGCCTCGTAAAACGTGCAATAGTACGTTCGAACTTCCGTGAACCGTAACTTCTCTGTCGAAAGTCCAAATTCGACATACCGCCTGTCTACGGATTCGTATCGACGCGATCTACGTTACGGTTATTGGCCCTCGGCCATCGGACCTCCAAAGTCAAAGTTAACTTTTTACCCTCGTCTAGGGACAAAATTGTAATTTCACCCTGAATGTCCGTTAATCCTCGGTTAATTCCCGATTAGCGTGGCTAATCCGTGATTAATCCCTAATTAATCCTTAAAATTAGGGACGGGTCGTTGCACCACGTGGTAGGGAATTGTGGTCCCACATGACATGTGTCAGGGGTGCCACGTGGTAGTTGTGTCAGGGATTGCCAGGTCCACGTTAGCTTGAGCTGACGTTAGTGGGTGACGTTAATGACTGAGGTCACGCGCGTGGACGGAGCGTGGGAGTTGACCGCGGACTTTGACCACCGCGTAGGTGACAGGACCCGTCCCAACTGGACGTCGAAAACCGTACCCGGCCCTCCTCCCGTCTGATAAGTCAACTGAAAGTCCAAAACAACCCTTCAGCACCTGCCAGACAAGGGAATTTTGTGCCTGTGCCCACACATACCTCCACCTCTGGAATAGCCTCGATCAACGCGCCACGACCTGAAGGGTTAATAAAACAGAAAAGGTGTGAGTGGACAAAAATGACCTCTTATAAAAACATTTATCAAAATACAATCTTACCCTCCAGTTTTCACAAACTTGCATGCATATCGTAAAACATGAGTGACCGATAAAATCAAAACATATTTTCCCATGGTCCATAAAACTCATGTTCACCAAATCAGTTCATGTTATAAAACAACAAATCCCGGCTCTCAGGCCAACACATGTGAAAACATAATCACTGGCCACAAAGACCAAAAACCCGTACTCAATACCAGTACGTCATCACAATCAATACCAATCAGCACTAATCACCAGTGCACAAGAAATATATCAATCCAATCAATCCGCACTACTCACAAGTGCATAAAATATCACAAATCACATCTGCACTACTCACAAGTGCACAATCAATCAAACTGCACTACTCACAAGTGCTGCACTACGCGTAGGCCAATATCCAGTCACTCTCTCGGGAACAGACACCTCTGGGCTCAACCCCCTCGGGCTCAGTCACCTCTGGGCGAACACATCCCCAGGATCAGACACCTCTGAGTGGTACATCCAGGCTCAGTCTCATCCGAGAAGCTGACTACCATAGGATCAACTCCCGATCCTACAATCACATCCCCCAAGCTCCGGTCGTCTGGGTAATCCCCCCAAGCACCGACCGTCTGGGAATATCACAATCACAATGAAAACCATCCCGGGAATTACATCCCAAAACATTTCAATCAAATCTTGACTTCATACCAAGTCAAGATCATCCCCGACTGGGTCTCAAACCCAAAATACCATTTAAACGTATTTCTTTAAAATCACCTTTTAATTCAATCAAATATTCCAGAAATCATCATTGACTCACCAACAAAGTCAAAATATCATTTTAGAAATCATTTAAACTCCGGGCCTAGCCCAAAACATCATTTGCACGTTCCTCGTAAAACGTGCCCGAAAAGACTGATTAAAATAATCATAAAATCCCAATAAATCATTAATTTCACAATTTCACAAGTGACTCCAAATCCGAGTCAAAATCACTATTCACTTGGGTTCTCATGCCCAAAATAACATTATCACGCAAATCCATGCGTTGCAACCTCCGTTGCCAATTTTCACGTAAATCCACAAAATTGACCCTTGACTCATTCCCGAGTCATCACATCATTTTTCAATCCATGACTCAATAATCCGAGTCCAACCATTATTTTCAACCAATTTTAATCCCGGACTCACAAACCAAGTCCAAACATCATTTTTACCAAATTTCGTAATTTCTCGAAAATCGCCCAAAAATAATAATATAATATTCATAAAACCGAGAAATTACCGGATTGAAACACAAATCATGCCCAAGCATATAAAATCATATAATAATACATTTAAATCATATATGCATGCATCACGGTTAGAAAACAAAGTCCACTCACACACACCGTCCAAAACGGTCCGTTTCCGAGCTGCACGTTTTTCTGTAAAATCTGGAAATCACAACTCCTGTCCAAAATCATTATAGAGGGTTACTAACATCTCAAAATACATCATATAATTTTCCCCAATTTTTCCGGGATTTAAATACGTATTTTTATCGTAATACAAAACTTCGGATACGCGGAACATTAACGCAACAATATCCGATTTCATCGAAATCAACGTCAAAATGTTCGTTACACTGAGAGGATCAAAAGTCATGTTGACCTCACCTTGAGACTAGGCCGGACGCGCCCCCACGCGCCGCCGTGAGTGGCTGCGCGTGAAACCCACGCGCCAGCTACAGTAACCAGCACAGTCGTCCCCTTCGCCCGTTTGTCTGGTAAACGGGTTGAAAAACCCGCAAACAGACCCGGTTCAAACTCACCCAATTCGACACCAATTAAATCCGTTCTTTCAACTGATCCCTTCTAACCCATCTCTAATTGAGTTCTGTAAGTTCAATTACTCGAATCATGGTCTAAATCCTCACGACTCTCGATCGATCCTCGACGGGTTTCCAATTCGGGTTCACCAATTCCGTCCCTGATTTCCAAATTAATTCATAGGGTAAGCATCGTGAGAGTGTATTGAATGTTTTTGCAAGATCAATTCGAAGAATTCTTACCTCTAACCCGTTGAACCCGAGCTCGAATTGAAGCTGCCATGGAAGCTCGGTTCATCCTCAATCCGACACCGTTTCACTTCGTTTTTGTTGCAGAAAGGTTCGTATGGATCCCAGAAGTCGAATTGAATCATCAATTTCGATCCTCACAGCTCACAATCCCGAATTCGAAAGTCCCCCAAATTCTCTGAATTTTCGAACCAAAATTCCCCCAGAGACCTCACTGTCACTCGAATCTCTCTCTCAATTCGGCTGCCTCAGTCTCCCAATTGCACAATGAGGCTGAGACACGGGTTAATTAGCTGCTAATTGATAATGATTAAGACAACCCATAATTTAGGGAATTTGTGTCTAAAGTGGTATAATTGTGTTTCCCATGATTCCCGTTTCAATGTTAGCAGCTGGGGTATGGAAGATGACAAAGTGACAAATGTCACAATCTGGTAGCAAGAATCAATGTTAAAAGACCATTTTGCCCTCCGTTCGACAAATTACCATTTTACCCCTAGACATCCGTGACCCGTAACTTGGTCACCCGAACTCCGTTTTCGACGTGCCGCCTGTCGTTGGATTCGTATCGACGAGACCTACGTAACGGTCCTTGGCCCTCGTCCATCGGACCTCCCGATCAAAAGTCAACATTTGACCCCAATTAATCAAAATTACCAAAATGCCCCTCAACTTCCGAATGTCATAACTTTCTTTACAAATGTCGGAATCGAACGTGCCACCTGTCTATGAACTCGTGACGTCCCGAACTACGTCACAGTCATCGGTCAAAGTCTATTTGACCGCCCGAACTAAAAGTCAACATTTTGCCCACGCTAGGGGCAAAACGGTCATTCTGCACGTTTCGTCCGATTTCACTCAACTAATCTCCGATCAGTCATTCTAAACCATAATTAACTAATATTCAATCCCGATATTCGGGACGGGTCCTTACAGTAGGCGCATTTCTTGAGGTGGGGTCAATCTTACTCAAAATTTTTCGACGTCCTAAATCCAATGTTGGTGATTTCAAGTCTATCAGAGGTCATTTGGTGGTAGTTTTGAGAGTTTTTCTCCTCGAAAAGCGTGTTCAGAATGTGTTTTTGGTTCCGGGGTTTTTGGGGGTTTCTTGTATGACTTATATGGATTGTTAGTGATCCCCGAGTGTGACATTGATAGGTCAGGATGTCCCGAAGATTTTGGATTAGCTTATGGTTCGGGTTTCGGGCGATCGAAGGTACTGTGAGTAGACATTTGATTTCATAACTGTGATCCATGCATATTTACATATTTTCCTAGTTTTATAACGTGGTTTGGATGCATATGATATGGTGATATGATTTTATATAATTTCTGGATAAATGATGGATTTTGGTATATGTATGGATGTTGGGCTGGTGCCTAGGAGGTAAATATTTGGAAACCGAATTTTGGGCTGGTGCCCAGAAGGTATATGTTTTAGGCTGGTGCCCGGGGATAAAAACTGTTTTAGGCACGTGCCCAGGTCAAAAGGTATTTTGGTAAACTATTTTTTTGGTATGTCATCCTCATACGATTGAATCCCTATATCCGAAGTTGGACTTTGAAGATTACCACGAACTCGGACGTGGTTAGAGTTGAACTCGACACGTACCGACGGGGTTAGACTCCAAAGAATCTGTAGTGTCTACTGGTAGTACAGAGGGAATACTAGTTCAACTAGTAGCTAGTTGGACCAGCAGGATGAGAATTGGCTTTATGGCTAGTTGGACTAGCAGCTGGTTGGACCAGCGGGGCCAAGTTTGGTATTTATTGATTGTAGTGTGTCCATGGGTTTTCAAAAAGGATTTACAACTGGGGTTTTCAGGGAATTATGGGCCAGGGGTATTTCAGTAATTTCATATGTTTATGCATGCATGGTTTTATAAAATGGAGGGTTTAAAAGGATGTTTTTCGAAAATGTTTTTCCACAACTTTATTTTTGTCTACTCAAAGTTTTTATTGGTTTTGTCACCCTCCACTCTTCTAGGTTGATCTCAGAACGTGGGTTATGTTGAACTTGAGGCATCACGTGAGTTTGCGTACTCTGATTATGACACGACCCATCCCAATCCCCCCGGGATTACCATGGAATGTGTCATACTCCCGTCTGACAAGAGGTGTCAGACAAGGGATAACCTGTTGCCACTGCCCAAACGGGCTTCCAGAGTGCGCAAGGATCGATGGAGGAGGTGTGTGATGTCCTAGTCTCTGCTGCAGTCGCTTCCGGAATCAACCTGAAGGGCATTAAAAACAAAAGCTGTGAGTGGACGAAAATAAACAAGTCTGTTTAAAACATTTATAAGACATTTATGCCCCTCAGTAAAAACATATGCATGCACCAAAAATCAATATTCACATATTTACTTAGAAATAACCATTAGGGCCTTAGCCCGAAAACCAAAGCATAGTTTCAAATCCCAAAAGTCAATCCAAGAGTTATTTCATAAATCCAGTAATATACATTTATTATTTTTCCATCTCCGGCATCCCCGATGCCTAGCGTCCCAGACGCTTGACGTCCCCGACGTCATATCTCACGGTATTAAGCAACGCGTGCTGCCCGGGGTCTCACCGGGTCCATATCTCTGACATCCCCGATGTCTGGCGTTCTTGACGTCTAATCATAGCAATTCTGCTCCTGGATCACTATACGGTCCGGTAGCTCCGTACAATGACCCCTCGCAGGCAATGCACCGTGACTTCTCCAGTGTCCCCGACACTTGGAGGAGACCAATATATATATCCTCATATCGAGATGGTTTTATGGAACACATTTTATTATTCATTTCCAAAATATCACAAGGGCCCTGCCCCGAATTTCCATAAAACCGTCATAAATCCAAATAGTTGATTATTAAATCCGAAATCATTTATTCAATTCCATTTTAGGGTCCCCGACCCGAAATCCCATATACAAATCAACTGGGCCCCTGGCCCGATTTCACAAGTCAACTAGGCCCCTGGCCCGTATTTACTTAATCAAATTCGTAACCGTTTCATGAAATCATATTCAACCACAATTATGGAAATCAGTGCAAATCTAGAAAACTTTGATTTATGTGCAAACACGTAAATCATCTCGTAATGCGTGAAATCGTATAAATTCATCGATATCCAAAATAAATAATTTAATCACATTTATAACAATCATGAAACAGTTATGCATGCATCGAATTTATAAAACCAATGTCCACTCACAGACCGTTTAACCGAGCGTCTCGATATGCGTGCCATAGGCCGTCCCGAGCCAATCGCTATCACCGGGACTCCCAAACCTGTCCAAATTTTAACAGAAGGTTACTAACTACTTAAATAACCTCCTACCAAAGCCCCGTGATTTTTCCGAACTTTTAACTATTTTTAAACCGTCCCTAAACCTTCCGATGCCCCAAAACATATCGAGATGGTGTCCGATCGACACGAAACTAGTCTCAAAATGTTCGTTACATCGAATAGAAGATTTCATATGTTGAACATTTTCCCAAATTACTGGTCACGCGCCCCAAGAACGCTCATATTACTGTTCATCGTCACCAATCCCAGCTGAACCAGTTACTATTCCCGACACTGTTCACAGCACTGTTCACCGTCGGGTTTTCTCTGTTTTTGGACCTGTTCAAGGTCCATTTTAGGTCCATTTCATCCCATTTTAATCCCAATATGTTCCTAATCTCATTTTTAATCTTTCTAGTTAATTAAAACGAAACAAAATGTCCAAAACCATACCTTCATCCGTCATCAATGGCGGCCGGAGTTTTCCCCGCCGTTCACGGCCATTTCCGGCCATTCCAACCTTCAAAAACAATCCTATTAGACTCCTAGAGTGCCCATAAATATTTCCCAATTCATAGAATTAGCTAAAAACCTACAAAACCGAAACTTGGATTTTTGAATATTTTCTTACCTCACGGGTTGACTCCTCCGTCGTCGACCACCATCACGCCGTCGTCCTCCCGTCACCGTCCCGCTCTCATCATCACACACGGTTACACCCCGCTCACACTCATTGATGATTATGGTGGTGATATGTGAGTTTGGGTTTTGGAGAAAAAATGGAGAAATGAAGAAAAATGGTGCATGGGTGGTTTGGGGTTGTAGAAGAACAAAGATGAATGCAATTTGATGAAAAGATAGTAATGTTATCTGATGAGAGAAGGGAGATAGATTAGATGAGATGAGTGGTGAGGATTTAAAGATTAAATGGAATGGATGGCTAGGATTTAAAGTTGGAATAAAATCATAATTAATTATTTAGTGGAACATGATCCAATCTAGCCAATGGATGAGTGACACTTGTCACTCATCCAAGTGTCCTCCAACCACCAATTCAGAATGAAATAATCGTCACGATTACCGAGACGTAAACTTCCCCGATTCCACATTTTAGACCATAACTTCCCTGTACGAAGTCCGATTTCGGCGTGCCGCCTGTCTATGAATTCGTATCAACTAGCTCTATGTAACGGTCCTTGGCCCTCGTCCATCGGACATCCCGGTAAAAAAGTCAACATTTTCCCCTATTTCGTCCAAATTACAAAAATGCCCTTGGGCTTCCGAACATCATAACTTTCACCACGAACGTCGGAATCGAACGCGCCACCTGTCTATGAACTCGTGACGTCCCGAACTACGTCACGGTCATTGGTCAAAGTCCATTTGACCATCCGAATTAAAAGTCAACGTTTTGCCCACACCTAGGGGCAAAATGGTCATTTTGCACAATTCGTCCGAAATCACTCAACTAATCCCAGATTAGTCATTCTAAATCATAATTAAATAATATTAAATCCCGATACTCGGGACGGGTCGTTACAGATTATCCTGAGTGAGTTGTGGTAAGTATCCCTTATTTGGCACGGGGTAAGATTTTTTACTTCGGGTTAAGGGTACTTTGGTCTTTTTACAGTGCTGGTGTTAGACGCGAACAAATCCTCTCACAGTAATCGAGGAGGATTACAGGGAGAGTCTTGTCAATTATTGATACCAATAAACACCGTAATATAGTCATAACCAAATCTTCAAAAATATAAACTGGAACATATTTCCACCATCCTTTTTATTTTCAACCTAACTATCACAATTCATTCATTGCCCATACTCGTCTTCAAGGTTTGTTAATTTCCAATTAATCATACATCATTATATCAATTTATTTAATAATGAGGATCATCTAATACTATTGGACTTCAAATCCCTAATTAATTCAAATTGAAACATGAATCACCATATTAACATGATACATATAATTATCATTATTAGGTATCAACATGATCATACAATACCTCCACTTGTAATTCATCATTTTATATATCATGAATATCATTTACTTCCACAAACCTTTTGAATACTCAAATCTCCTTTAATAACCAAATTATCTTTAATTATTCCAAATTTCTTGAACCATTGGACTTAGAAAACAAGAAGGAACAATTTTCATATTGACTGTTTTTCCAGATTTCAGCCGACACGCCCGAACGCATCAAGAGAAGTCAGAGATCGCCTCTGCGCGTGGGCCTCACGTGCCTACGCAGAGGTCGTCTTTGACCCCCCCGTGGGTCCTAGTTTCGGGTTTTCTTGACTCGCAATTGTGACTCAGTTTTATCTCCCCATTTTCACGTCCGATTTTCATATTTTAAATTTTTAATAACATCTAGAGAATTAAAGGAATGGATCTATGAGATCAAAAGCTAAAAAACATACCTTAATTGTACATTCCAAGTTCATGGCATTTCGTCTATAGCTTCCTACTCTCATTGTAGCCTTCACCGGCCTCTAATCTTTATTATTTATGTCCCAAGATGACCCTAGGAGCTTTACAAACAATCTAAGACCTCCATATCATTACTTGGGAGTCACAAGGCCGTTTGGGGAATCACCGCCATCATTGGCCTTCACGAGTTTGAGTTCAGGGATCACCCAGAGCTCCACCTCGTCTCCTCTTTCTTCATTTCACCAACCCTACCTCACAACTTCTTCCTTTTTCCTTTATTTCCTCTCGTTCTCCCTCTATTTTTCACATTTCCCTTGCATCACAATTTTCTTCTATTTTTGGGCAAGCACTGCCGAACTAGCTACACCCACACACTCCCTCCTTATAATCTTGTGTAGGTCGGTGGAAATCATTTAGGAGGGAAGGCTGGAGAATTTTCCAGAAAATAACTCATGGATCACATGTCAAATTAGAAAAATTACCAAAATACCCCTAACTTTCTTTGAACCATAACCAACTTATCTGAACTCTGATTTTCACATGCCCCATGTCTATGTCCTTGGGATCCCGAGACTTTCGTAACGGTCTTTTCGGAATCACTACAAGATGTCCCCATCAAAAGTCAATATTTTAACTTTTGGTCAAAATCAACTCTTTGACTAAGAAGGGAAAAATGGTCATTTTTTATACTCTCGAATATCTGGAGTGTTACATTAATAGTATGTGTATCATTTGTAACTCATCATCTCATTCCCCAATATTTTCGATTCAATCAATATCATCTATTTATTCTTGTTCCTAATGTCAATTTTCTATTAATTGTTTCGTTAAAATTAAAGAAAATATCATCGAATAAATTGGATTCAAAATTCTACAACTTAAAAAATAAAAAAACATAGTTCAAAATATATTAGCAAATGAACGTAAGTAAAAAATAATAAAATTGAGCCGCCTTTTTTTAATGCTAACGGTATTGGGACGAGATTTATATGAATTTATAATCAATCTTACTCTTTATAAGAATCGAATCTAAAATTATTAATTAGCTCTACAATATGAAGTACTACCATTAGATCATAGTACTTGCGATCTTAATTTGAATTATTATTATTTTTATCTTTCAGTTATTACTTTGATTTTTTTGCTCTTAATTAAATTTGTGGTATTAATTTATTAAAAGTTGACATCAGAAATCAAAGTGTTATAAAATGCATTTGATTTAGCTTGAGTGTTTCCATGCTTGCTTCCCGTCTATTGTGAGGGAGATTAATAATCCCCCCTTGTTACACCTAGCCCTCCACATTAAGCCGGGCTGGGTAAGCCCGACTCAAATTTTTTGGACTTAGGTCGGGCCGAGTCGGGTCTATTTCGTTATTTAAAAAATACCAGGTCAGAATTGGGCGGATTTGATCATAAATATGAAAGTCCATACCCTTCATCCAGTCAAATTTGGACCAGATTTTTATCGGACTTCACGGGTCGGCCTTACTGAACACACTTGGGTCGGGCTCAATTGGGTTTTTAGAAGCAATTTATTTAACAAATTTTGAAGTTGAAAAAAAAAATTGAGGAAGCGGGCTGGACTTGGGAGAGCCCAAATTACAAATTCATTTCCAATTACTACTTATATCAAGACTCATCAATAAAACAAGCATATAAATGCTTAAAATACAAGAATTGTTGTTGTTCAAATAAATTACCATTTTCACACATCAATGAACACATAAGTTAGAATAAATTTGCTCATGATAATTGTTCAACACGACATTAAAAGCCATTAGAATAAAAGAATTTTAATATCGACTTTACCATGACGTTATCTCATGGTTTTATGTGCGGACTTCACATTTGCGCATATTGTAATTTTTTCTAGTGTTGGATCATAGCCCGAGCTTCTAGTATTCTCTGTGATACGGAGCCGGGCTCAATTTCCTAATTAATAATATGTTTATATACTAGGGCTTATGGGTCGAATTTATATGTGCGGATCGAGTCAAGCTTACCGGGTTTGGGCATATTGGACTTATCGGGTTTGCATACTCTAAAATCAAGTCTGGCTCGCTAGTTTTCGGGCCGGGTCGGGCCACGTCCCACAAAGGATTGTGACAGGACTCGTCCCAAATCCCCAGGGATTAACGTGGGACGCGTCTGCTCCCGTCTGACACGAAGTGTCAGACCAGAGATAATTCCGTCCAACCGGTACTATTAGAGAGCGCCAGGATCGGGAGAAGGAGTGTGATGTCTCGTCTCTACTACAGCCCGCATCCACGATCAACTTGAATGGCATTCAAAACACGAAAACTGTGAATGGACAAAACAAATATTTTATTAAAAACATTTCATCAAAAAGATCTTTATGCCTTTCACTAAAAACATATGCATGCATTCGAAAACCATTTCTCAAACATAGAATATGGGGCCTTGGCCCAAAACCCAAAATAAGGAAACCCAGAACGAGTCTTCCTTCAAATCATGAAACACGGGGTCTCAATCCAAATCCAATACACATGGGTCTCATCCCAAAACCAATACACGTGGGTCTCAGCCCAAAACCATCTCAGTGAAAATTCATACACTCATATATAAAACCCATCCTCGCCATCTCAATGCCCAATCAATAACTCGTCACGATGTAACTATTAGTGTGCACACTACTCGGGGTCTCACTCCGAGTCTATCCCCAGGTTCTACGACGTCTGGGAGGAATCGTCCAAAATCCAGGATCTACGACGTCTGAAGGACGGTCTGCGGACCCAGTCCGAGACTATACCATATCTCTCACTCCTGGAATGTGCTCCCTCTTGGAGTCACTCATCCCAGGTAGTGAATCGCGACACTCTAGGATCAACGACGTCTGGAGTAGACTAATACGCCCATAAAGAGGGTATATACATACTAGTATGAAAAACCACAAACGGGACTCACGCCCGATACCACAAGTTAACTAGGCCTCCAGCTCGAACTTATGACTCAACGGGGCCTCTAGCCCGAATTCACAATCAACTGGGCATCAAGCCCGAAACCTCAGGGTTATTCACGATTCTGATCATAGTGATGCGTGCAACTATCAGTTCGGGACCGCTCTCAATCACGGTATGTCACTGTGAACATATCACTGCAGCGACCACCTCTAGAACATGGTGCACACGTCGCCAAACGATCTCCAATATTGTATGCACTCCGGAGTCGAGCCTCCAATGGTTGCTCGACAACGGGACGTGCATCGTGACCTCTCCAGAGGGAACACATCCCCAGTCTGGAGGCGAGCATCACGTCATCCGTCGTCGTGCACACAGCACCTGCGGCGACTACGACTCAGACCCATAGGTCATCAATAGGGCTTCATGCCCGACTTAAAACCAAAATCAAATGGGTTTTTTTACTTTTCAAAACCATTTCATCGAAAACTGAACCATAAACGCGAATAAGCACGTATAAAACTTGAAACCTCGAACTACGTAAACACACCCAAAAATGCACTCGAGGCATCACAAAACATGTATTAAAGTACTTATAAAACATTTATGCATTCATCACGTTCGAAAAAAAGGTCCACTCACAGACCGTCCGCGCTGCTACCGCTATACACACGTTGTACGCCTTCTCGGGTCAATCGTCGTCTCCGGGGTTCCCAAACCTGTCCAAATCACTTTAGAGGGCTAATAACTACTTAATTAACCCCTCACTAAGGACTTCTAATTTTTCGGGATTTTTAACTGTTTTTAAACGCGCTCCGAAACCTTCGAACAACCCGAACTATATCGAGCTAATGTCCGATCGACTCGAAACCAGTCCCAAAATATTCGTTACATGGAATAGGTGAAATTACATGTTGGAACTTTCCCCAAATTCTCCCCCCACGCGCCCGTACGTACTTCCTGAAGTGGCTTCGAGTGGGAGCCACGTGCTATGAACAGTGTCGTCTCCTACCTCCAGCTGACCGGTCCGACCGGCTGGTCCAGTTTTCTCTGCAACTCCGGTCCAACTGCACCAGCGTGATCGGTCTGGGCTCCTAAACCATCCAATTTTCGTCCTTTTTCTTCCTAATCAATCCCAATCTTCCTATTTTGATCCTAGAAACCTAAATACAAAATCAAAATCACCAAAAACCTCTTAAAACCCAACGGTCCAATTTTCTTGCTCACGCCCAACATCCCAGTTTTCTCCGTGGGGTTCCTCAGCCACTAACCACAACCAAAACCTTCCTAAAACAATCCTAGCACCTTAATAACCCCTTTCTAATCGACTAAAACCGTCCCTAACATCACGAATCAAAAATAAAAGGAAAAAGGGCAAAATCGATTACCTTACTCGAGGTCCTCCGTCGTCCACGATGGCACTGCTCCTGGCCAGCCACCACCATCATCTTGCCCTCCTCTCACTCTCTTGGTCTCTCAAGCATGATCATATGGGGGAAGGATTTGATTGGGGTTGGAAGGGTGATTGGGTTTGGTGGGGAAATGGTTGAACAAGAAAAGAGGAAGGAGATGAATGAATATGTTTGAGTGTGCAATGGATGAGTGACACTTATCACTCATCCATTGGGCCAGGGACAAATATCTGGGGCCCACTTGCTGCCAAAAGTCACTCGCCTCGTAAAACGTGCAATAGTGCGTTTGAACTTCCGTGAACCGTAACTTTTCCGTCGAACGTCCGAATTCGACGTGCCACATTCCTACGGATTTATATCGACGCGATCTACGTAATGGTCCTCGACCCTCGACCATCGGACCTCCTGGGTCAAAAGTTAACTTTTTGCCCTCATTCAGGGGCAAAATCGTAATTTCGTCCTGATTGTCCGATAATCCTCGATTAATCCCCGATTAGCGAGGCTAATCCATCATTAATCCCTCATTAATCTTAAAATTAGGACGGGGTCGTTACAGATTGGGTCAGACTTTTGATCAACAAGCCTAATGGACACCCATCAGCCCATAAACTTCTGAACCACATAGTGAAGGCTAGTTACACCTAAACTCGAAAAGCAGAATAATCAAATTGATGTGTGAAATAAGAATATAAAAATAAAATTCATCAAATTGAAAATGACGAATATTGAATATGATAAATTGAGAATAATGTAAGAATTTGTAGTCCTAAAAATTCAATTCTTAAGTAGAGAATAAAAATCATACAAGAAAATCATAAATTGAGAATATGCACTAAATCCTTTTGTACTTGTACATATTCTTCCATCTAGTTAATGAAAATCATACATACATTAAAAAAAATGAAAGAATTTTTTTTTTTTTTTATATTTAAAGTCCTAGTGAGTTTGTTAGGAGTCAAATTGAGACTAAATGTAAAGTTCTCGTCTCTTTACAAGGAAAATATATCATTGTAAATTTAGGTATAGTGCTTCAATTAATATAGCATTGTAGAACTCGAGGAAAATATTAACATAATTTTTTGATTTATAATTATATTAGCATGTGACAGTCAACAAGGGAGGCAGCCAAGGCTCAGAGAGGGTCTCTGTATCCATTGACTTTTTTGGGGGGTAAAAAAACCTATTAAATGATAATTCAAACTCTACTCCTACATTCATAATCCCCCCAAGTCTTTTATTTTTTATCGGAAAGCCCCCACGCTCGCCTATAAAAGTTCGCCTCGTAAGTCTGAATATATAACTCAAATAACCTAAAGGCAATAAACCCACCCAATCTCATTTTTATATAATAGACCAAATAACCTAAATGAGCTAAACCCACCCAAGATGTAACGACCCCGTCCCGAATCTACGAGATTAATTAAGAATTAATTGAGTATTAGCGAGACTAATCGGGAATTAGTCGAGAATTATCGGACGATCGGAGTAAAATGACGATTTTTCCACTAAAAAGGGTAAAATGTTGACTTTTGACCTGGGAGGTCAGTGACACATGGATCAAGATTCATTATACGTAGATCGAGACAATACGAGTCCGTAGACAGGCGTCACGTCAAAATCGTACATTGTATGGAAAAGTTATGGGTCAAGAACGAATATGCATACTATTTATGATTGCACGATAATCGAGAAGGGTTGACTTTTGGTGTAACGACCCGGATTTTTCGTATTTATGTAAATTAAGAAATTGCTTATAAAATGACCATTTTGCCCCTAGTCAGGGCAAAAATGTGACTTTTGACCCGAGATGCTATTTGAACATCGAACCTTGGCCATTTTGTAGATCATGCCATCCTGAATTCGTAGACAGGCGGCACGCCCATTTCGGACGCACGTGGCAAAAGTTATGGGTCACGGAGTGCGCGAGGCACTATTACGTTTTTTTCCGGATTTTGGACCAAGATTGCATTATTGGGCCAGTTAGCAGGGACCTTGGACCAATCAGTACTTGTCACTCATCTAAGTGGCCCAACTACCCAAAAGATTGGATACATGCACCTGATGCCTATCCATTGCCTTGTTCGATTACTTGAGCCCTTCATTCGAACAAACACACAACTTGCCATCTCTAACCCTTCCTGAAACCATCTGCTGCCAAGAGTGAACCGAGAAAGAAAAGGAATGATTTTTGGACGGCGACGCAGCACTGAGAACGATGACGTACGACGGAGGAAACCACCTCAGCTAACCCAAAACCCTCTGATTTTTACCCAGTGAATAAACTGAAATTTGAGGTTGTGTTGAATGGAGTTGGACGTCCTGGGATCCTTGTAGGACCTGTACGAGTAGACTGAAGTCAAGAACTGGGCTGAGCAGCACCATGAACGACGGAGGAGTGATCGGGAAGTTGGACAGCACTGTTCAACGAACAAAGGTACGTTTATACTGGGTTTTTGAGTGTTTTGAAACCATAGATCTACTCTAGACATCTAGACGATCGCATAGGACGAAACGGCTTTGAAAACGAGTGTGAAATAAAGGATTTACAGCCGGGTTAGACTTGCGGGTCTGAACGACCCGAACTCAGGCCCGTCGAGAGATTAGGGTGATCATCCCTTATCAGACTGTTAGATGAGGTGGACCACTCAGGGCTGGACACGTGTCACATGTTAGTGCACAGTCAGCACTGACATGTCAGTGACGCGACCCAATCAGAGGGTGACATGTGTCACTGACGTGTCAGTAACGTGGACCAGTACGCTGCTGACACGTGGCACCTGTCATATGTCAGATGTCAGAAGCTGAAGTCATGCTGATGTCAACGTTGACTTTTGGTCAACTGTTGACCGTGACTTTGACCCACGCGTGGAAACAAATTTCGAGGTGGGACCAATATTATTTTTAAGGTTTCGACGTTGCGAATCCAATGGTGGGGGTTTCGTATCGATATGAGACCATTAGATAGGTCAAATTGACGTTTGAAGCCTTGGGAAGCGTGTTCGGGACACGTTTTCGAGTCAGATTTGTTCTAGGGTTTATTGATAGACCTAGTAGGGTCACTTAGTAACCTTTGGATGTATTTGGACAGGTACGGAGGCTAGGTTTAGCTTCGGGACAGAGTTGACGGTTCGTAGCACAGCAAGGAATGACTGTGAGTGGATCGTTTGTTTTATACTAGAATGCATGTGTAATGACCCGTCCCGAGTGTCGGGATTGAATATTAATTAATTATGGTTTAGAATGACTAATCGGGGATTAGTTGAGTGAAATCGGATGAATTGTGTAAAATCACTGTTTTGCCCCTAGCGTGGTCAAAATGTTGACTTTTTGATCGGGCGGTCAAACGGATTTTGATCGATGACTGTGACGTAGTTCGAGACGTCACGAGTTCATAGACAGGTGGCACGTTCGATTCCGACGTTCGAGTAGGAAGTTGTGATGTTCAGAAGTTTAGGGGTATTTTGGTAATTTTGGTCAATTGGGGTCAAATGTTGACTTTTTGACCAGGAGGTCCAATGGACGAGGGCCAAGGACCGTTACGTAGGTCTCGTCGATACGAATCCAATGACAGGCGGCATGCCGAAATCGGAGATTCGACGACGAAGTTATGGTCACGGAATCGGGCTCGGTTAACCGAACGAACCGGGATTAAAATAATATTTTAATATGAACAGTACCCGGTGACTGGACACACCTGGATGAGTGACAAGTGTCACTCATCCCTTAAATTGGGGATTAAAACTTGATCCATGTTTTGGGGTAAACATCATTATGATGTTTTATTATATTTAATTAATTATTAAACCCTTTTATTTTCCATTAATCTCTTCTGTCCTTAACCTGTGTGCAAGCAAAACACAGAGAATGGGCAGTTCGAATTTTCCACCATTTCCTTCCGTTTCTGAACCAGAGAGTGAGGAATTGAGAGGGTATTGAGATTAAATTAGCAAGGAAACACAAGGGACTGAGAGAGCTTGAATTTGGAAATTGGAATTTTGAATTTTGAGGGGGGAAATTCGAATTGGATGAATTGGACCGTGAGGATCGAAATGGAGCTCACTTCCAGCTTCCTGAGATCACTACGATCAGAATCGTCGAAAGAACGAAGGGAATTGGTGCCCTTTTTGCTCTGAACGGACCTGGTAACAGTGGGCAGTGTTCGAGCTTGAGTCGTGATCTTGGAGCAATCAAATGGTGTAATTGATGTGGGGAAACTACTTCTCAGGATCCCACAATGCTTCTGGGTTCATCAATTGGAAGAAACCGGTTGAGATTGACGGAATTCCATGGTTGCACAGTGACGGGTGTTCTTCATGTTCATCATCGAGTCGATGAGTTTTAGGTGAGTTTTTGTGTAATCATCGATACAGAACTAAAATTGAACTTAAAATGAAACTAACTGAATGCTCAATTGTTGAAATCAGTGTCGAATTGATAGGATTGGAACCGGGTCATCTCGCGGGTTAATTGGACCCGTTTACCAGAGAAACGGGTTGGAACGATACACTGTAGCAGGCGCGTGGGTTTCACGCGCAGCCACTCACGGCGGCGCGTAACGGCGCGTGGCCACGAATCTCGAGGTGAGGTCAACATGACTTCTATCCTATTTAATGTAACGGACATTTTGGGATTGGTTTCGTGTCGATCGGACACCGTCTCGATACTGTTCGGGACGTCCGAAGGTTTTAAATCAAGTTTAAAGATAGTTAAAAATTCGGAAAAATTACGGGACTTTGATAGGATATATTTTGAGATGTTAGTAACCCTGTATAATGATTTTGGACAGGAGTTGTGATTTCCAGAATTTACGGAAAAACGTGCAGCTCGGAAACGGACCGTTTTAGACGGTGTGTGTGAGTGGACTTTGTTTTCTAACCGTGATGCATGCATATATGATTTAAAATGCTTTATTAGATGATTTTATATGCTTTAGCATGATTGGTATTTCAATTCGGTGATTTCTCGATTTTATGATTATTATATTATTATATTTTGGCACGATTTTCGAGAAACATGAAATTGGTTAAAATTGATATTGTGGGCGTGAGAACCCAAGTGAATAATGATTTTGACTCGGATTTGGAGTTACATGTGAATTTGATGAATCTGATGATTTTTGTATTCTCGTAATTTTATGATTATTTTAATCAGTCTTTTGGGCACGTTTTACGAGGAACATGCGAATGATGTTTTGAGCGTGGGCCCGGGATTGAAAATGATGTTTTGACTCGGGTTATGAGTCATGGAATTAAAAATGATATTTGGACTCGGATTATGAGTCAGTGATTGATTTTATGGATTTACGTGATCGTGGCAACTCGGGTTTACGGTTGCACGGATTTGCGTGAAAATGATACTTTGGGCTTGAGACCCAATAAAATTGTGATTTTGGTTGGATTTGTATTTCCATGTGATTACATGATGATATTGATGATTTTCGGATTTATAAAGTAAATCGGGACTTTGGTTATGTTGGGGCTGAGACCCTGTGTTGATATATGATTTGGTTTTTAATGGAACTGTTTTTCACTGGTTTTTGTGAGGATGATATGTTGCGGATAATTAGGGCTTTCGGGAGAAAATATGTTTTTTCCCCCGGAGTGCACCCTGGAGATAACGCTCGCCTTCGGGATGGAAGTGTTTACCCCGAAGAGGTCACGTAGCACGATCTTTGTCGAGCAGCCGAGGGAGGCTTGACTCAGATCAGATGTGCTGGATTATATGGATCGGTAAGTGATGTGTTCACGAGATCCGGATCGTCGGCTGGTGAGGTTTTCACAGTGACGGATTGCTGACTGGTGATGTGTTCACATCAGCGGATGCTCGGATTTTGAGCGGTCCTTGAGCCTTTTGATTTGCATGCGTTGCAGGGGTAAACGTGACTCTAAGCAACAGGATATGGAAATAAGTCCCGTGGGTTATAGAAAATGATTTTGAGGAAACCGTGGTTTAGCGGTTGAAATGATTTAAGGAAACTGTGAACTTTTTGAGATATTAAATTGATTTGATAAAAATGAGTTTCAAGGAAAATGTGGTCATGGAATTTAGAAACATGATGTTTGTGATTTCGTACCGATTTTGAGTACGGGTTTTTGGTCTTTGTGGCCAGGTAGTGGTGTTCACATGTTTTGGCCTGAGAGCCGGGATTTGCTGTTTTATAACTTGAACAGAATTGGTGAACATGAGTTTTTATGGACCATGGGAAAACGTATTTTGATTTTATCGGTCCACTGTTCATACTTGAATAATTTCATACTATTACTCATGTTTTATGATATGCATGCACGTTTGTGAAAACTGGAGGGTAAGAATGTGTTTTGGTAAAAATACTTATCAAACTTTATTTTTGTCCACTCACACCTTTTCTGTTTTATTAACCCTTCAGGTCGTGGCGCGATGACCGAGGCTATTTGAGAGGTGGAGGTATGAGCGGGCACAGGCGCAAATATCCCTTGTCTGACAGGTGCTGAAGGGTAGTTTCGGACTTTCAGTTGACTTGTCAGACGGGAGCAGGACCGGGCACGGTTAACTTTGTCCTTTGGGGACGGGTCCTATCAGCATGCATAACTTTTTTACTTGTTTTAGTAAATGATTTAAGATAAATGTTTTAAGATTTGGGAAGTGATATACTATAGTCATTGGTCATGGATTTACGGGAAAAGGAAGTTCGGGTTGAGACCCATTTATTTGACCGATGGATCCAGATTTGGGGTCGTTGGAGTGTTGAAAGGATAAATAACCAAATTGTTTTGACCAGTGATTCCGGTATATGCAATTTTCAAGTAACGGATTTTAAGAAGAGATTATGGATGTAAATTTGGAAAATACGGGCTTAGTCCCGGTTTTAAATGGTACTTGTTTGGACTTCAGGAAAATTGGATTTCATGTATGATATCATTACATCTGTTTTCATGTTTATGAATATATATATATACCCTCCGGTTGTATGGTTAGTCTCCTCCAGACGTTGTGGATCCTGGAGTGTCACGATCCACTGCTTGGGATGAGTGACTTCAAGAAGGAGCACATCCCAGGAGTGAGAGATTGAGATAGTCTCGGACCAGGTTCGGTGATGATGACAGGACCACCCCCGAAAAGGGCATTGTTACCGTGCCCGGTCCTGCTCCCGTCTGACATGACGACTGAAATTC
This sequence comes from Prinsepia uniflora, assembly GCA_032719365.1. Classification (NCBI taxonomy): domain Eukaryota; kingdom Viridiplantae; phylum Streptophyta; class Magnoliopsida; order Rosales; family Rosaceae; genus Prinsepia; species Prinsepia uniflora. Next base: position 71,241,118 of record CM064869.1, read on the forward strand.
CTAAGTTACCCTCAGTACTTTCCAGACCAAGGATAGCCACACGTACTTACTCATGCCTCCGCCTCTCGACCAACGCGCCACGACCTGGAGAGTCAATAAAAACCAAAATGTGTGAGTGGACAAAAAAAATAAATAAGTTTATAAAATAGTTACAGAAAGACGTTTTTACCCTCCAAGTAAAACCAATGCATGCATTCAAAAATCATTTTGCAATCTGTTACATTTTCAACGTAAGAAAACCGTGCATGAAAAATCAAAATCATTTTCCTTCTCTAAACCTTCGGGTCTTAGCCCGCAAACATAACACGGGGCTTCAACCCAAAACCATGAATCAAAACCAAGTACTCAACATAATCCAAATCCATCAACCATATATACCGGGTCACTGCCCAACTCAACCGAAACATCAGAAATTAGTAATAAATCACAAGTCAATCATTTTATTGGATATCAAGTGCGCCCGAGTCTTTAAACTCAAAACCATGCGCATAATCAGGCCTTCCCGGGATATCAACGAGTCTTTAAACTCAAAACATAATCAATAGGCCTCGGGGGTATCACAATAACCGAGTCTTTAAACTCACGAGTCTTTAAACTCAATCCGGGTCTTTAAACCCAATTTCGGGCCCGCCCCAGTCATCAATTAACCGAGTCGTTAAACTCAAAACGTGCTCCAGCAATAGCACCGGGTCTTTAACCCAAAATAGTTTTCAACGGGTCTTTAAACCCAAAACAGTTGTAAATCACAACAAAACTCGGGATCCATCGTGATCCAAATTTCAAATCCAATCCGAAAACACATTTTTTGTCATAACAGGACTCATGTCCGAATTTCCACTTTCAAATCCCCAAAATCTTATTTCACAATACGAAATCATTCATCATCAAACACGGGGCATGTATAATCAGATCAAATCACTTCTATCAACCATTACCCATTCTCGAACTCGAATTCACAATAATGATTCCGTAAGCCGGCATCCGGAAACATCATCCCGAACTCAAACCAAGAATCCGTTTTCAAACTTCCGAAAATGGAAGTCTCGTTATTCAAAATTACTTTTATGCCCCGAGCATCAAGCCCAAAATCACCTTTTTCAAAATCCATTTTAAATCCTTGAAAACACCTCATATTTCAAATTTCAAGGTCAAGACATCAAAACCACAATAAAATCACCAAAATCACGATCAAATCACAACATACTCGAAATCTCGTAAAACGTGCAAAACTGTGACATTCTCGAAATACGTGTCACAACCGTAAACCATACTCACAATCGAAATCCAACATCTAAAAAAACATAATACGCACAAATCACATAAAATCATTCATTAAAACATCACCAAAACATAAGGGAAACCATAGTCTCGAAATACGTGCAATTTCGTATGCGTATCAGAAATACGTATAAATACGGAAATCGAAATTATCACAAGTCATAATCATACCCATAGAAATCATAGAAATATTTATGCCGCCCAAAGTGGCTGCGCGTGAAAGCCACGCGCTGCTACAGTGACATGCTACAGTGTCACCATCTTCACCCGCATTTCTGCTAAACGGGTCTTCAACCCGCGACTCGACCCGGGAAATTAACCTTCAATACTCACTCTAAACCTACCCTTATTCCACCTAATCATTCCTCATCATGTTAATTTAGGATATCATTCTTAAGTTATCTTCCATTAGCCCTAAATCGATCAATTCGAACTCGAACATCCAAACGGGTCGAAGTACGAAACTCACCCAAATGGACCTCATTCCCAAATTAACTTAGACATGAGTTTTAAAGGACCTAAAAGAACACTTTGGCACTGTCAATTTTAGGGAATATTACCTGGAGGTTGTCGACTTCAAGCTCAAAAATCTCTGAAACTAGGGGCTTCTGTTCATGGCCTGTCTGTGATGGATTTCCCCCGAAATTGATGCGGTTGGTTTCCAAATGCTCCCAGAGGATTAAAACAATCCTCAGTTTCGTTCAACTCGACTCCTAATTGAGAAATTGAATTTCGCCCCAAAACTGATTTTTCCCAAAACCCACGTTTTCTCTCAACTCTCAGCCCTCACTCTGGTTTGAAATGAACCTCTCATCCTCCAGCACTCAGCTAATCGATCAGTGCGGCAAGCAACCTGTGGGAGACACTCTGAAACTCTCTGGAGATTGTTTCCCGCAACACAGAACCCAGAGCCATTTTAAAACATACCCGTGCTCAGCATACAGTCCCAACCACGCCTGAATGCTTCCAACATCCTCAAATTCCATAAACTAATCACTCTGACCAGCCACTAACCTGAATAAACAAAGACTGGATCAGAACCACCAAGCACGATGGTGCGGCTCTGTCCCCAACGACCATTAAACAGTAACAGCCCTGTAAAATGACCAAAATGCCCTCCTGTTCAAAAAATACCAAAATGCCCCTCACTTCCGTGACCCGTAACTTAGTCATCCGATGTACGTTCGATGTGTGCCGCCTGTCGTTGTCCTCAGGGCATCGAGACCTACCTAACGATCTTCGAATCGTGTGAAAATCAATTGTCAATCAAAAAGTCAACTTTCCCCCCTAATTCGTCCAGATTACGAAAATGCCCTTGGACTTCCGAACGTCATAACTTTCGCATCGAGCGTCCGGATCGAATGTGCCACCTGTCTATGGACTCGTGACGTCCCAAATTATGTCATGGCCATCGGTCAAAGTCCATTTTACCGTCCGAATAAAAAGTCAACGTTTTACCCACGACTAGGGGCAAAACGGTCATTTTGAACCGTTCGTCCGATTCCGCCCAAAAAATCACCGATTAACCCCGCTAATCATGATTAGTTACTAATCTAATCTCGAATTTCGGGATAGGTCGTTACAATCTTCCCCCCTTAAATAAATTTCGTCCTCGAAATTTCCAATTATCCTCATTCCACATTCACCACGTGGAAAACATTTCGACCTCAAACTTGTGTGCACTCGTACACCAACTAACTCATATGTACTCATACATCCCATCAAAGTCTTCTGCCGGACCAACCACACTAGACTACCTCAAGTGAAATTGGCCACCTGGTCCGTGTCAATAACGCTTGTTAAATTCACCATTTAGCTGACTCCTTCCGCTAGTCGGTTCCTCTCAAACATTAATATACCCGACGTCTGCTCCCCCTGGGAGTCACCAAATCTAACTCGTCAGTCCATGCATGACGCTACCAGTCAAACTTTCACCGCTTAAGCTCTACTACCCTAGTAAAGCTCGAGCTACCAACAGCGTAAGATCAATAACACGATCTCATCTCGCAGGGCAAGCCCAACCCTGCGGCATATATCAAGCTCAAAGTCCAGTTCACAACAAATTCCAAGTGTGTCGGAACTAAGCCGAATGCCAACACGTACAACCACACCACTGGTACCTCCCACGTATCGTCACTAGATACCATTCGGCCTGTCCGGTACCAATCCTTGTACACCGTACAGGGTACGTACATCCATCCCCCAATAAGTCCAATCTCAGGCTAGACAAATCGATCATCCCAACTCATCATCCATTCTGGGTCCCATGGTCACCCGACCAGGAACACAACATCAACTCCCAAACACGTCATCCAAGATGTACCGATCCAAGCACGCTCACCAGGCGTGTACAGTCATGCCAAAAGGGCATCTAATCTCACTCACAATTACCGAGGCACACCAACCCCGAATCTATCGGATACCCGCTCAAACGGTTACCACATCACGATCGATTGACTTCAAAAGGAAGCCAATCCCATCACACATATCTAAGACTAACCAATTAGACCCTGTTGGATATCCACTCATTCATAGGTCAAACCTCGAGTCAAATCATAAACATTCTCAATCGCACGAGTACAGATTAACTTCGAAAGGAAGTTCGGTCCAACTATTCCCATCTCTTTACATTTATGACAGAGCAATAAGCTCTTCACCTAGCCTGATCAAGGCGATCACAATTCAAATTCGTTACCACGTCACCCGACTGGTAACACCACGATCCTAGATCGTCGCCACGTCCAAGGCCCACAACATCATAATCCAGGTCCACCTAGGATCCACACATGCTCACAGCTAGCAATCCACCTGGAACCTGATCGTAGGGTCTTACACCCTCTAGAATTCTTGTCAACCACACAACACCCCCCAACTATTTTCACATCCAATCCTTCACTCAACAACGTAACATATCCACTCTGTGGATCCCTCCATTTACCTCACATCGATCCTTGTCACCCCACCTAGGAGGGACCAAGGATGATCCAATACGATGTCATCAACATCCATCCTACGTGAGTGCAAACACACCCCACTGCAGCCCCCGTACAAGTATTCCAACATCGTCTGCCACCAAGCAGAAAAATGGGAATCCTGTTTACCCCAACCTCGAGAAACGCAACTCCACTTGATGACTCCAAAACACACATGGGTCCACCACCAAATACACGCTCATCGTACTGGTATCCGCAACTAACATCTGCCAGGGTAGAGAGTAAGAAGTCAACCCCGATGACTTCTGAATACCAATCACCAATGATTTTCCTCATCCTTTCCTATTCAGTAATTTCCTTGTACCTTCTGGGAATATAAGGAACACATGGTCACACCAATCTCGGAGTTGACAACAACTCCCCAAATCCTCCAACTCTCATGACATAGAGAAAGTCGTCCCAAGATTCCTCATGTCTCAAACATACCGTTTTCCACAAATCTCTTATCGCCTCATCACTATTGGGACTTATCCCAACACATCATCATCTCCGCTGGATTCCATCCAGTCCATGACTCAACCACTACTGAATCTCAAATACCAACGTACGCTCATCATGACAGAGTCACACCCCAACTCGTGGCTCAACACGATCTCAATCACTGACACTAGCACCAGCGCTAGTACCAGCACCAACGTACAATCATCCACACTAGCACACCGTGTGCAAAGTGGGTAGCCCTGGATCTCCGCTCATACCGAGCGACGATCCTGCATCATCACTCGTACCCCGCAACCATGGGTACCACCATTCTGACAATCCACATTAGGATAATGAACGTTCCCTGAACGCTCCCTGATTCTCAACTACTACCACTACACCAAGTACCCACGACAATCAGCTATCTCCACAAGACCACCGTTCCACAAAACCAAGCCAATCATGTCATCACTGATATACCCAGTCCCCGAGCAATTTCCAATGCTCAACCACATTCTATACGACCAATAGGGCCTAAGAGATAGTAACAATTTGCCCAATTACGCGGCCTTCCAGCCACCGGTCTCGTTCGTCCCTGCAACCCACGCAATTCTATGTCCAACAAATCGCAGTTCACAATGTACACTACCCGACATCTGACCCTCAAACCAGGGTCAATCTCACCCAAGATCTAACACGAGGTCCCAAACACCCTCACCTACTCGTCTCACTACCAGGTCGCGCACGAGGCTTACGCTTCGGAGGCAGGATGTGGCAACAGAATCAGCAACCTAGTGCTCTGATACCAAATTGACAGGACCGCCCCCGAAAAGGGCATTGTTAACCGTGCCCGGTCCTGCTCCCGTCTGACAAGACGACTGAAATTCCCAAGTTACCCCCAGTACTTGCCAGACCAGGGATAGCCACACGTACTTACTCATGCCTCCGCCTCTCGATCGGCCTCGACCAACGCGCCACGACCTGGTGGGTCGTTACAGATGAGTCCTCCCAGACGTCGTAGATCCTGGGGGAAGACTCGAAGATGAGACCCCGAGTAGTACGCGTACTGTAGAGAAATCGTGACGAGTAATGGTTTGGCATCTTAGATGTTGCGGATGGGATATGTACATATATATATATATATATCTATACATATATAGTTGACTATGTTTCACTGATGTTTACGTCAAATGATTTTGCTTATAAATATGTGTATGTATGAAGGTTTTACTTATGAATTAAACTGTGTTCATGATTGTTATCTTAAATGCATGCATGTTTCTAAAACGGAGGGTCATTATATAGCTTGTATTTTGAAATGTGTTTACAACTGGTTTATTTTTGGTCCACTCACATTTTAACTATTTTTCATGACCTTTCAGGCGGTAATACAGAGCAGGGGACCAATTCTAGGGCCGAGGCATAGACAGTACCGTTGCGTTTTGTCCACCCTACTGGGTAGGTATTGTATAATTATTTTATTAGTACGAACATAAATGCTCTCGTCCCTAGTCTGACGATTTCGTTGTATTTTAAACACACCGGTGTGTAATTTGGAACCCTTGTAAGGGCGTTTGTGAAATTTTAACCTCATTAAGGGTAAGTATGACTATTTGAGTTGTAGGTGTCAGACGGGAGAAGGCCCTGCCCCCAGTGGTCCTCAGGGGGATCGAGGCGGATCCTGTCATTTGGTGGTTGAACAGTGGGGCCCAGATATTTTGTCCAGGCCCAATGAATGAGTGACAAGTGTCACTCATCCATTACCCATCATCTTCATTCATGCATCCCCTCCTTCTTGTTTCATTCCTCTCACCTGAAATCCACAACCCAAATTCCACACCCACACCCTCATTGCCTCACCCTTTGCTGTTTGTGTGAAAGAGAGAGTGACAGAGTGAGACGAGACGGAGATGACGGTGACAACGGTTGAGACAACCGTGCACGATGGCCGAAAAACTGAAGGTAAGCCGATTTGGGTTCGAAATTCAAATTCAAGTTTTTGGGGTTTTTGGGTGATTTTAATCTGTAGAATCGATTCCTAGGAACTAGACGAACGCAAAGGGACCAAAATGAGGAATTTTGGTTGCTGGGAGTGCCTGGAAACAAAGTTGGAAGTTAATCCGAAATCACCAAGCTTGGAAGGTAATTTCGAGACCCTTTTACTCAATTTTGTATCCATAGAACAGTTATTGGGATCATTGTGATCCTGTAGGAAGAAAAATGGTTGAAAATGGTTGAGGAATAAGTGAGATCGAGTCGGGTCAGGTCGCGGGTCGAATCGACCCGTTATAGAGAAACAGATCAACCCGTCTCAAGGTTGACGATGATGATGTGACAGTCCACATCATCATCTGTCAGAGATGTTATTCCACGTGGCTAATCAGGTGATGCCATGTGGCATGTTGTCAAGTTCAGTCAGCATGTTAGACACGTGGACCAATCGGGTAGTGCCACGTGGCAGGCTATCAGACTTGACATTATTAGACACGTGGAAAAATTAGAGAGTGACACATGGCAGGTGTTAGACCTATTAGGCTGACGTTAGTATGACGTCAGCCATTGATCATTGCCTTTTGTTGATCGAAAATTTAACTGGCGATTGGGGCCGCGTGGGCATAAATTTCAAGGTGAAACTGGTCATGTTCGAAAGGTTTCGATGATCTGAATCTAATGATGGTGGTTTCAGGTCGATCGGAGGTCATTTGATAGGCCAATTCGAGGTTTTTAGCCTCAAGAAGCGTGTTCGAGACACGTTGACCATACCGGGATTTGTGAGATTCTATGATATGAACTTATATAAGTTGTTAATGACCTTTGGGTATGGTTTGAACAGGTCTGGACGTCTCGGAGACTGTGGATTAGCTTCATATCGGCTTACGATGCGGGTTTCTAAACGCATCGTGGACCGACAGTGAGTGGTCTTTTGTTTCTAAATGATGCATGCATATATGTTTTAATTTTTTATAAACATGGTTTGAAATGAAATGATTGCATAGTGATTTGAATGATATACGAATTGTCATGAGAAGGTAGATCGAGCTTGAGACCCTATTAAAATGATCTTGAACTTGTGACCTAGTTGAAAGATCATGGACTCCGGGAATGAGTCCTTTGGAAATCATGTTTCGGGCCAAGAGCCCTATTGGGGCTTTGAACCCCGTTTGATACGAAACTAGACACCGTTTTATGAGATTTGTGGAAACTGGTTTTGGGTTGAGACCCAGTGCAAAATAACTGTTTTGGATTTGAGAGTCAACAATTTATGAAAATGTTTCCACTGTTTTCATTATGACCATTCTACGAGATGATGAATAGGACTCCAGTAGGAATGTGTTTCCCTAAAGAGGGCCTCTAGCAGGAATGTGTTTCCTCATGGTGGACCCGATAAGAGGATGGCTATGACTCCAGTAAGAATGTGTTTCCCCAGAGACGGCATCCGGTAGGAATATGTTTCCTCGGAGAAGACCTTATGAGATGATGGATAGGAATCAGGTAGGAATGTGTTTCCTTGGAGAGGACCCGGATGGATATGATTCCGGTAGTGATGTGTAATGACCCGTCCCGAATTCCGGGATTAGATTAGTGACTAATCTTGATTAGTGAGGTTGTCGGTGGTTAGTAGGGCGAAATCGAACAAAAGGTGCAAAATGACCGTTTTGCCCCTGGTCGTGGGCAAAATGTTGACTTTTTGATCGGGCGGTCAAATGGACTTTGACCGATGACCGTGACGTAGTTCGGGACGTCACGAGTTCATAGACAGGTGGCACGTCCGATTCCGACATTCGAGGTGGAAGTTATGATGTTCGGAAGTCGAGGAGCAATTTGGTAATTTGGCATATTAGGGGCCAAATGTTGACTTTTTTGACCGGGAGGTCCAATGAACGAGGGCCAAGGACCGTTACGTAGGTCTCGTCGATACGAATCCAATGACAGGCGGCATGCCGAAATCGGAGATTCGACGACGAAGTTATGGTCACGGGAACGAATTAACGAACCGAGACTCTGATTAAAATAATATTTTAATATGAACAGTACCCAGTGACTGAACACACTTGGATGAGTGACAAGTGTCACTCATCCCTTAATTTAGGGCTTAAGCATAGATCCACGTTTTTGGGGGAAACCTAATTATGGTGTTTTATTATTATTTTAATTAATTGATTAATCCTTATTTTCCATTAATCTCTTCTGTTTTCTCTTAACCGTGTACAACCAAAACACAATTCCTTCCATCCTTAATCTCCTCCCTATCAGCTAAACTTGAGAATGAAGATTGGAGAGATTTCAGAGACTGATTGAGTAGGGGAAAAATGAGGGATTGATTGAGAGCTGAGGAATTGAATTTCGGATTTTAGAATTTTGGGGGGAAAATTCAAATGTCGAGTTATGGGCCGTGAGAATCGAAATGGAGCTCACATTCAGCTTCCTGAGATCACTACGATCATATCCATCGAAAGAACGAAGGGAATTGGCCACCGTTTGGCTCTGAACGGGCTTGGTAACAGAGGAAGAAAATCGAGCTTGAGTCGTGATCATTGTGTGATCAAACAAAGAAATTGAAGTGGGGAAAAAATTGCTCATGGTCTGTTGATGCTTCTGGGTTCATCAATTGGAAGAAATCAGTAGCCATTGTGGAAGTTCCATGATTGCACAGTACCCGGGTGTTCTTGGTGTTCATCATCGAATCGTGGGAATTTGGGTAAGTGATCGTGTAATTGAGTTTACAGATATTAAATTGAACTTAAAAAGAAACTAACTAAATGATCAATTGAAAGAATTAAGGCTGAATTGATAGGAAACCAACCGGGTCATCTCGCGGGCAAAAGGACCCGTTTATCAGACATACGGGTTAGGATGGTGACACTGTAGCAGGCGCGTGGGTTCCACGCGCAGCCACTCACGGCGGCGCGTGACGGTGCGTGGACACGAATCTGGAGGTGAGGTCAACATGACTTCTGTCCTATTTAATGTAACGAACATTTTGGGATTGGTTTCGTGTCGATCGGACACCGTCTCGATATTGTTCGGGACGTCCGAAGGTTTTAAAATAAGTTTAAAAATAGTTAAAAATTCGGGAAAATTACAGGACTTTGATAGGATGTTAATGAAGAGGTTAGTGACCCTCTAATGTGATTTGGACAGGATTGGGAGTCTCAGTGATAGTGGTGAGACCCGGGAGGGCCGATGGCACGCGTATCGAGGCATACCGTTAAAACGGCCTGTGAGTGGACTTTGGTTTTATAAATCCTATGCATGCTTAAATGTGTTATATGTTTTATATACGTGATTTCTATGATGGTGATTGTGAGTATTGATTTCGGGTATGTTGCATGTATTTCGAGGTATTTTTCCGTATTTCACGAATATCGAGGTTAACGGTTTTATTATGGTTTTATGTGCTTATGGCTTAATGGCTTAATAAATAATGTGATAAAAAGGGTTTTGGAGTTGGAAAGATGAACTCGGGCTTGAGGCCCAATTATTCTGGAAACCTCGGACTTGGAGTCCATTTGTGTTAATGAAATCGGGCCGGGGGCCCAGTTGCTTTATGAAATCGGGCCAGGGGCCAGTTGTTTATGAAAACGGGCTAAGACCCATTCGAGTGATGTTATCGGGTCAGGGGCCCAGTTGATTTACGAAATCGGGCCATGGGCCCAGTGGTTTACAAAATCGGGCATGGGGCTCAGTTGGGTTATAAATGTGATTTCGGGTCTGTGACCCTATGTTTAATAAATATGATTTCGGGTCAGGGACCCTACATGGAATTGTAATATTTTATGGAGATTTCGGGCAAGGGCCCATTGTAATGTTGTGAAATGATTTAATAAAACTGTTTTCATATACCATCTGGATACAAGGATATATGATGGTCTCCTCCAGATGTCTGGGACACTGGGGAAGTCACGGTGCATTGCCTGCGAGGGGTCATTGTACGGAGCAGCCGGACCGTATGATGACTCAGGAGCAGGATTGCTATGATTGACGTCAGGGACGTCAGACATCTATGATGTCAAAGATATGGACCCAGAGAGACCCCGAGCAGCACGCGTAGCTTATTATACCGTGAGATATGACGTCAGGGACGTCAAGCGTCTGGGACACTAAGCATCAGGGATGCTGGTGATGGTAATGGTAAATATGGATTAATGAATCTATAAAATGGCTTATCGGTTGGATATGTGTTATATGGTAAAAATGGATTATTGGTTATGAAAAGGTATGTAGGGTCGGGGACCCTAAATGGTTTTGGATTTATGGATTTATATTTATGGCTTTGGGCGGTGGCCCACATGGTTTAATATGTCTGGTGGTGGTATTCCACAGTTTTGGGCTGAGTTCCCACACTTGGTTTTAAGTTAACGGTTTTTGGGCTAAGGCCCTAATGGCTTGGTTGGACAAACGTTTTGGTTACTGGTTTTCGTGGCATGCATACGTTTTTATTGGAGGGCATAAATGTCTTATAACTGTGTTTACTAAACTTAATGATTTTCGTCCACTCACAGCTTTTGGTTTTTAATGCCCTTCAGGTTGATCACGGATGCGACTGCAGCAGAGACTAGGACATTGCACGTCTCCTCCATCGATCCTTGCGCACTCTGGAAGCCCCGTTTGGGCAGTGACTGTTGGTTATCCTTTGTCTGACACCCCTTGTTGGACGGGAGCAGGGCACATTCCACGGTAATCCCGGGGGGATTGGGATGGGTCTTGTCAGATGTGTTTCCCCAGAGAGGGCCTCTGGTGGGAATGTGTTCCTTAGAGAAAACCTGGATGGCTATGACTCCGGGAAAGATATGTTTCCCTGGAGGGGTCAAGATGACACTACCTACAAGAGTATCGGGTTATTGCACTGAGATGTCGAGTCAGGGACTCCGAGCCTATTGCCGCACCTATACGTCGAGTCGCAGACTCCAGAGTTAGGTGTAGATCAGTTGTGTAAATCAGAGTCACATGTGTTTCGATATAAAAATCGTGATAGTGATAACGATGAATGACTTTACGGTATGAGACCGATGTCAGATATTGACGAATAGAGATAGGAGATTTCCCGAATAGAGATGGGTGATTTTATTGATAGAGACGGATGATTGACGAACGGGGATGGATGACATGACAGGACCGCTGTAACGACCCGTCCCGAATTCCGGGATTAGTTTAGTGATTAATCTTGATTAGTGAGGTTGAACGGTGGTTAGTAGGGCGGAATCGGATAAATTGTGCAAAATGACTGTTTTGCCCCTAGTCGTGGGCAAAATGTTGACTTTTTGTTCGGGGCGGTCAAATGGACTTTGACCGATGACCGTGACGTAGTTCGGGACGTCACGAGTTCATAGACAGGTGGCACGTTCGATTCCGACATTCGTAGAGAAAGTTATGGTGTTCGGAAGTTGAGGGGTATTTTGGTAATTTGGCTTATTAGGGGCCAAATGTTGACTTTTTGACCGGGAGGTCCGATGGGCGAGGGCCAAGGACCGTTACGTAGGTATCGTCGATACGAATCCAACGACAGGCGGCATGCCGAAATCGGAGATCCGACGACGAAGTTATGGTCAAGGACGTAAAACGCGATTAACCGAGACTCGGAATAAAATAATAATATAATAATAAAATCTGATTACTTTAATCCAAACCAATCTGGACCCTTGGATATATGCCATGTGTCACCATCCCTTACATTCCCTAAATCAGGGGTTCTTGTTGGCCATTGGTGTAGGTAATCATTTCCTCTCATGGAATCCTCACCCTTCATTTTAAACTGAGATTGAATCTGGGCCGTTGATTCATTTCCTTCCCTTGTATTTGATCAGACAACTCACACACCCATTTTCATTCTCCCTCAAAACCGTGAGCACGGTTTCCTTCCTTGATCATGCACATCATCATCTCACAGCCCAGCCTCACACACCAGACGGCACCAGGTACTCACCAGCCACCCCCAGACGCCGGCAACAACCACCACGGGCGGCGGCGCAGCCCACAAACCCCCCAGACCCGAGAGGAACCAAATCGGCCCAAAACATCCAAACGTCCAAACTACCTCACCAATCTTCTCTGTGTTGGTGTGGGTGACAGTTAGCTGCACGGTGAGGCTTGAGAGATGACGGGAGATGACAGGAGACGACGGTAGACGGCGAGGCTGGCGGCGGAGAGGAAAAACAGGGGAGGTCCGAAACTCAGAAATTGGAAATCGTTGTGGGATGGTGTTTGATCGTTTTGGAGAGGTGAATGATGTTCCTGGAGTCGAACTAGGCGTGCTGGTGGCCACGGCGGGAGCCACGGCGGCGAGGTAAGCCTCGAACCCGTGAAGTCTGTTTTCGGGTAAAAATGGCAGGTTGGGTTTTAACGTACTTCGATCGATCTAGTGGCCAAGATGTTGATCTTGGGGATGAAACGAGTTGGTAGGGACCGTTTTCGAGGAGAATGGTGGTCGGAACTGGGAGCAGTCGACGGTGGATTTTTGGCCGTGAGCTTCTCGATCGAGGAGGTACAATCTAGACGTGTTTTCTAGTTTTTAATTCCACAGAACCCTTAGTTTAACTTGGACGATCTTGTAGGAACAAACAGAACTGGAAATGGTCGAGGAATGGCGGAGAACCAGTCGGGTTGGGCCGCGGGTCACGGTGACCCGTTTATCAGAGAAACGGGTTTGAACGGTGACACTGTTCACGGCGCGTGAGTTTCACGCGCAGCCACTCACGGCGGCGCGTGACAGCGCGTGGGCACGGATCTCGAGGTGAGGTCAACATGACTTCTGTCCCATCTAATGTAACGAACATTTTGGAATTGGTTTCGTGTCGATCGGACACCGTCTCGATATTGTTCGGGATGTCCGAAGGTTTTAAATTAAGTTTAAAAATAAGTAAAAATTTGGGAAAATTACGGGACTTTGATAGGATGTTAATGTTGAGGTTAGTGACCCCCTAATGTGATTTGGACAGGATTGGGAGTCCCGGTGATAGTGGTGTAGCCCGGGAGGGCCGGTGGCACGCGTATCGAGGCACACGGTTAAAATGGTCTGTGAGTGGACTTTGGTTTTATAAATTCTATGCATGCTTAAATGTTTTACATGGATTATGGTTGTGATTGTGTGATGTTGATTTGGTTGTTGGTAAATTGTACGGTTTCACGTATTTCGAGGCGATTTACGTGCTTGCACGTAAATCGAGGTTTTCCGGTTTTTACATGGATTTTCCATATTTGTGACTTGGATATAATGTGATGAAATGGTTTTGAAATTGGAAATATAAACTCGGGCTTGAGGCCCACTTGTTTTGGAAATTTCGGACTTGGAGTCCATTTGAGAATCGGGCCAGGGGCCCGGTTGGTATGAAATCGGGCTGAGACCCATTTGAGTTATGTTCTCGGGCCAGGGGCCCAGTTGATTTGTGAATTCGGGCCGTGGGCCCAGTGGGTTTATAAGGTCGGGCTGCGGGCCCAGTTGGTTTACAAATCGGGCCGTGGGCCCAGTGGTTCATAAAATCGGGCATGAGGCCCAGTTGGATTATAAATGTGATTTTGGGTCAGGGACCCTATATTTAATAATTGTGATTTTGGGTCAGGGACCCTAAATGGAATTATGTGGTTTTATGGAAATTTCGGGCAGGGCCCAATGGTAATAATGTGATAAAAGGATTTAATAAAACTGTTTTTCCATATACCATCTGAACACAAGGATATATGATGGTCTCCTCCAGATGTCTGGGACACTGGGGAAGTCACGGTGCATTGCCTGCGAGGGGTTATTATACGGAGCAGCCGGACCGTATAATGGCTCAGGAGCAGGATTGCTATGATTGACGTCAGGGACGTCAGACATCAGGGATGTTAGATATATGGACCCGGAGAGACCCCGGGCAGCACGCGTAGCTTATGAAACCGTGAGATATGACGTCAGGGACGTCAAGCGTCTGGGACGCTAAGCATCTGGGATGCTGGTGATGGTAATGGTAAAATATGGATTAATGAATAAAATGGCTTATTGGTTGGATATGTGTTATGTGGTAAAAATGGATTATTGGTTATGAAATGGTATGTCGGGTCAGGGACCCTAAATGGTTTTGGATTTATGGATTGATGTTCATTTATGGTCGTGGGTGGTGACCCACATGGTTTTAATATGTATGGTGGTGGTATTCCACGGTTTTGGGCTGAGTTCCCACACTTGGTTTTTGGTTAACGGTTTTTGGGCTAAGGCCCTAAGGGCTCGGTTGAGCAAACGTTTTGGTTACTGGTTTTTGTGGCATGCATACGTTTTTATTGGAGGGCATAAATGTCTTATAAATGTATTTGATGAACTTACTGGTTTTTGTCCACTCACAGCTTTTGGTTTTAATGCCCTTCAGGTTGATCACGGATGCGATTGCAGTAGAGACTGGGACATTGCACACCTCCTCCATCGATCCTTGCGCACTCTGGATGCCCCGTTGGGCAGTAGCTCTTGGTTATCCCTTGTCTGACACCCCTTGTTGGACGGGAGCAGGGCACATTCCACGGTAATCCCGGGGGGATTGGGATGGGTCCTGTCAACTTGGTATCAGAGCACGGTTGCTCTTTTGTGTGCGCAGGTCGAGGGTGTGATGTCTCTTTGGGCTGCAATTCGTTATCAACCTGATAGATAGTTTTTGGGTTTGGATAGTGGATGGAGTGTGATTTGCCCGATACGCCGTGCGTTAATGTGATTCGACCCAAGTGGGGTTGATTGTGGTGAACTGGTATAGTGGGACCGTCGGTTCGGTCATGTGATATTGGATTGTTGTGCTGCTAGGTGCAGCTAGGTTCGGGGAACCTCATGTGAGTAATGGTTTAAAATGTGAATTCTTGTGGTGGTTTCTAGTGTGAGGGATGTTGGTTTATCGGAGTTGGCCGATGACCTAGTGGTGGAACCCACGTTGATGGGATGGTAGGATTGGATTTGACGTCTATACGATGTCAGGACCGCGGGGTCGGTCAGGTTGTGAGTTTTATATTACGGAGAGCGGTTGGGTTCGGTGGAACCATAGGATATAATCGTGTAACCCTAGTGTATGATGGACTAAAAAGATAAACCTTAATAATGATTAGTGGATGAGAACTTGTGCTGCGACGAGCGGTTGAGGTCATGGATGACCATGTGGATGGCTCGGGTGAGTCTAGTCAGAACTATGGGATCCGATCTACGGATACGGTTCTGAGAAAAATTATGGAATCCCGTGTTGGATCGGGTATTGGTGTGATGTGTGAATGCGGATCTCGATAGCAATGACAGTTAGTCGGTAGTCATATGGTGATGACTGGCTATCGAGGGTAATTGGTGTGGTTATAATACTTGGGGATCAGGGGACGTTCAGGGAACGTTCATCTTCCTGATGTGGATTGTCAGAATAGTGGTACCCATAGTCGTGAGGTACGGGATCGTCGTTCGGTATGAACGGAGATCCAGGGTTGTCGTATTTGCACACGGTGTGCAAGTATGGATGCTTGTGTGGTGGTACTTTTGTACCGATGCTAGTATGAATGCCTGTGTGCTGATACTAGTGTTGTTGATAGTGTGTTGGTGCTGGTACTAGCGCTGGTGCTAGTGTCGGTAATGGTGTTGACGATGAACCACAAGTTGGGGTTGACTCCGTCATGATGAACATATGTTCGGTCTTTGAGATTCGGTAGTGGTTGAGTGATGGACTGGATGGGATGTGCGAACTGGACAATAACGGATTGATTGTGGACACGGGGTTGTCCAAGTGAGTTGAGGAGGTAGGAAGTCTAGTGGTTAGACTTGACGTCTTGTTGGGAGCATGTCTGTTTCCAACATGGTTGGAACCTTAGTGTCGAGGAGAGTTGTGATTGGGGAACGAGAGTGGTGCTCGTTTTTGGTGATTGGTATTCCGAAGTCATTGGGGTTGACTTCTTGCTTTCTGCCCTGGCAGACGTTGACTGTAGTTACCAGTACGTTGAGCGTGTATTGGTTGGTGAGCCCGTGTGTGTTGTGAGGTCATTAGGAGGAACTACGTGTTCGAAATTAGGTAAACGAGATGTTTCATTTTCTGGTTGGTGGCAGACGATGTTGGGGTACATGGCGTGGTGAGTGCAGTGAGTTTTGTTGCATCCACGTAGGATGAGTATTGGTGTCATTATTTTGGATCATCCTTGGTTTTCCTAGGTGGAATGACAAGGATCGATACGAACTTGGGTATGTGAGTCGTAATGACGGAATTGAACTTCTTTTCGAAGTGGGGCCCGTACGGTATTCTACTCAGGTGAATAGGTTTTCGATGTAGTCGAATTTTGTCAACCTTGGCTTCCCTATGAAGTCAATTGGAGGTATCAAACGGGTAATTGGTTTTGGTGTGTCTTGGTAAATGTGAACGAGATTTCGGGATTTGGAATCGAATTTCTGGGTGACGATTCAGGATTCGATTTTGAAACTTGAAAGTATATTTCCGGATTTGGGTACGGAATGGTTGTTCCAAATGCTAGCATACGGAATAATGATTTCGAATTCGGATTTGGAAATGAGTTAAACTGTGATGTCTGGGTTTGGATCCGGGATTTCTTACGAAATTGCGGATTTGGATTCGGAATTGGAACTAGATGTTGGGTGGAGTTTCGTTTTGTCTCATGCTGGATTGGGCAAACGTACTCCATTATTGGAACGCGTTCGGCTATGACCTAGGTGGTTGTAGTCTGGTCATTAGATAGATGTGTGTACTTCGTACATGGTTCGAGGTACAATACTTGTAGACTTGTGATGTCTAGTTACGGTATACGGGATATACCCGAGGTGTGTTGGTGAACGTGTTGGTAGTCGGATTGGTTCCGATACCATGGGATTGGTTGTGGACCGGACATTACTATGCAATGGGTCATGGTAATTCCGATGTGTTTAATTACACACAGGTCGTTTGAAAGGTCGGTAATCGTTTACTAAGTTAAGTACGTTGGTGGCATGTGTAGCCACGAGTGAGTCTAGTGTCAGTTTTCGACTGACAACAACTGTGTGGTGACAGTTTGTCAAGATGTGTCAACATAGATTGTTGAGTGGGGTCAGCTGACTCCTAGTGGGAGTGGTAAAGGAACTGTCGAGTTGTTGCGTCAACGAGAGGGTTGATTTGACAAGTGGTGTCAAATTCGAAACAAGTAGTTTCAGTCATTCGACGGGGTCGAATGTAATCGTTGCGTTTTGAGTACTAGTGGTACGTTTGGGTGTAGACAAGTTTTGTCTAAGAAGTTGGTGTACGGGTGTACACGTGTTGCGTGGTCGATTCCCCTTTCCGCGGGTGTTTGTGGAATCAGGATAGTCGAGTTTCGAGAGCGAAATTTATTAAGGAGGGAAGTACGTTGAGATTAGATCGGTTGGAATTTCGAGGACGAAATTTATTAAGGAGGGAAGGTTGTAACGACCCGTCCCGAATTCCGGGATTAGTTTAGTGATTAATCTTGATTAGTGAGGTTGAACGGTGGTTAGTAGGGCAGAATCGGATAAATTGTGCAAAATGACCGTTTTGCCCCTGGTCGTGGGCAAAATGTTGACTTTTTGTTCGGGCGGTCAAATGGACTTTGACCGATGACCGTGACATAGTTCGGGACGTCACGAGTTCATAGACAGGTGGCACGTTCGATTCCGACATTCGTAGAGAAAGTTATGGTGTTCGGAAGTTGAGGGGTATTTTGGTAATTTGGCTTATTAGGGGCCAAATGTTGACTTTTTGACCGGGAGGTCCGATGGGCGAGGGCCAAGGACCGTTACGTAGGTATCGTCGATACGAATCCAACGACAGGCGGCATGCCGAAATCGGAGATCCGACGACGAAGTTATGGTCAAGGACGTAAAACGCGATTAACCGAGACTCGGAATAAAATAATAATATAATAATAAAATCTGATTACTTTAATCCAAACCAATCTGGACCCTTGGATATATGCCATGTGTCACCATCCCTTACATTCCCTAAATCAGGGGTTCTTGTTGGCCATTGGTGTAGGTAATCATTTCCTCTCATGGAATCCTCACCCTTCATTTTAAACTGAGATTGAATCTGGGCCGTTGATTCATTTCCTTCCCTTGTATTTGATCAGACAACTCACACACCCATTTTCATTCTCCCTCAAAACCGTGAGCACGGTTTCCTTCCTTGATCATGCACATCATCATCTCACAGCCCAGCCTCACACACCAGACGGCACCAGGTACTCACCAGCCACCCCCAGACGCCGGCAACAACCACCACGGGCGGCGGCGCAGCCCACAAACCCCCCAGACCCGAGAGGAATCAAATCGGCCCAAAACATCCAAACGTCCAAACTACCTCACCAATCTCCTCTGTGTTGGTGTGGGTGACAGTTAGCTGCACGGTGAGGCTTGAGAGATGACGGGAGATGACAGGAGACGACGGTAGACGGCGAGGCTGGCGGCGGAGAGGAAAAACAGGGGAGGTCCGAAACTCAGAAATTGGAAATCGTTGTGGGATGGTGTTTGATCGTTTTGGAGAGGTGAATGATGTTCCTGGAGTCGAACTAGGCGTGCTGGTGGCCACGGCGGGAGCCACGGCGGCGAGGTAAGCCTCGAACTCGTGAAGTCTGTTTTCGGGTAAAAATGGCAGGTTGGGTTTTAACGTACTTCGATCGATCTAGTGGCCAGGATGTTGATCTTGGGGATGAAACGAGTTGGTAGGGACCGTTTTCGAGGAGAATGGTGGTCGGAACTGGGAGCAGTCGACGGTGGATTTTTGGCCGTGAGCTTCTCGATCGAGGAGGTACAATCTAGACGTGTTTTCTAGTTTTTAATTCCACAGAACCATTAGTTTAACTTGGACGATCTTGTAGGAACAAACAGAACTGGAAATGGTCGAGGAATGGCGGAGAACCAGTCGGGTTGGGCCGCGGGTCACGGTGACCCGTTTATCAGAGAAACGGGTTTGAACGGTGACACTGTTCACGGCGTGTGAGTTTCACGCGCAGCCACTCACGGCGGCGCGTGACGGCGCGTGGGCACGGATCTCGAGGTGAGGTCAACATGACTTCTGTCCCATCTAATGTAACGGACATTTTGGAATTGGTTTCGTGTCGATCGGACACCGTCTCGATATTGTTCGGGATGTCCGAAGGTTTTAAATTAAGTTTAAAAATAAGTAAAAATTTGGGAAAATTACGGGACTTTGATAGGATGTTAATGTTGAGGTTAGTGACCCCCTAATGTGATTTGGACAGGATTGGGAGTCCCGGTGATAGTGGTGTAGCCCGGGAGGGCCGGTGGCACGCGTATCGAGGCACACGGTTAAAATGGTCTGTGAGTGGACTTTGGTTTTATAAATTCTATGCATGCTTAAATGTTTTACATGGATTATGGTTGTGATTGTGTGATGTTGATTTGGTTGTTGGTAAATTGTACGGTTTCACGTATTTCGAGGCGATTTACGTGCTTGCACGTAAATCGAGGTTTTCCGGTTTTTACATGGATTTTCCATATTTGTGACTTGGATATAATGTGATGAAATGGTTTTGAAATTGGAAATATAAACTCGGGCTTGAGGCCCACTTGTTTTGGAAATTTCGGACTTGGAGTCCATTTGAGAATCGGGCCAGGGGCCCGGTTGGTATGAAATCGGGCTGAGACCCATTTGAGTTATGTTCTCGGGCCAGGGGCCCAGTTGATTTGTGAATTCGGGCCGTGGGCCCAGTGGGTTTATAAGGCCGGGCTGCGGGCCCAGTTGGTTTACAAATCGGGTCGTGGGCCCAGTGGTTCATAAAATCGGGCATGAGGCCCAGTTGGATTATAAATGTGATTTTGGGTCAGGGACCCTATATTTAATAATTGTGATTTTGGGTCAGGGACCCTAAATGGAATTATGTGGTTTTATGGAAATTTCGGGCAGGGCCCAATGGTAATAATGTGATAAAAGGATTTAATAAAACTGTTTTTCCATATACCATCTGGACACAAGGATATATGATGGTCTCCTCCAGATGTCTGGGACACTGGGGAAGTCACGGTGCATTGCCTGCGAGGGGTTATTATACGGAGCAGCCGGACCGTATGATGGCTCAGGAGCAGGATTGCTATGATTGACGTCAGGGACGTCAGACATCAGGGATGTCAGATATATGGACCCGGAGAGACCCCGGGCAGCACGCGTAGCTTATGAAACCGTGAGATATGACGTCAGGGACGTCAAGCGTCTGGGACGCTAAGCATCTGGGATGCTGGTGATGGTAATGGTAAAATATGGATTAATGAATAAAATGGCTTATTGGTTGGATATGTGTTATGTGGTAAAAATGGATTATTGGTTATGAAATGGTATGTCGGGTCAGGGACCCTAAATGGTTTTGGATTTATGGATTGATGTTCATTTATGGTCGTGGGTGGTGACCCACATGGTTTTAATATGTATGGTGGTGGTATTCCACGGTTTTGGGCTGAGTTCCCACACTTGGTTTTTGGTTAACGGTTTTTGGGCTAAGGCCCTAAGGGCTCGGTTGAGCAAACGTTTTGGTTACTGGTTTTTGTGGCATGCATACGTTTTTATTGGAGGGCATAAATGTCTTATAAATGTATTTGATGAACTTACTGGTTTTTGTCCACTCACAGCTTTTGGTTTTAATGCCCTTCAGGTTGATCACGGATGCGATTGCAGTAGAGACTGGGACATTGCACACCTCCTCCATCGATCCTTGCGCACTCTGGATGCCCCGTTGGGCAGTAGCTCTTGGTTATCCCTTGTCTGACACCCCTTGTTGGACGGGAGCAGGGCACATTCCACGGTAATCCCGGGGGGATTGGGATGGGTCCTGTCAACCGCCGCCCCAATAGGGCATTGTTAACCGTGCCCGGTCCTGCTCCCGCCTGGCAAGACGATTGAAATTCCCAAGTTACCCTCAGTACTTGCCAGACCAGGGATAGCCACACGTGCTTACTCATGCCTCCGCCCCTCGAACAGCCTCGAGCAACGCGCCACAACCTGGAGGGTCAATAAAAACCAAAAGGTGTGAGTGGAAAAAAAGAAATCAGTTTACAAAATAGTTACAGAAAGATGTTTTTACCTTCCAAGTAAAAACCAATGCATGCATGCAAAAATCGTTTCGCAATCCGTTACATTTTCAACATAAGAAATCCGTATATGAAAATCAAAAACATTTTCCTTTTCTTAACCATCGGGTCTTAGCCCGCAATCATAAACACCGGGCCTCAGCCCAAAACCGTGAATCAAATCCAAATACACAACATAATCGGAATCCATCAACCATATGAAACGGGCCACTGCCCAACACATCCGAACATCAGAAATTAACAATGAATCACAAGTCAAACATTTTTCTGGATATCAAGTGCACCCGAGTCTTTAAACTCAAAACCATGCGCATATTCAGGCCTTCCCGGGATATCAACGAGTCTTTAAACTCAAAACATAATCAATAGGCCTCGGGGGTATCACAATAACCAAGTCTTTAAACTCACGAGTCTTTAAACTCATTAAGGGCCCTCCCCCGTCATCAATTAACCGAGTCTTTAAACTCAAATCATGCTCCAGCAATAGCACCGGATCTTTAAACCCAAAACAGTTTTCAGCGGGTCCATCCCGAAATCACATTTTTCACAACAGGACACATGGTCCGAATTTCCACATTCAATTCCCCAAATCATACTTCACCAACATAATCAAATTATCATTAAACACGGGGCATGCTAAATCAGACCAAATCACTTTAATAAATCCTTTTTCCTTCCCGAATTCGAATTCGCAATAATGATTCCGTAAGCCGGCGTCCAGAAGCATCACCCCGAACCCAAACCAAGAATCCACTTTAAATTTCCGGAAACCGAAATCTCGTTAATCAAAGTTACTTTTATGCCCCGAGCATCAAGCCCGAAATCGCCTTTTTCAAAATCCATTTTAATTCCTTGGAATCACTTCATTTCTCAAATCTCATTATCAAAACGTCAAAACCACAATCATAATCACCAAAATCACGGTCCAATCAAAACATACTCAAAATCTTGTAAAATGTGCAAATCCGAAACATTCTCGAAAAACGTGTCAAAATCGTAAATTATACTCGCATTCATATTCAAAAATTATTAAAACATGTCGCACACAATTCATATAAAACCATTCGTTAAACCATCATCAAGCATAAGAGTAACCATAGTCTCAAAATATGCGTAATTTGTATGTATAGCAAAAATACGTATAAATACGGGAATCGAAATCAATCACAACTTATAATCACAATCATAAAAATCATGGAAATATTTATGCATGCATTAACTTTTGAAAGCAAACGTCCACTCACACACCATTCTAAAGGCTCGTTTCGCGCCGCACGCATTCCCGTAATTTTCGGCATTTTCCAGAAAACCCGAATCCTCGAAAATCGGACCCACGTGCCGCCGCAAGCGGCTACGCGTGACACCCACGCGCCAGCTACAGTACCCCTGCACAGTTCATCGTTCTCACCCGCTAAGCCCGTAGGTGATCGCCCACAAGCCTGAAATTTCTCCAAAATTGGAGCTTCCGTTCTTGGCCAATCCAGGGTTGATTTCCTTCATTCCTTGTACGGTTGAGTTCAACAAGCTCCCAGAAGACTATTCTTAACCTCGGTTTGGCTCAACTCAGCTCACAAATTAAATTTGGAATTTTCCCTCCATTTTTCGAGTTTTTTTCCCAGAGCTGGTTTTCTCAACTCTCAGCTCACTTTCTGGTTCCAAAATGAATCATAACAACACTCCCAGTACTCTGATAATCGAACAAGACCCCAACACCCATGGGAATTCGTTCTGGATCCTCTGTGAATTGTCCCCCGCACTGCCCCAAAAACGAAGAAGAAAATGGTTGCCCGTGCTCTGCAATTCTCCAGTCCCAACTGACCCAATGTCACTCACCAGCACAGACAAATCTCCCTCAGTGCTCTGTGTTCCCCCACACAAAGGTATAAACAAATCCAACTCGTGCACGCTCAAGTCCAGGCTCTGTTTTTCAATTCCAAACACCATCACTTGTTTCCCACACACACACCACCCGTGCACGCCCAGCACACACTCAGTCCTCAATGCCACTAACGGGATAAATAAATCTCCCCAATGTCACTGAATTGGTTAAACAATTGTGGGATTTCAGAACACACACGGCACTGGTGCTCAGCCCTCTGTTTCACGGTTCAAACAGTCCCCCTGCAGGAAATTACCATTTTTCCCTCACTTGGAAAATTACCAAAATGCCCTTCACGCGTCCCAGACCCGTAACTTGGTCAATTGAACTCCGATCGACGCGTGTGTAAGACCCGTGTCCTGGAGGGAACGGTGAACAATCCCACATTCCTGCGAGGGGGGAATGGTCTGGGAAGGGAATGGTGGTGTGCCTTAAAGGTGTAGGCACACACCTATCTAGCATGAGGCCTTTTGGGAGCTCAGTGGCTTTGGGGGGGATTGGAACTCCAAAGTTAAGCGAGTTGAGGCTGGTGCAATTCCAGATGGGTGACCCCCTGGGAAGTTGCACCGTGAGCTCCCGAAACAAAACCGTGAGGGCGAGGCCCAAAGCGGACAATATCGTGCTAGATGAATCAGGACCTGACAGAAGAGGGTCGGGTCCTGACAATTTGGTATCAGAGCCAGACCCCGACCGGGAAGTGTGCCAGCGAGGACGTTGGGCCCTAAGGGGGGTGGATTGTAAGACCCGTGTCCTGGAGGGAACGGTGAACAATCCCACATTCCTGCGAGGGGGGAATGGTCTGGGAAGGGAATGGTGGTGTGCCTTAAAGGTGTAGGCACACACCTATCTAGCATGAGGCCTTTTGGGAGCTCAGTGGCTTTGGGGGGGATTGGAACCCCAAAGTTAAGCGAGTTGAGGCTGGTGCAATTCCAGATGGGTGACCCCCTGGGAAGTTGCACCGTGAGCTCCCGAAACAAAACCGTGAGGGCGAGGCCCAAAGCGGACAATATCGTGCTAGATGAATCAGGACCTGACAGAAGAGGGTCGGGTCCTGACAGCGTGTCGTCTGTCTATGGACTCAGGGCATCAAGACCTTCCTAACGGTCCTCGGTCCTCGGCCATAGGGCCTCCCGATAAAAAAGTAAACATTTTCCCTTATTTTGTCCAAATTACGAAAATGCCCTTGGGCTTCCGAACGTCATAACTTTCACCCCGAACGTCGGAATCGAACGTGCCACCTGTCTATGAACTCGTGACGTCCAAAACTACGTGACGGTCAGTGGTCAAATTCCATTTGACCGCCCGAATTAAAAGTCAACGTTTTACCCATGACCAGGGGCAAATCGGTCATTTTGCATCGTTCGTCCGAATTCGCCCAACTAATCACCGATTAACCCTGATAATCGTGATTAGTTGCAAATCTAATCCCGAATTCCGGGATGGGTCGTTACATGACAGATATGAGAATGGGTCCCGAGGTTTTTGACTAATTGATTGTGTCTAGTTGTTTGTTTTAACCTGTGTTGGTTTTACCCTGAAAGTACTTATTTTCCGTATGTGTTGTTTCACTCGAAAGTACTGGTTTTAAATTGATATGCATGCATACTTTGTAAAACGGAGAGTGAATGCTTTATTTGGTAAAATAGTTTTTAAATAAATGCTTATTTTTGTCCACTCACACGTTTTATCTTTTTTTCACCCTCCAGGTTAATCGCGGATATGGGTTGTAGTAGAGATGAAGACATCACATGCCGCCACAAATCCTTGCGTACTTTGGGTAACCCCGAGCGGGTTACGGTTTTATCCCTTGTCTGGTACGTGGTGTCAGACGGGAGCAGGCACATCCCACGATAATCCAGGGGGATTGGGATGGGTTCTGTCACAAGACCAATACAACCTCAACCCCAACCCAATACAACCCTCTCAAAAACACAAACTAACCCTCATTATTAATATTTTCCTTTCATATTCGTATATTTTTTTACAACCTTAAAATTTGAAAAATAACTTATTTCTAAAAACCCACTAGAGCCCGGTCCGAGTGGGTTTATTAGGTCCGACCCGAAAAGATCTATAAAAATCCGGCCCGATAAAAAGCTTAGGCCCTTATATGTAAGTAAACTCGTTTGGCCCGGCCCAAAACTTTAAAAATTATTTAATAAGCCCGGCCCGGCTCGCCCCAAGCCCAAAATTTTTGGCTCAGGCTTGCCTAGCTCAGCCCAATGTTGTTGGCTTATATGTGCATGGCTGCAACCTGCAAATGAATAAGTAATGAACGTGAGCCCAGCTTAGCAACCACATATGGTTTTCTCCAATGATACAAGTTTCAATTTTAAATATCCAACGTAGAATCAAATGTTGTCATTATACAAAATTACATGTTATTGTCATTCCAATATGTTAGTCAAGTTCTTGGCCTATTAAATTCCTACATGCAAATGTGATATTTCAAAATTAATATTGTTTCTATGATCGATTGCTCTTCGTTTTAGCTATATATTATTCTTTGTGCTGAGTTTGATGAATTGCATGATGTATGATTAATATAATCTAAGTATCTAGCATAATATGTACTGCTCGAGCCCTATTAATATTGCTTTATTCTTATTTGTTAAATGTAAATATTATTAATGGATGAGTATTTTTGGGGGAAAAGTTTGGTGAAACCTTTTGACTTTATTGGCTTTATAATAATAAAAATATGGAAAATTGATGGAAATAAAAAACTTGGAAATTTTTTATCTAATAATAGAACCCTTTAAAATTTTATTTACAAAGATAGACACTATATTTATATAGTTTATAATAACCTTCTAGACATCGGCCAAGAGAAATTAGAAGAGGGGTCAATAAAAATAAAGAAGATAAGCCACTTGGGATGGAAGAAGTGGCAAAAATTCCTCTCAGAATCTGAAAAATTTCCTCCCATCTTCTATGTTCCTCTCATTTTCCTCATCTTCAAGAAGGCCTCATTCACAGCGGTTGGCCACTCTCAATTATATGTTTGATTTTTGATAATATTGATGAATTATAAGTGTTGGACATTCAACCAATTAAAACAAATAACTAATTTTTATTTCCAGGTTAGAAAAAGCAAATGTAGGCATTTGTTCTCTCATCTTCCAAGCAAATGTAGGCATTTGTTCTCTCATCTTCCTTTCCATAAGGGCGTTCAAGGAAGTGGTCTCGTGTGCAAAGGCTAGTCCTTCTCAATCCTAGGTTTGATTTTTGTAAAGGTGGATCAACAACAAGTGTTGGGCATTCAACAAATTAAAGCAAATAACGCACTGAGAAGTGAGGAAGATGAATTTGTAGGTGTGAGGTGGGGAGATGATGCTAGGTTGAAGGCCATAGAAACTAAGTTCGAAATTGTAAATATAGTTCGAAAGTTTCAAAATGGATTAGATCTAGTCTGATAGTGACCTAATAGTCATACAGTCTTGTAGTGAACCAATAGTCTTATACTATCCTAGTAGTCATATAGTTTACCTATAGTAATGTAATGCTATTTAATTTTATTGTAATAAATTATAGAGTATGGAATTTCATGAATAGAATCAAGTGCAAAGGATCCAAAAATAGAAGGGTGAATTTAAATAGGGCAAAGGAAAGTGTTAATTAGCTTCTAATGCTTAATAGTATAGATGAGAGTAATTAAGTTATCCACAAAAGAAAATTGGATTCAGTGATGGAGGCATACGCTTGGGAATGATGTGATACAAACGATTGATTTTGATGGACTTTTGGCATTGATGCAGATATATTTGGTGTAGAAAAGGACTAGTAGGAAGCCGTTTATCATCTTCATTGCAGCGTGAACATGCAACATTATCTAAAGTAGATTGAGTGAAAGCCAACGTGTTTTTTTTATTGCAGCTTAGATGAGTCATCTTCATTGCAGCGTGAACATGCAACATTATCTAAAGTAGATTGAGTGAAAGCCAACGTGTTTTTTTTATTGCAGCTTAGATGAGTGAAAACCAATGTGTTTTAAACTTGTTTGTGATCCTTAAGTTACTTGAATGTTAGACTGAAGGAATCTATTTTGAGATTATGACAACGATGATTTTTTTTGTTTCAATAAATGACTTTGTATTGGATGTTTCACTTTCATCAAATAAGCTCTTTTTTGTCCTTATAGTTAAGTAGTGTCATCATAATTAGGTCAGTAAATTGAACTTTTTGATATAGAATTTTCATAAAAAATATATATATATTTTTTGTCCTTATAATTAGGTAGTATTCTCATAATAAAGGGGATTTCACCACATATCAGATCGCTCCAATATATGAAGTCTATTAATAAGTTCATTTACTTTATTAAAGATTTAATTATGGAAACGGACAAATAGTGAATATATATTAATTCTGAAAATCAAAATATGTTGCACTAAAATGGGGGTATTTCTTCACCACCAAAAAAAAAAAAAAAAAAAAAAGAGGGGTGTTTATATTTCCAGCCAGTGACTTAAATGCCTCCACTAAAATTCGAATGTTTTAATTAATATATTAATCTTAATTGCGTCAGAATCCTCAACGGCAACAGAACAATTAGTAAACAATTAAAGATGAATCTGATTTGGGTTTATCCATAGGCATATACATACGGGCAACTTTAGTACGGAACCCAACGCACCAGCCTCATTATGAGAAAAATATCACCATATATACATTCCATCTTCACAAGCTATCTCGACAGCCAACACATTTTGTTGGACAATTTCACAATTTAATAAACATAAAGTTAAAGATTCATTTTGATAAATAGATCAATTATTAGTGTCTTTAATCCGACATTGAGATGCATCTTACATAGTTACTTACAGCTAGTTAGAAATATTTATTGATTTATACTTTAAGACATAGAGAATATAATAAATGTCAAGTATATTGTTAGAGTTTACATAATTTTTCTACAAATCGACTTAATCAAACTCAAAATAGAAAGAAAAAAAATTCCAATCCGCAATAACAAACTTCATAATTCATATAAACTTCATCGAAATCTCAGAAGAAAGAAAAACTTGGAAACCCTAATTATATATTATTAGAGTCCACATAAACTTTTATATAAAAAAAACTAAACTCAAAATATAAAAAAGTCAAATTTATTTTTCCAATCTGCAATATCAAATACTAAAATTTGTATAAATTTTATAATTCCAAATCGATCATTTGAAAAATAAATAAATCTAACTTTGAAACCTCGGTCATATATATATATATATATATATATATATATATATGTTAGTGCTCACATAAATCTTTCTGTTGAAAATCAAATTCTAAATAGAAAAATATCAATTTTTTTTTTGAATTTGCAATATCAAATGCTAGAGTTCGTAAAATTTTTATAATTCTAAAATTTGCACTTGAAATTTTGAGAAAAAATTAACTTTGAAACTTCAATTATATATTGTTAGGGTTCACATAAATATTTTATCAAAAAACTAAACTCAAGATAGAAAAATTTTATCCTAATTGATAAGATTAATCTCAAAGTGCACCATGAACTCAACAAAATACCCTCTTAAATTCATTTCTCGTTTCAAAATACCCCAATTCTGTCTCTTTATTAACTGATTGATAAATTCAAAGGTAAAATTCAAAAATTCAAAATCAAAGGCGTGGTCATAGGAAACTCTCTCCAAATACTTTTGTTCCTTATTCTCTTTAGAACTCAGCCGGTCCTAAATATGGGGCAGCGCTTTTTTTTAATTTTTTATCTTCATCTTTTGATGGTTGATCTGAGCTAGCCCTTGCCCCCTAAAACCCTTGCTTGCTTCCTTTCTCTCTGCCCTTCACTTTTCTCTTGGTTTTGGTTTGCTTTCTGCCTTTCCGCTGGTGTTGGTGGTGCTAGGCTTCTTTTCTTGTGCATGATGTTGGCAGCTACTACCCACCCTCTATGCTGGTGAGGCAGGAGCCTGAACGGAAGGGTTTGGATGTTTTGCTTCCGTGCAGGATGTGAGACAATCAAACTTGGGAGGAGCGGCAGGTTCGAAAGAGTTTATTTAATTTACTTTTTGTTGTTTAGCTTTTTAAGTGGGTTTAATTTTCCTAAAGTTCCAGTAGTTCCATGGGTTTGCTGTGTACTCCCCTTTGCAGGTATAGTTTGATTGGGACTTTTGGTAAGTTGCTATGGGAAAGTGACTGATGTGGCCTGTGGGGATAAGACAATCAGTCACGCAGTGTGTTTTATAGCTATTGAATTCAATGGCTTCACATAATATTTTACCTAAGTTGTCTTATAGTGCTGTTATGAAGCTTCAGCTATGTAATCCATCCATCACTATCCTTCTCAAACTGGACTATATATTATAATTTTGTAACAAATTCATTTAATTTGAACACAACAAATATAATGATTTATTTGACTATTAGAAATGTATGATCTATAATTAAGAAGAATGAATCAAACTAGTTTTGTTTGTCAAAAAAATAAAATAAAACTAGTTTTGTAGCAACACCCAAACGTGGCAACATCCAAACTGGCAGTCCACTCACATTTTCTTCAATAAGTTTGGTATATTTAAGGCAAACACAACCCTCCATTTCATATCGTACCTGAAAACAAGAAGTTTTTATATATTGAAGCTTGATTAATTCACTTACAAAATATATATATAATTTCAAATATATTGAATGTCATATGCAATTCGATCCCAATCATCAAACGAGCCATAAGTATAATGTCATAATAAGTTTCTCTTTCAAATTGTAATGTATGAGTATGACTTATAGAATGGATATTATTTTTTATAATACTACTATTTTCAAAGTAATCTTTATTCCATTTGTACGCAAAGAAATGTATAAATATTCATATATGTACAATAAAATTAGTTTCAAGCTTGTATTCTAGGTTTACTTATCAGTAAATGAATGAAATCAAAGATAATGATTCTCATTGCTTCCGTATTGTAAGCTTACTTACAACTAGATATAATCATCACACATTCAAAATAAATAATCTCATTAACTAAGGGAAGAGTGTTAATTATTCCTATTACCCATTTTAATTTATTGATGTACCAAAACTTGCCTATAACTTTTAAGATAATTATAGTGTTTAGCCACAATAATTTTATTAAATTTATACCTATCATAATTTATTGGTGTTGTAAATTTAACTTTTAATTTATTGGTGTTAATAAATTTATGCGTGCCCTTATTTTTAGAAAATGGGTTTTGAGAGAGGTATCATACAAGAGAACAAGATACTGAAAAATAGAGGGAAAAAAGCAGCATTTTAGTAGTCAATTAATTTTTATTTCGTATCATCATGATTAGTAAACAATAGCAATAAAAATTAATCTTGTTACTATTCTAATTCTATATAGTTAGTAAACAGTTATATGAGAATGATTATGCTTCTCCAATTGATTATTTATTATCATCCACTATTTCTATTTTCGGTTAATAAATGTGCCCTTATACATATGTTCGACGTAAGTGAAAAATTTAATAATACTTATTTTTAAATTCCACTTTCGAAGCCAAAATTAAAATTTTATTTATCAGCTGTGATTTCGAATGTCTGCATGTAAAGTTTGTTTCTCTACTCTAATCAATAAATCCGCCATAGCAAACCACAAAAGGCTAATTTGCAATCCACGTTCAACTCCTGGCAGCGACCAATTTGTTACCCTCCTGCCAATTAAAGTATGCTACTCTACTCTCTAATCTGTCATCTGTTACAATAAAAGTTCTAACTTATCAATTTATTATCTTAATTAGCTAAATTATCTTAATTAGCCTCGGCATATTGTGTTTCAAAATTGTCTCATTTCGTATTGCAGTTCGGTCCATCCATTTCAAATGAGATGCAGCATGCTCACTTTGAAATGCAAGCATCTCAGACCAATGAATTAGCCACAAAGATGCAGTCTTTGGTTATCAAGTGCAGTCTTTGGAGGTTAAACTGAAGGAAGAAACAACATCAAGAGAAACAGATCTCTACCCTATGAGTTTGGAGGTTTCTATGGAGAATCCTCATTTCTTAAATACACCTCAACTGATTGAAATCCTTAAAAGCACAAGTTGGATTAGCAAAAAAAAAAAAAAAAAAAAAAACCTGTGAGCATGAGTGAATCGTTAACAACATTTCCACAGGTTGGTGAGTACATGGAGCCCCTGTATGAGAGTTTCTTCTGCCCACTGACAAAGAAGATCATGGATGACCCAGTAACAATAGGAAGTGGAGTGACCTACGAGAGGCTAGAAATCGATGAGTGATTCAAGAAGTTCAATGAGTCAGAAGAATTTTTTTGCCCAACCACAGGCCAGAAGTTGATGAGCAAAGTTTTCAATGCCAATATAGCCCTAAAAGTTACAATAGAATAGTGGAAGGAAAGGAATGAAGCAAGCAACAGCAGCAATAGTAATACTAGTAACAATGGGAGCAGCAGTTGCAAGCAAGCAACAGCAGCAAGAAATACAAATTTTGCCTAAAAAAAATGAAACCATACCGAATACAATTGGTACGGTACGATCCAAGGTCAATATTACACTATGAAATACCGAATTATATCAAACCGATTAAAATTAATTGGTACGATTCCGGTATCATCTCCATACCAAATCACGTTCATGACTAAACTTAACTACTAATTATATCGTGAGATGCTTATCTATTATGGACCTTCTATTACAGTAACAATTCTAGCTTATCAATTCCTCAAAGCTGATCAATTTATTATCATAACTAGTAATTATATCCTGAGATGCTATCTCTCATGGACTTTCAATTACAATAACAATTCTAGCTTATCGATTCCTCAAATGTTATTTGTTGATGTGCAAAATATGCCAACTTCGGATTTATACTTTGTTCAATAACTTGTGTATCACCTTCGGAAGATCTATATATAGGAAGAGCAGTTGGTCGTCAGTTAGGAATAGACACTGATGTGGTGTCGAACTAAAAGTTTTATGATACCCAATCAGTGTTTAATTAGATAAATGAATTAGTAATTTAGACAGAATAAAAATAAGCAGTGAATCTTCATTACCATTTCGAGAAATGTGCCTTTATTTTGTATCGATGTTTTAGGGAGATTTGATTAATAGTTTTGAGCAGTGAAGGTATGTTCCACGTATTAGTGAGTTATTACCTCTTGTTAAGCTTTGTTTGTTGTGTGGGCCCATATGATATTTGAGCTGGTAGAATGGCTTTAGATTTGTTTGCTGGGCTTTAGATATGAGATATATGGCCCGATAAATTTAATCAAATATGATGTCAATACCATTCATTATAGACCTTTGGTTACAATAAGTTCAATAACAGTTATAATATATTAATTTGTTATAGGTGTCTGATTTGCCAATTGCCCCATTACCATATACAACTCCATAGACAATGACTTTCACGGTAAAGCACTACACATTCTTGTACAACCAGACACACACTAACGTTGCTTTCGATGTTAATGGAAGTGAAGTGGTCATCAATATGAGGAAAACGCAAAATCATAAAATCTTACGTGTACCCGGTTATATACAAGGAAGTTTGGAAGGCCAACTGATAAGACAGTAGAGTCGATTCACAACAAATTTCATTAATATATCTAACCATGAACAAGGACGATGGAGGCAGAACATGGAACACTTCCATGAACGTAGACATAGCCATAGCCATAGTCAGAACCCCATAGGTTGGTGGGAGGGAATTAGCACTACTTACAATTCCAAAGGGGGGGAAGACTAGACTACAGAGGCACCTATTTCATCATCATCATCTACATGTGTAAAACCCCAAAAACAGAGACCTACATAGCAAACAACGAACCAGATAGACACCACCGTTTCCATTATTCATCGGCCCTTTTTACCATAAAATCCGAACAACATCTACCTTTATCTTCCGAACATGATCCCTCCAACCCACTTGATGATGCCTCTTCCTGTATATCAAAATTTCCATGGCTACCACGAGCATCTAAAACAGTTCCCCCGCCAGAAATCCCAGATAGCGAAACCAGACTCATGGCTGCGATGCTGTTTGCAATTACACCAACGTCCCTGGCTCCACTGTACAGACCCCTGCTCCCAGTAATAAGCATATTTCGGTTCTCATGTGCATTTGATAGCATGGTAGGTAATACACCCATCAGCTGTGGGCTACTCTCGGTTGAACCACTCATTAGCAGTCGCCGAAGAGTCTCTCTGGCACCCTTCTCCACCATAGAATCAGCTTCAGGAATGTTCACAAGTTTTGAGTGCAAGGGAGAAATTGCAGTTGAAATACTTGGACCGGCGCTGACCAAGTATCCTTGACCTGAAGAGCAAATATCAATAACTGGTATGTGAACAATTGGGTCACAAATCAAGGGGTTGAAAGTTGGGATCTGCTGTGCAGCTGATCTAGGTAACCGCACTAGCGAGTCGGGGAGAAAAGCAGGGAAATCAACTAAGGGAGAATCAGCCAAATTAAGAGAGGGTTTCGTTGTCAACCTGCACGAGGGCATGTTGGCTGGTAATAAAGAAGAAAGTGGTGGAAGCAAAGCTGATTCAATTGTCGAGCCTCGAAGTTCAGGAGGTTCTTGCGAATACTGCAAATCTGATGAACCAGGAGGGCACCAGCAATAGTAAGGAGATAAAAAAGGATTAACCATGTAAGGAACTTGTGACGTAGGGTTTAGAGTTGGTGGGGCGGCCAATTTTTCTAGCGACTCCAAGAAACTGGAAGATAAAGAGCAATTTCTAATAACTTCTGGACACTTGTCACTTTCGGCATGATATGAACCAGACGCATCCATTGTGATTGGTAAAGCAATTGCTGGGTTGTCAATGACTGAGAGATAAATGTCCCCTCGCCTCCTCAACTTTTCCCGGGTTATATTCTTCAAAGAGGACAAGGTTTTGGGCAAACCCTCCTTAAAGGAACTTGGCCTTGGACTAAGGCTACCCTGAAATGATGAGTTTGCCTTCATTGCTTGATTGACGCTATGCCTAGAACGCAGGGATTTTGATGACAAGGATGAGAATTGTCCATCTTGAGCAGTATTGGATAGCTCTGTAGTGGTATCCCAATCAGATGATGAGACCACAGAACTTGCTGCATTGCCACCTACGGTTGATCCCACTAGATAGGCACGAAGGTGGGTTGCAAAGCAGCCGAGGCGTGCTTCGCTAATTCCAGTTAGTCCAGCTATGGAGGGCTTCTTCTTGATCAAGTCCTTCATCTGTTACCGGGGTGGAAATTAATCAGCTATCAAATTACCAGGCCAATCCACAAACAAATGATATTGAACAAAGAACTGCTCTATTGCACCCAAATACGTCAACCTCACAATGATTCAAATTAGTACTCCAATCAAAATCAAAATTAAAAAGTTAAAAATGCACATCCATTCTATCTACATATTTCTCCACTTCCTCAAACCAGACAAAAATGTAAAACTTCGAAAAACTTCATTTTTTCCAGACATCCCTGCCTACGTGAGGACAACGCTTAAGAAACATCTTTTCCTTACATTTGGAAGGTATAATAGTATCAGTGATGTGACTCTGCACACTACACAAAGATTCATTAAGTATGTCATACATACCTTTGAAAGCAATTCAATTCCCAAAAGTCGCGATGCTTCAGAGCACCAAAAGTGAAAAACCTGGCCATCTGGGATTTTAATTAGGAAAGACCTGCCAGAATTGTCTGCTGGAATGTCATTTACTTCTACAGCAGAGCACTGAGATTTACCACTTAAAGTGAACAGTCTATCTGTGTGACCATCATCCCCAACGAATGAAAGGCGTAAATTTGATGTGGGCAAGATTGTAAGATTCAAATTACCCCTGAGACAACATAAAAAGATAATGAAAGCTTAGAAATAGGGTACAAGAAAAAGCACATGAAAAAATAAAATCAAAGTTAAATTAGTTAGACAATTATGTTTTACATGTAGTTTACAATCCAAGTATGAAAAACAGGTGCCTCCTTCAGTACTTGGATATACCATTGATTGAATTCCCCCATCACTCAATACTAATCTAATTGTGCTTTTTCATATTCTCTTTTTTCTTTCATTGACAAGAATCAAGAAACAGAATCAAGAAAATAATTTACGATGTTAAAAGTCTCTGACACAGGTTATATACCCTTTCTAACTTCTGTATATCTGTTTTCCCTCCTAAGAAAACATATCACCAATCATTATCCACGAACATGTGCCTTGAAAGTAAAATACTAACCCCTATATTATAGCCATCGCAAAAATTATAGTTTAAAGTTGTATCAATATTAATTTTGAACCCAAAAATCATAGACATGATAACTAAAGAGTTCCATCTTCAATGAGCTCCTTCAGTGACCAGCATGAATGAAAGGAGTACAACCAATTTCCAAAATCCAACTTCCAGTTTTTTCTGGAAAATTGAGCAAAACCATTTCGTGTTTCTTTTCTGTCGATATATAAACAAACAAAAAACCCAAGCAACAATCTTTTATACATCATATGATAGGAAAAAATTTAGACCATAGTAGTACAGCAATACCTAATTTAATAAAGCATAACTCGATGTTAATAAAGAAACATATGCCTACAGAATCGACTTCTGGAAAACAATAGGCAAACAATGACATAAAACAACCTGCCACTCTATTTTGATTTCCATCAAAATGCCAATCATTTATAGACAAAAAGCAGCCAACCATATAATATAGGATCATGAAACTACCTTTACTTCCTCTTAATTCAGAGATCATAATAGAATACGCCCACATTACCTACAAGTCAAAAGACATATTTACTTGGAAGAATGAACATTGTCACCATTAATAAGCTAAAATAGACTCCTCTACCTAGAAAATATTAATAACGAAGTAAACACTCCCACATTTGTTCACAAACTCAATACTATATCAAAATTCCCTCCATTAATTAGTTATATCTTCTTCGTGACACTAAAGTCATGTATCACCCACGATCTAAAATCAATGGTACTAGTGTCAGTGATATTAATAAAGTGAAAGCAACTAAAACAACAAACAATATCAGAATAAATTGATTCATGAACAAATACTAATAAGGTAAAGATAAGTAAAAACAACTGCAGACCAAAGAACCTTCAATGAGAAGTATATAACTCATTTGAAAGCATTCTACTTAAACATTGTGAATCATTGTTCCATTCGTTTCATAAACTGATTTAACAAGTATCATTGAACTAACCTCCAACATGTGTCCCCATGTCCGACTGCAAAAACCACCATGCAGTACAAAGTGACATCAAGATGTAATTTTACAACAAATAGCTACTAGTCAAACATAATTAACATAATCATGTTTCCCATGCCTCTCACAATATGCTACTACCCTCATATTCCACAATCAGGGATTAATCATTGCAAAATTTTAGCTGAACTTACTGCATCATTTTTGAAATACAACTTCGGTAGATTATGAAGTAGTTACATTTTTTGTTTACTCTTTTTTCTAAGGAGGAAGGCAAACTCCAAACAGACGTTCGACCAAAGCTTGTTTTCTCACATTCAAACTCAGTGAAACCCCATTGTTCTATGTACAAGAAGGGTGATGTACCACCCATTCCCGTTCCACATACCAAAACAATCCGTGTTTTAGGTAACTATAGCATGCCACAACCATCTGAAAATTTCATGGATAATGCACAGCAAAGAATGTGGAATAATCCGAAACAGTAAAGCAAACATATCCTAACTAGCATACACATACAAAGAATGACAGAAAGATAATATTGCTTCTTAAGTTTGTAAATAAAGAAAATGCAGTCTGGCTTTCCAAACTCTAGATGAATGATTGAATAAAAATCAAACATGGACAAGCAGACAACTTATATCCTATATTTTTTATACATTGGGACCCGATAATTAACATCAGATGAATATGAACTTACAGGCACAAATTAACATGTTTGATTAACTTCGAAACATCAGAAACATTACTAACATCAGGAATATTTTAAACCAGCTGCCTGCATAAATGTCAGAAGCATGACTGTATAGTGAAATCAAGTAACACAACAACGTCAAAGACAATTGCATTATAATATACATCCAATCAAGGAAGGAAAGACCAAAGAAAAACGTCACAGTGGAAAATGGTAGTTATCACGCTAGGATGGTAATTGATTGTTTCATATCAAAATAGCTTAAACTAGATATAAAATAAGTAATAAGTAGAAGAGACCAGACTAGAAATATCATTTTAGAATAACTGCACTTCAATCATATGGCAGCATAATGAATTTTTGAAAACATACAAACACACATATACAGGTGTGTATATATCCCACTACAACATCATCATGTGAGAACGAATTTCTACACATGAAATTTGTCAGTTACATAAAAGTGGGGAAAGAGGGATAAAGAAGTACAGCCATTAAATTGAAGGTCCATGATCTCCAGCAAAGCTAACTAAATACACACACAACTAGTTGTTCTAGTGATGGACTATGTTCAGGTCTTAATCAACTCTATAAACGAGCAAAAAACGAACACACTTTTAGGCGTAAAATATTAGGTACAGATAAAATTTCCATCAAACAAAGATCCCAAACAAGAGAACAAACGGAGATAGATTGACTGATATTTACCTAGCAGCAGTGGGGCACAAGAGAGACCCTTGCTTGTTGATCTTCCCCACACGGATAGAAACTAGAGGTATGCAGAAGCACCTCGCCAGCATTCCAACTTCCGCCGGCTCGAAATGCTATTCATCAAATATACAGTTTGAGATCATCAATTTGCAAAACCAAAAACAAACATTGTAACCATAATCCCACCAAATACCATCAAATGGCAACATAGAGCTTAAAATCAACTGCTGAATTTCCATGTTTAATTAGGTTCAGATCAATTTTCTAATATACCTGGCTTAATTGAGCTAACAATCGATCTTCCGCTACGTCGTTTGAAGCATTCATCTTCAATAATGGCTTCAACCTCTCGTCTGAGCGACACGCACCCATAACCTGCATATCAAGCGCTTGTAGCCACTGCAAAACGTGGTCCTCCCGATTGCTTTGCTGGAGCAACAGATCTCCATCTCCATCGCCAACAAGAATACCGGTTAACCGCTCTTCGAGCCCAATCTCAGCCCTTGGCGCCGGTCCAATGCCGGAGCCCTCTCCACCATTCGAAGACGACGAGTTCTCCATTTCCTCAGCGTTCGATTGATCCGCAATGCGATCCCCGCCGCCTACCTCGTCATTTGTATGTAAATCTCGATTTCTAGGGCTAGTCATCGCTGAAGTTGGGAGTTGTTTCCTTTAAGTCTTCTTGATAGATTCCAATCGAAACCCTAATTTTAAATTAAGTACTTCTTTCGTTCTTTTGGTTGTCTTAATTTTAATTTTGGTTTCCAAATCTGAATCTGAAGCCCCAGAACCTGAATGAAATCGATTATGAAAACGAAGGTGTAATTGCGTAGGTGAGGTGAGAGGGAGATAAGAGAAAGGAATTCAGAGAGAAGATAATATCTCCCGAAGAAAGTAAATCGCCTCCGTACGCAAAAATGGAAGGGGCACGAGGGGCACTGGGGTCGGTTTTATAATACAGCTGGGGCGGGGACGGTACTAATCGGATATGTGGCGGACTTCAAAACCGTCTATAAATTGCAATTCAATGCTTGTCTTCAGACCCGGGGCCTGATTGCATAGGCACCACGTCAGCTAATAAACGGATCAAACTCAGTGGGCCCCCATTATCTGTCAAGCCAACAGCACTGCGCGGTGCCACATCAGCCGCTCAACCGATCCGACGGATTTCGCTCTCCGCATCTGAAAGCGAGAGTGCTGCGGCAGCGCCACATTTGAGGCGGAGGAGGGTTCAACCGTTGAGGAATAAAAAGCTATCTCAATTAATATTAGGGTATATAATACTTTATTATTCTGCCATTTATACTTTTTAAAGATTTATATATAAATTTTCAAATATTATATTTCTTATCATAAATTTTTCAAATTCTTATATTTTGACTTTCTGTTAAAATTCGGTTAAATTTAAAATAAAATTTACAATTTAAATCATAAAATATTAATTTAAATTTATAAAATTATGTATTTAACAAAAAAAAACCCAAAAGTATTACCCCACCCAACCACACCCTTCTTGTGCCCTTCTCTAGCATTCCAAAACGCCTCGCTCCCAAAACCACCCCTCCAAAATGATTAATTCTCTCTTCTTCATTGTCTTAACAATAAGATTCTCATTAATGGGAGCAATAAGCCATTAATGGGAATTTTATTGTTAAGACAATTCTTTAGATGTATTTTAATGTGTTGGAAGGTTTGATTGAAAACGTTCTCAAGTGTTAAAGGAAAATTTTAAGAAAATTTCTATTTTTTTTTGCTGCATTTTATGGAAAAAGTTATAAGTTTGTTTAATCATTCGATA
Source organism: Prinsepia uniflora (assembly GCA_032719365.1). NCBI lineage: Eukaryota > Viridiplantae > Streptophyta > Magnoliopsida > Rosales > Rosaceae > Prinsepia > Prinsepia uniflora. Next base: position 71,281,083 of record CM064869.1, read on the forward strand.
AATTTAGATGAACAACATCGTAAAGAAAATTTACAACATTGTTCATTCGAATTTTTTCGTTACTAAAGGTATTTCTATCTTCTGCGACGAAATGCTCAAAACAATTCATACTCTTTCCATAAAAAATTCAAAAAACTTACAAAATTCTCGGAATTTCTATACTTCTTACTTTTAATTCGTTTGTTTTTTATTGAAATTGAGGCCTAAGCACTAAAGAAGATGGGGAATTAATCTTTACCATTGAATCTAATCAAATAAAGAAGGGGTGACAGAGATCAGTGGGAAGACAGGGTGGTCTTTGGGTTTTTTTTTTTAATAAATGGCTTTTTATGAATTTAAATTAATATCTTATTATTTAAATTGTGTTCACCATTGTAGATTTAATTGAAATTTTAACAGAAGGGTCAAAGTGTAACGATTTGAAGAGTTCAAGGTGGAAATTGCAATATTTAAAAATTTATGTATAAATCTATTAGAGCATGTTTAGTGGTAGATGTAAAGGTAAGGGGCTAAAAACAATATTTAGCCCCTCAATATGATACTATTCATGCATATTGGCCAAAACTATTTTTTATGTTTCTAATGAAGAGGGGGAAGAGCAAGAATTCAAATTATTTGTGAATTGTTTTTTAAGATAATAATGTTGAATGTAGCATATTATTGGTTAGAGTTCAAAATAATTGTTGGAAGTATGTTGTTGTTTTTCATCCAAACTGGGCCATGAGTCTTGCCCGGTCTATAACAAGATTTGTCTGGACTAAAAAAGCATGGTTAGACATGCTCTTATAAAATGTAAATCACTGCATAATAAAGTATAATTTGTCCTTATTATAAAGTCAAGATCTTTACATGCTTGTCCAAAAAATTATAAAAAAATATCCTTTAAATGATTTAATAATTAAGAATATAATAATAATTAAATATCAAATTTATAAATTAAAAAAATAATAAAGGTTAATGAAATTAGTAGGCTAAATTAGTTACTCCTCCTATTTTTATTTACAAAATTTAAAAATTAATTAAAAATAATAAAGGTTAATGAAAGGAGTGAGGGTAATAGTGATAATGTTATTACTTCCAGAGTTTCTACATTATGCACAAATCGTTAAATAGGAATACTACATAACACTATATCGTATTTTTTGTTTGTTTTAATATTTGTGATGGATGATGTAACTGATTATTATAGTCAAGGATGAAAATATCGATATCGACGGATATATCGCTAGTTAAATTTACGGATATCTCGCCCCAAATATCGGTATCGATATCGATATCGTTTACGGTCAACAAAAATGACGGAAATTCGGTCTTAAAGTTAGAAATTTGGAATGAAACTTTGAGAAAAACTTAAGTATGCAATAATGGTTATATAGGACTAATAAAAACTATAAAATGACTTTTATATAATAAATATATGATGAATAAGATGTAATATGATTCTAACGATAACTAATAATATAAAATCTTAAATATAAACATAAATTGAGGTGAGTTACTATAATTGAATGTTAAAATAGTTAAAAATATAACAATAAACATACAAAAATTCAATGTAAGAAAAATGATAAAATAAGTTTAATATATTTAAAATTGGGAAAAAAGAATGAAAAAATAGGGTCAAATTTTGTTAAAAATTGAAAGTAATGGATATATATAAAATTAGACAAAAAATGAAAAAAAAAAAAAGAAGAAGACCAACCTTTGAAAAATTGGAATAAATGAATAAAAAGGAAAAAAAAAAAAGACAAAGGTATGTGGCAGCTGGTTGGGGAATAAAAAGGGAAAAACAAAAAAAAAAGTAAGATTTGCAACTGGGGGGTTCGAACCCGAGACCCCCCCAAAGAACATAAAAGGCCCACGCCAACTCTGCTGTGCTTCAATTTATTAATATATCTAACGTTAATTATATATGTATAAACATTAATCTGCTAACAAAGTCTCCCCCTACCTCCCGCCGGGTCTGCAACTTGGGTTTTTCGACCCGGCGGCATGACCCGATAAAATAACCTTTGTTTTACGTCCGATTTTCACGATTTAATAGTGCATTTTCATCGTTTTGATCTCAGAAATAGATCTGTGGGTTCAAAACAAGAAATCATTTCGAAATTTCGGCCAATTTCTTCCCCCCCTTCGTATGTGTCGCCGGCCGGAAATCGCGATATATCGGTCGATATATCGACGATTCCGGCGATATTTACTTCCCTGATTATAGTCTAGGTGTATTTACCCTTCAAGCATTCTTGAATTTACCTTATTCAAAAAAAATAAAAAATACTATAATCTTTTCCTTAAATATTATATATAGGTATTGTATAATATATATATATATATATATATATATAATGGATGCTTTACCATTGTTTTTGGGTTTTTGGGCTTTTGGCCTAAATAATGATGCATACTTGCTGCCAAAAACGAAGGAATTTTTTAACAAATGACGGGCCACTTACAATGAAACGCTCGCCACGGCCAAGTATTGAATACGAATGAGAAATCTCAACTAATACTTGAAAGGCGTTTACTTAGAACTAAAGAAATTATAGAATATTCATGCATTTACTTCTAAAATCAGATATTTTTTTTAGTAGGTGAACCTCACATAAAGTTTTTAATGTCTAACTCATTTTAGGATAATGGAATTAACTAAGGGAATGTGTTAATAATTCCCATTACCTATTTTAATTTTTTATGTACCAAAATTACCCTACAAGTTTTACAATAATTACAAAGTTCAACAAATAGATTTTAAGATAGTGATCAAACAAAAGAACAATTTTTTTAATAAAAGAAATATTTCAGAAAATGAAGAAAAACACTATTTATTTTTACATGAATCAAATCTTTCAGTTAATAAATTTTGGATAATGATCAAACACGAGAACAAGAAAATGAGAAAATTAGAGCTAAAAAAAGGGCATTTTAATAATCAATTAATTTTCATTCACTGATAATGATTAGTAAACGTTAAGGATAAAAATCATTCTCATCAATATTTTGTTTATTTTTGTTAGTACACCTTAATGCGAATGATTACTTACTACCCCAATTACCCACTTCTCTAAACTTCTCCCATGACCCACTATTCTCATTCCTAAGGAATAAGTGTGCCCTAAATTAAACAATCAATCAATAAACAAGACAACCCCTCAAGAAGGTGGCCTATGCCCTTATTCTACCACAACCACAAAGCATAAATTTTCATAATTTTTTTTAAGAACATTGAAAAAGACAAATATACAAAATTCAGCATCCGACTTATCTTTTACAAGAATCAAATTTGAAACTTCCTATCACACAATAGATATAAATAACATCAGCCTAGTAATACTAATAACAAGAAAATTATATAAAGTCAAAATTCAAATCATTTTAGACAGAGTGCAAAAAACAAAAACAAAAAACCGAATTTACTTGTTTTCGCTTCAAGCAAGACTTTTAAACAGGGTAACAAAACCTACATTGTGAAAGAGCAACATCTATATTCTATAATAGAGGTATATCTGTTCCACCCAAATGTGTATATATAAGTAGTTTGATCTCACTTGCGCTTCTTTGGTTTTTTCTGGTATTCATCCATTAGTGCTTCAACATCTTTCCAGAAGAGGCCCTCCACCAAAATTCCATCCTTAGTGAACCTGAAATGTAACAAAATTGAGTACACATCACTCTATATGCGAGTGTACAATCTATAAGGGTGCATGTTTGAAGTCTTGGTGTGTGTGTGTGTGTGTGTGTGTGTGTGTGTGTGTGTGTGTGTGTGTGTGTGTGTGTGAGAGAGAGAGAGACCACTTAGTAACACTCTTGGTAAACTGTACTGGTTGATTTGCAGAGATAGATTTAGGGTCTGCACTTTCTATCACAAGTGTGTACATATCAGAGAACCTGGGAAATTTGGAAGAGACCACCAATCCAGTGCTTGCGACAGAGTCCTGTGAGAACAAAACGCATCTTATTAAAGCCTACAAGTTTTCCGCCAAGGAAAAAAGAAGGGTAAAGTTCACGTATATTTATCGATAGTTCTAACTTATAAACCTTAGATGGCTGATGAATAGCGTTAGGCTTAAATAGAAAATACTAAAAAGAAAATAATCTGTATGATCGTATAAGCCACCAGGAAAACGAAGATGGGAGGTGACACATGTGTAAGAAGAGAAAGAGTATTTCTGTTTTACTTTAAACATATGTAAATTCCAAAAAGACAAAGAGGCACCAAATCAGCAAATGTCGTTTTTGAAATTCTTGCACCTAATGTTCTTTCAACCAGAGAAAAGAAAATCCAAAAGATCCACAGCATCAGGCAATCATTAGTCTTTCGCACATAGCAGACATGTAAAGTTACTACAACCACGGCTAACCCTTAGAGTGCAGCTTGGCAAAAACACACTACAAAACAGGGAAAAAGAAGGAACAAGAAACTCTCTATAGGCATTTGACAAGAGACACTTGTACAGCTGAGTAAATGAAGTATTCGATCTTCATGTCCAAGCAATGACCCATTCACATAATGCAATTTTCAGTTCACCAGACTAAATCTCATCCTAGCCACCCAAGAAGAGGGATGACATCTCGTCATTGAACAAGGAGCTATAACAAACTTTCATCAGCAAATACTTAAATACTAGGCAACTACAATGATTGAAGATTATAAAGTTTATACTTACTGTCATATATCAATTATAATCACCAACTGATTCACATGGTTCATTTGCAGTTGCTCCAAAGAGCACCCTGACTTCTATGAGTAATCAGTCAATGGTCTCAACCTCTAGTCAATGATACCAAGAAAACACCCAAATCTAAATTAGGGGTGATAGGCAAACTATCTCAGTAAGTTACAGCTCCGAGGAAGAAAATAACGAAGCCGTAAAAGGGTGGATATAACTAGATGTGATAATGAGGCTTATCAAAGCACACCTTATCTGTAATTTAATCAATATTGGTGCACAAACTCGCGGAAATTCAGTAACCTACAAGTAGAATATCAACATGCAATCAAGCATTGTAACTTAAGTTTCAATCCGAAAGACAAACATACTGCTGGAGGATATGTAAAGAGGATGGCATTCTTCTCCTTTGTGTATATGATAACCTGCAATAGTACATTAACGACTATATACTTGCCATAGTCAAGGATCACGATACTTGAGTCTTGAAGGTAACATCAATATAAATGCGTGTAAGCCAAAAAAAATAAAATTAGTAGCAAATTTAACCATTTTCTCATCAGCCAAACAGAGATTGAAAGTAACAAAACAAAGATAAACACAAAATAAAAAATATCATGTTGCAAACAAGAGGATATAAGACGATGCAGAGAATGAGAAAATCTCGGTTCTCGGGGAACTTTTTGTTGTAGAATTGGGCGAAGAGAGCGATTACAATGATAACAGTTCCAAGAAATAATCTCATATTGCTCATCCTCACGTCTTTCATATGCCCATGGCTCGTCACAATCTATTCCAATTACAGAACCAAAATTTTTATAAATATACATACATAAGAAGAATGAAAGGCCGAAAGGGATCGAGGGAATTACTGACCTCAGTGACAGTCTCGTCGAGGATGTGCTTGATGGACTGTTGGTCCAAGAGGTTCGCCTTCTTAGGGTTTTTGTTAGCCGACTCTGCTTCGTTCTCTTGCATTTTTCAGGGAATTTGGAGGACTGGGTTTGACGGTTTTGTCTGAAATTGGTGCACTTCGTCTTTCATTTTGGGGTCATTTTTTTCTCTAAAACGAAAATACTTCCATCCGGTTTTCAAATTAAGTCATTTATTAAAAAAATTAAGTAAATTGTAAATTGAAGATATCAATACTTTCGGGGTCATTTTTTTTTTTATTTTTCTTAGAATACATCCACTTTCCATTCGGTTTTCAAATTAAAAGTCATTTATTAAAAAAAAAAACTAAATGGAAGATATCAATACGATAATACCCAATATATTTGGCAAAAAAAAAAAACCTATATATATATAACAATCGAATTCCAAGAAGCCATATTCAGTGATGAAGCCCTAGCAAATGAGTCTGCCAGCCAAGAAAACTACATTATTTAATTAATTTTAATAACAATTAAAGATACCTATTATAATCTGTTAATAAAATTAAGTCGTATATTATATAAATTATAAATATAGGTGATTAAACGATGATTAATTTTTTTAGTTTTTACCAAAATGAACGTTCATATAATATTTTAGCAAAATCAATTGTGGTAACTATCACATCTAAATAGAAAACGTTTAATGATCATTTGCAAAAAATTAGCACATCCATCCTGAAAGTATTGCTTATATAAAGTGGTCCTCAGGTCCTCATGTTATGTTTATCATATTTCATTTTATCAAAAAAATCACAAATCCGGTGTTAAATAAGAAATTTTTTACTAAAAGTCAGATAAAAAGTTATTCAAAATACTGATTTACCTTCATAATTATTTGTTTTTATTACGGGCGCATCAATCAGATTACCCTGAATTCATCCTTAAATTGTATTCAAGGAATGATTTTGCCATTAATGTCAATACATTTCAAATAAATATTTAGTCCTGCAATGCCTTGATAAGATTTATGAAATAGAATAACTGGGAATGAGGAGTGGAGAAGAGACAGAGCGAGGGGGGAGGAATAAGTATTATCATTAAGTTCACAACTATGGAGGCTTCGATTTCACTTTGCTTGTGAGCAACAACCGAGCACCCTTAACAAGTTCTTCCTTAATCATGAACAGAACAGCAGCCGCAAGGACACTTTGCACTATTTTTGTTCCCATCCCTTTGTAAAACCCGTAAAATCCTTCATAGTGAATCATCTTTAAGACAGCATCTGTCGTGCCTGAAAGTTAAACAAAATAATATGCAACATCATAATTCACAAATAAGAGCTGAAGGAGATGAATGATCATGATATCACACTATAAGAAGCTCTGGCAAGAGCCGCTCAATGTTCAAACCTTTATAATGATGCCTCTTGTCACCATTTGTAGCCTGTTTTGCTTGAAGTCTCGACTGCAACAGCAAGAGATTTGATAAGAAACTGAAACAATTTGCACACGAAGGACCTAGTGCATACACTGATGAATTCACAAGCAAGACAATGTTCGAGACATTTTAGTCCGTCCGATTCACTAAATTAACTTGAAATGGATTGACCCAGATCAAGCATTTCCCATTTCAGTTCTAAACCATGCACAGTATAACATGTGCATTGCTTCAGATTACAGATTACTATAAGCTCAGTCATTTACCTTCACAACTAAAAGAGGGTATGTCACGACGGTAGCCCCTAGCTTTGCCAAAGCGCCAAGAAGAAATATCTAACAGAATGAGGCAATCTATTAGCTCAAAGGGGAAAGCAAAAGAGTGAAGAAACATATTAGCACCGTAAGTACTCTGACAAAAAGATATCTGTGCTAATCTATAAAAGATTACTGATGCTGAAAAGTTCAAAATCAAGATGAAACCTAACCTCTATAGCAGTAACCCCACTGTTATCCTTCTTATTCAAGGACCGTTTTTCCTTCAGTTTCTTCAACATAGTTTCATACAGCATAAATTGCATGGAAGGATTACTCACCTGTGTCAAAAGAAAGAACAATTAGTCATCACCCCCATAGCCGGTACAATAAGCGTCACACCTTACATACCATGATCAATGTCGGGCATACACCTCTCCAGAAACCCCCGACTCCACCCTCATCATAAACTTCCTCAATCTGCACATGTTCCACAAAAATTTAAGAAAAAATTGAGAAAATAAAAATATTATATGCCACCGAACCCCATAAAGTTTATGAATCAGAAAATTGATCTCAATATTTGAAACCAATCGGAATGCAACTATCCCACTCACTCAGTAATAAAGTATTGTTGTAAATTATCTATACAATCACAAGTTCATGGCAGCACTCAAACTGTATTTATCTTTATATATATATATATTATATATTAAAAAAAAAACTATTTATCCTAATGTTATTCACTATCTCCTTTTCCCTAACTTTATAATCAACCGTAGTACTAGGTGAACTGGTGAAGGACCAATAAGTTTAACATCTCTTTTGAAAAATCGTGCAACCATTTTCATCATCAACAACCAGTTTAGATTGCAAATTCAAACATTTGAATTAACTATTAGTTCGTTATAATTATGAACATGTTCTCTTTTGGTACTAATCAGGTGATCTATCACAAAATATAATACCAACCGCATGAGTAGTCCCAAAGGGAGGAAGCTCAGCTGCAACAAGGATTGCTCCATCTTCTGCAGTTGATAGGTCCTGAACAGGCTGGGCCTTCTTTGAGGTTTTTTTATGAGTCTAACAATGAAAAAAGAGAAGAACGACAAATTAATAACATCAGTTATGTATAATTAGTAAGAGAGATGCTTAAACTCAGTTTATTAAATTAGATACACGGGGGAGAAGAGATTACTTGGTGAGATTGGTAGAAATATATACATGTTTTTCAAAATTATGAAGTAAGTTTTAAATCCTGGATGCAGTACTCTTGAAACTCACTTTTTATCTTAAATCGTAGATACAAGAAAAGGAACACTATAAAATATGCAAAAGTAAATTTTCATGTCACTTCCACATTTGGAGATTCAATTAAAGTTGAGGCTAATGTCAATTAGGTCTTCCCCTATACCTGCATGCGCGTAACAACTACCCATATAGGATTTGTGAACAGAACATTCACGCACCTGCAATTATAAGATTGTCATGAGATGTTCAGCAGCAAATCACATAAATAAGAAAGAAAAATGCTAATAATAAAAAGTAATTTAGACACCATTATTATTGCATATGTTTTCTGTTTGCTTGATTGTATTTTTTTATGAGACTTTTCAGAAGAAAAAAAAAAGAAATGCAACTTATTCCTGGATATGAGGCCTTTATGGATTTGAATATATTAAGAAACAATTATCATCTTATGGCCAGTAATCAAACAAGGGTAGAAATACCCAGATAATGCAGCAACGAATAGCGAAGAAAGCATTCCAACAGATCCATCACCAATGCCCATTTTCCTCTGTTCAAGTGCAGCAGCTTCCGCTTTGTTCCTGAATATTTGATAGAAATAATAGTAAACACCCTGTACCAATAAAATTTTAAGTACTTTAGAAACCAGATAACCAAATAAAACATATACGATGCACTCATGCACCTAAAAGTTAATAGTATCAAAGTCACCCATTCACAACACTTCACACTCATGTTTGTACTGCAAACTCTTACTATTAGTGACTCCGGAAAAGCAATGACCAGCTAATAGTGACCTCATAGAAAATCTGAACAAAAAAACATGATATACAGACTGCATTCAATTTATGAATGCTAAAGAAATAGAAGATTACTGGGTAGCATGATGCACAGGGAAAAACATTGTTGCAGTCACTACACATGACTAATCAACATAATTACCGTATCAATGCAAAAAGGTACTAATAGTAACATGAGAAGAAAACAAAGCAATCCCCTCTCTGTCATTTACCGCCTCACGGTTACTAAAAACTATTCAGAATTCTCAGACTCTTTTCCATTAATTTCTCAGCTAGATAACATTGAATTTGATCACACTAACAATACGAATGAAAAGTAAAACGATCCCAGCAAAGAGCTAAGCTTTACTCACCTGAGAAGCCGCTGTACCCACTAATGATGGCGTCAAACCTCCATATAACCGTTCCCACCCTTCATGTTTTATAAGCTGCGGACAAATTCAAGCAAATGCATGATAATCTGACGTAATGGAGCAAACAGAAAAATGTGTCCCTTTTCCCCGTCCAATTCTCATCTACCAAATAAGGTCCAAATTTGAAAAAGGGAAAACCTGGCACATTTGTTCAATAGTTCCAAGCCTCCTCTTCTCCTTCTTCGGATCACGTTCTGTTTGTTGACGAGTATTGACCTACAGATCACGACCCCAAAATTAAACAAAAATGAAAGCTTACGAACAACAATTGAAGAAGGGTATAAAAAGGGGAAAGTTTTGTACAGTCTGAAGAGGATACGTGATGAGCTGGGCGATGATCCCTCCGCCAGCTCCGGCCAGGCCATTAATCAAAGCGTCCGACATATTTTCTCAAGAAAATTTACCGATGTTTCTTATTTTCTCGGGAAACTGTAGCAAGCCATTGAGGGATCAGAGATCCATTGTTCTTTCTTATTTCCTTTTTAAAAAAAAGAAAAAAAAATTAATTTTTTTATTGGGAGAGAGGGAGACGGCTATCTCTGACTTCGGCCGTATCGAACTTATTCAGCTCAAGCGGTCGTGCTGATGTCACTCGCTATCAGAGGTCCCATGAGTCCATGACCCGTTACCAGCCTCAGTCAGTTGTTCCGTTCAAGAAAAAGCACGTGACGCTGGTAGGTACTTTTGTTCTATGACTATTTTGCCCTTATAAGCTTTTTTCTTATCATTTCTATCCCAGCTTTTGACGAATTGACGTGGATTTAGAATCGCGCTCCTAACAATTATAAGAACACAAGTCACAAGGTATCGAGCTTCACAAAAACGTGTCATTAATTGAATAAACGCTTACCAAGAGAATACATTACGATTTTCAGATTTTAATCCACTTTTTTTTTTCTTTTCTTTTCATAATTCTATTTGGACTGCTTGCAAACAAAATTGAAGTATTTAATTTACTCGTCAAAAGTTTTATTAGTATCAATTCAGCTAGTTGGTTTCATGTGGCAATTATCCGCCAACCTCAATTCCAACTTATACATTGGAAATTATGTAACGATCCGTCCGTAGTTTTGTAAATTACTTTAGAAATTGATGATTTTACATTCGTATGCTAAAAGTTGACTTTTTACTCATGTTACTTTTTGGACTTTTCATGAGAATCGTTAAGTAAGTCTCAGAATCTTTAGTTCATAGACATGCAGCATGTGAAAAACGTAGACCGTATGTAAGAGTTACGAACCTGAATGTCCGAAGGTATTTTAGTAATTTTGGGCACAAGGGGCATTTTGATAATTTCCATATGAGCTACTATTGGATGAGTCATCAGGATAGACTGTTATTGGGGTGACAAGTGTCACTTAGGAAGGGCAAAGGGTGTCCTTCACCGTTTTTGCTTGGAGATTAAAAGGAGGGGGAAATGCAGAAAATAGAAAGGGGCTCTTGAGTATGAACTTTTGGGGAGAGCCATCGAAAATACAGGGGGCCATTATTGTTGTGGCACGACAGCGATGCAGAGCTTAGGGCTGTGTGGACGTGATTCTATTTGACTTATTGAGTTAAATAGGGTCGTGTTGAGTGTTCTCGACGGCCGTGAGAGGGGAACTCTTATGTGGGTCTACGAGAAAAATCCATCTAGGGAAAGGGGGAAGAGAGTGAGGTATATTCGACCAAAACCAAGGCCAGAAAAGTATCCCTCTCGACTTTACAAGTTGAGTCACGCCCTCTGCGATGTACGAGGCTCACTGTGGTTGGTGACTGGAGCTTGACGACAAAACTGACAATCCACGGTCGTATTTCCAACCAAATTTGGTAATGATTTCTGGTATTAAATGCCTAATTGAATTCCTGGTGTTGATTACATACATTTGGATGTATAAATTATGAAAAATGGTTGAGAATCAGCAGAGATATGAGATTCGGGTCACGGGTACCCGTTATACGAAATTGGGTTGGACGCGTGACTCGGTTGGATGTAATGACTCGTCCCAAAAATTTGGGATTAAGTTGGAATTAATTGAGGATTAGCAAGACTAATCGAGAATTAATCAAGGATTATCGGACGTTCAGGGCAAAATTACGATTTTATCCCTAGATAAGGGTAAAAAGTGAACTTTTGACCCGGGAGGTCCAATGTACGAGAACCGAGGACCATTACGTAGATCGAGTCGATACGAATCCGTAAATAATCGGCACGTCGAAATCGAACGTTCGATGGGAAAGTTACAAGTCACGAAAGTTCGAGGAACTATTGCACGAATTACGAAGCAGGTGGACATTTGTCATTAAGTGGGCCCATATATTTTTGGAATAGGCCCAATAGATGAGTGACAAGTGTCACTCATCCATTGCTCACCTAACACACATATATGCATCATTCATCCCCTTTGTTCATTCATTCGAACCAAACTCAAAACCCAAACCACCCTATCACCCCCTTCCCTTGCTAGTTCGATTGAGGACCCTGAGAGACTGAGACTATGGCCGTGAGTGAGATGATGATGGATAGGTGATGACAGAACCGCCGTGGACGGCGGTGGAGCCACGGGAAAAGGTAAAACCATAACCGTGAACTTTTATAATTGAATTTTTTGTTTTGGACGTTTGGGGTGGCTTCCATTGATTGAGTTATGTTTGTAGTGGTTGTATGAGTCTGTTGTGGCCGGGATCGAAGGCCATGGTGGCCTAAGTCGACTAAACAGAGGTTGGAAAAACATGACCGTGAAGATCAATTCGAATAGGTAACTTCTAGGCCTGTTTTCCCTGTTTTGAACCCATATAACACCTAGAGAGGACTGGACGAGGCTATAGGGATGAACGGTTTCAAAAATGGTGGCGGAGTTGGGAGAACCGGTCTCGCCAGTCCAGTCAAACCGAAAACTAGAGAACCGGGTCTAGACCGGTTCGATAGAGGTTGAAGATGACCTTGTGCCTAGCGTGTGGGCTTCACGTGCAGTCCCTTGCGACGGAGCGTGGGCCAGAGTTGGAGGTCATGGTCAACATGTGATTTGGTCCTTTCGATGTAACGAACATTTTGGTACAAGTTTCGAGTCGATCGGACACCGTTTCGGGGCAGTTTTGGGTGTCCGAAGATTTAGTGTCCATTTTAAATACGTTTAAAAATATTGAAAAATTGATGGATTCATTGTTAGCCTATTTGAAGTAATTAGTGACCTTCAGGGTGTGAATTGGACAGGTTTGAGAGTCCTGGTGACGGTGATTTAGCTAGAGAGGCTTATGGCACGTGTATCGAGGCATAGCTTGAACGGTCTGTGAGTAGACTTTGTTTTATGAATTGATGCATGTATAAATGTTTTATATGTGTTTATGAACATAATTCGAGATGCCATGAGTGCATGTGTGTAACGACCTGTCCCGAATTCTGGGATTAGATTAGTGACTAATGAAGGATTAGTGAGGTTAATCAACGATTAGTTGAGCGAAATCGGAAGGACGATGCAAAATGATCGTTTTTCCCCTAGTCGTAGGTAAAATATTTACTTTTAACCCAGAAGGTCCGATGGCCGAGGGCCGAGGACCGTTACGTAGATCGGGTCGATATGAATCCATAGACAGATGGCACGCCGAAATCGGACGTCGAATGAGAAGTTATGAGTCACGGAAGTTCGATTATACTATGCATGCATTAAGAGACAATGATAAGGTGGCAACATCTAATTGGGTAGATATTTAGGTGGGACCCATAGATGAGTGTCACTCATCCCATTGGCTCAAACCCCCATTTTGTGGATCTCAAGTGTGATTGGTCCACTTGGAATAAAATATATGTAACGACCCGTCCCGAAAATTGGGATTAGATTAGTGATTAATGATAAATTAGTGACGTTAATCGGAGGTTAGTTTGGTGCTTTCGGACGGACGGTGCGAAATGATGATTTTTCCCCTAGAATGGGCAAAAATGTTGACTTTTTGTTCGGCGGTCAAATGGACTTTGACGGATGACCGTGACGTAGTTCGGGACGTCACGAGTTCATAGACAGGTGGCACGTCCGATTCCGACATTCGAGGAAGAAGTTATGATGTCCGGAAATTTGAGGGTACTTTGGTAATTTGGTTAAAAAGGGGCCAAGGGTTGACTTTTTGCACGACAAGTTATTTTCAGATATTTCAAAGACCGATAGGTAGATCTCGATGCCCTGAGTACAATGACAGGCGGCATGCGTCAATTGGAAGTCGGACGACAGAGTTACGGGCCTAGGAACTTGAGGGGCAAAATGGTAATTTGGCGTAAAAGGGCATTTTGGTCTTTTCCAATGCATGGGGATTTGTGCCAGTGGAATTGTGACATGTGGCTGCCTAGGGATGGTGACCCACCAGATTTGGGACACTTTTCCCTTGCTGGAAGGTCGTAGAACCCTCATCCACCGTCTTAATTTCAGTTTAAACGGTCGTGCGTGTGTTTGTTGAAAAACAGAGAAATAGAGACACAAGTGGTGAGAATTCAACCCCCCCCCCCCCAGCTAGCCTCAATTGGTGTGAACAAAAATGAGAGGATTAACAATGTGGGTTGTGGTGGTGATGCCGTGGATGGCCGTCACGCACGGTAGTGGTTGAACAGAGATAAGGACAGTAAGTCCTGTTATGGAATTCAAAACTGGATGTTTAGTTTAGGCCACTAATGAGGTTATAATTTATCAGAGAGTGATCAAGAGGGTCAAATGAGTTCGAAGAGCAGGGAATCGAGGCCTGAAAGAGACGGTGGCCATGGAACCTGTGTAAGGTAACCTTGAATTCGAACATGGTGACTTCGATTCTAACTAGTTTAGCTCGATTCTAATGGGTGGAACCTGTTTCTGGTGATCCTATGAACTCTGAAGGATTGAATTGGAGGCCAGAGAAGGTTAGAATCAATGGGAAAACATGGTTGTAGAGCACGGGTTTGGTTCTTAAACGGGAAGGTAATGTCTCGTGCTTACTTTCATGTTTTAAATCATGCTACTCGATTAGGAATGGAAGGACGAGGCTATAGGGATTAAATGGACTAAAAACAGTTGAGAAATGGAAGAAAATCGGCCACGCCAGTCCAGTTGAACCGGCCGGTCTGGACCGGGTCGACGCAAGGTTGAAGATGATGAACAATGTCACGCGTGAGAGCGCGTGGGGCCCCTTTTGGGGAAGGTTTCAACACAGCTTTTAAAGTATTCGATGTAACGAACATTTTGGCACTGGTTTCAAGTCAATCGGACATCGTCTCGATATGTTCCGGGATGTCTGAAGGTTTTAAGGCTCGGTTAAAAATAGTTAAAAATTCGGAAAAATTACGGGGCTTTAGTATAAGCATTATGAAATAGTTAGTGACCTTATTATGGGATTTGGATAGGTTCGGGAAAGCCGGTGATAGTGGATTAGCCAGAAAAATGTAATTGCACGTGTATCGAGGCGACGACGTTAATGGTCTGTGAGTGGACTTTGCTTTCGAACTTATGATGCATGCATATGTGTTTTTATATGTTTCTATACGCGATTCTATGATTTTGATGATTTTCGGTTTGCACGTATTTCGATATTATTACGTATTTGCACGTTTTACGAGCTTTCAATTTGTTGCGATTTGATCATGGTTTTGATGATATGATTTGATTTTTTTATTTAAAATGGATTTTGAAAGTGATTTCAGGATTGAAGTCCAATTCAGAAAAAGTGGATTTCATGATTTGGGTTCGGAATGGTTATTTCGGATGCCAGCTTATGGAATGATGGTTTCGGATTCAGATTTGGAAATGCATGATGGATGTGATTCTGGATTTGGATTCGGGGTGCTGATTTCATATTCGATTTGAAATTTGGAATGGTGATTTCAAATTCGGATTTGGACATGGATTTGGAAATGGTTTGAAAATGGTTTTTGGATTGGATTTGATGGATCTAGTTATTGGGTTTAAAGACCCGGATATGATTATGACGGGGGCTGGCCCGGATTGGGTTTAAAGACCCGGATTGGGTTTAAAGACCCGGATTGAGTTTAAAGACTCAGATATTGATATTCCCCCCGTACACCTATTGAGTTTAAAGACTCAGATTATATTGAGGCCTGGATTGAGTTTAAAGACTCAGGAGTTTAAAGACTCGGATAGATCCAGCAGGTTCGATGGATTGCAAAAGGTTTCAAATGGCTTTCAATGTGTTTTGGATTTCGATGAGAACTTGATAATGATGGTTTTCCGAGGTTTTGGGCAATGACCCGGATGAAACGGATTTTGATGGTTTTGGATTGAGGCCCGGGATTTGAGAAAGGAAATAAGTTTGGTTTTCGTAATTGAACATGAAATGATTTTCTTATATGAGTTGATTATGCATGCATTGGTTTTTGAACGGAGGGTATAATTGTGTTTTTTGATAAACTGTTTTATAAACTTATCCTTATTTTTGTCCACTCACAGTCTTTTTATGTTTTCGATACCCTCCAGGTGTGATGCGGTACGGGCTGTGGTTAGAGAGACGAAGACATCACACACGCGATCCACAGTAGACTCTGCGCACTCTGGGAAGTCCAGAAGTTTTGGACAGTTTGTTTGGGAATCCCTGGTCCAGCTTACGTGTTACATGGAGGTTGGACGTCAGTTTAGCCTTCATGTCACGCGTAAGTTAGACGGGAGCATGACTTACCCTTAATCTCGGGGGATTGAGGGTGGGTCGTGTCAATATATATATATATTCACCCACCATTCATCCTAGCCCTTCATCTTCACCCTTCCCCTTCGTCCTGGTCGTCCATCTCATCTCCCTCTCACCTGATCACTATCATCATCCCTCTCTGTTTCATGATATCCTAACCCGAGGACCCTCCTCCATTTTCCATTCCCATTTGAGCAAACAAACACACACCACATCACACCATCACCTTATCTACATCTCTATGGTCGTGTGAGGAATGATGAAAGACTGAGAGTGATGAAGATGGCGATCCACGGCGGCTCATGGGGGGGGGGGGGGTGGGTAAGTCGAACAAACCCTACAGCCCAGTCTTTATTTCAAAAATTGAAAGTTTAGTTTTGATTGATATTTTGTGTTCTATTCGATTCTAATATGACCTAGGGACCAAGGCAACTCGATTAGGATCGATTTGGATGGGAATGGATGGCTAGAAGGCTAGGAAACCGAGCTTGAAGATCAAGCTTATGGTTTAATCATGGAAGGTGAGATTCTTAATCATTTTTCATGATTTTAAATGGTAGAAAGATAGGAAATGAGATTAGGAAGAGATTAGAATGAAAATGGACTGAATTGGATCGAAAAATATGAGAGATTGGACAGTGAACTGGTCGAACCAGTTCAGACCGGTCCGGTCCGGTTCTAACCAGGCGAATCGGGTTCGATGGAGGAAGAAGACGATGAATAGTGTGGCTTGTGGGCTTCACGCGCAGCCCCTTTGGGTGGCGTGTTGGGGAGCGTGAAGCATCCTTTGGGGATGACTTCAACATGTGAAATACACTATTTGATGTAACGAACATTTTGGGACTGGTTTCATGTCAATCGGATACAGTCTCGATAATGTTCGGGACATCCGAAGGTTTAGGATCGAGTTTAAAAATACTTTAAAATTTGAAAAAATTACGGGGTTTCAATGAGAGGTTAATAAGGTAGTTAGTAACCCTCTAGATTGATTTGGAAAGGTTTGGGAGTCCTGGTGACGACGATTATCCCAATGAGGCTTACGGCACGCAAATCGAGGCTGCAGTTTAGGACGGTCTGTGAGTGGACCTTGATTTCTAAACTGTGATGCATGTATAATGACAGGACCCATCCCCGAAGGACATAGATAATCGTGTCCGGTCTTGCTCCCATCTGACAAGTCAACTGAAGTTCCGAAACTACCATCAGCACTTGTCAAACAAGGGATAACCGTACATGTGCCCACTCATGCCTCCACCTGCCAAATAGCCTCGATCATCGCGCCACGACCTAGATGGTCAATAAAAACACAAAAGGTGTGAGTGGAAAAAACAAAGTTTTAGAAATACATTTATCAAAATACATTCTTACCCTCCAGTTTCACAAACATGCATGCATATCATAAAACATGAGTCATAGTGTGAAATAAATCAAATATAAACAGTGGACCGATAAAATCAAAACATGTTTTCTTATAGTCCATAAAAATCATGTTCATCAAATCAGTGCACGCTATAAAGTATCTGAACATAAATATCAATAAATCCTAATACCACCAATCCTCAATATCCAATCTCAATATCCAAGTAACCCGTCACGATATCAATGCAACTCGTGCAACTCGGGTGTCTCATGTCTGAGTATCTCCCCAGGATCTACGACGTCTGGGGTGATATCATCTCCAGGATCTACGACGTTTGGAGGATATCATCATAATCTCACACTCCTGAGACTGAGCCTCCCTCGGAGCTACTAATCTTTAGGCAGTGGATTGGGACTACTCCAGGATCTACAACGTCTGGAGGAGACTATTAAATCACAGAGGATGGTATATGTGGAACAGTCACCAAATCCAGTAATCTCATTTTAAAACCATTTATATCTCAAATCAAGTCAAAAATATTTCAACAGGGCCTCCGCCCGAAACATAGCTTTCACAAAGTAAGTTCCACAAATCCATCATAAAAACAGTGTCCAGAATTCACTTTATAAATCAAAATCATCAATTTCATCATATTCACATGTGACTCCAAATCTGAGTCAAAATCACTATCCAATTGGGTCTCAAGCCCAAAATATCATTTTCACGCAAATTCATGAACTCGCAGCCTCAGTTACCATTTTCACATAACTCCATAAGGTATATCCAAAACATTACAATTTCATCAAATCAATTTCCCGACTCATAATCCGAGTCAAAACCAATCTCAAATCTCGGACCTTCGCCCAAAACAACAGTTTCACAATTTTCTCGAAAATCGTGCCCAAAATCATGTAAAACAATATAATATTCCCAAAATCCAGAAATCATCATATCGAAACATTAATCATACCAAATCATTTCTAATCATATCATAAAGCATTTTAAAACATATATGCATGCATTTTGGGTAGAAAACAATAGTCCACTCACACACCGTCCATATCGCTCGCTTTCCGAGCTGTACGTTTTTCTGTAAATTTTGAAAGTCATCATTCCTGTCCAAAATCATTATCAAGGGCCATTAACATCTCAATATACCTCCCATAATTTTCCTCAATTTTTCTGGGATTTAAATACGTATTTTAAACGTAACATAAACCTTCTAACCCTAGAAACAATATCGAAACGGTGTCTGATTTCCTCGAAACTAGTGCCAAAATGTTCGTTACATTAAATGGGACAAAAACTATGTTGAACTCACCTCGGAATTCCCACTCACGCGCCCCCACGCGCGGCGAGCGGCTGCGTGTGAGTCCACGCGTCTGCTACAGTAACATGCCATTGTTCATCTTCTCGACCTGTTCGACTGATAAACGGGTCTGGTTGGCCCGCGACTTGGCCCGGATAAATTCCTATCAATTTTCAGTCGATTTCTTCAATTGATTCAGCTAATAGTATCGGTTTAACCTTAATTAAAGGTCTGTACATTCGATTTTGTGATTCTTTACCTCGAAGTCATTCGATCAAGTCTCAAGGGTTCGAGGTATGTTCATCGTCTGAGTTCCTCAAATCATCATCCAATCCTTCAATTAATTAGTCACACAGCATCGTAGACTCATTTTAACAATGATTCAGAAATCAATTTTATGAAACTTACCTCCAATTACGCCAACTCAAGCTCGACAATTCCCGAAGTCCACCATGTCCGTTCTAGGCTAAAACGACACCAATTGTCGTCGAATTTGAGTTGTTTCCAGTCGAAAGGATCTCAGAGGACTTAATTCAATCTCAAATTGGGGCATCTCAAGCTATAAATTCAAATTCGAATTTTTGAAACATTTGGATTCCACGGGTTTGGGTCTCGGGTTCCCTGGATTTCATTCACAATTTTCCTCCCCATTTCTTCTTCGACTTGCTCTGTTCTTCCTCTCAATTTCTCTTTCATTATTCCTCTCACAAGTTGATCAAACAGGGAGATTAAATGAGCATTTTGAGCCTACTGCTTTGTTTTTTCGTCACAAGCATACACACACGATTTGTTTTAATAACTCAACACTTACATATCCAAATAATAATTCAAGCCACTAATGTAACGACCCGTCCCGGGAGTCCAGATTAGCAAAGTAATTAGTGACGGATTAGTTAAGTTAATCGGTAGTTAGTTGGTTACTGTTGGACCGTTAGCGCAGAATGACGATTTTGCCCCTAGAATGGGTAAAATGTTGAATTTTAGTTCAGGCGGTCAATTGGGCATTGACCGATGACCGTGACATAGTTTGGGACGTCACGAGTCCGTAGACAGGTGGCACGTTCGATTTAGACAATCGGAGAAAAGTTATGGTGATTGGAAGGTTAAGGGCATTACCGTAATTTGGTGAACATGTTGACCTTTTGCTGGAGTCTTAGTTTTCACGTCGACCGAGGACCGTTAGCTAGGTCTCGACGTCTTGAGTACAACGACAGGCAGCATGCCTTCATCGGATGTAGGACGAGTGAGATACGGGTCTAGAACGGTGAAAGGTAAAATCGTAAATTGGACTCACAAGGGTATTTTGGTCTTTTTGCACATTGGGAATTGGGCCAATCTGATGAGGACAAGTATACAGAGCTGGTTGGATATTTTTGAGTTTGGGACCACATGATTTGGACACGTGGTCTGTGTCTAGTGGATTCTACGAGGTTGCACGGTGCAAAATTAAAGGCTGAGTAGTGTTTGTGAGGGGAAAACAAAGACTGAATTTGAGAGGAGAGATCGATCGGATTGCAGGGAATGTGAGTTCTTGAGTGTGTGAGTGTGATCAGAGGAAGGCTGGTGAGTGATTGGGCTGATTTTGACGTGTGTAGGGTGTGTGTGAAGGGAGGAAAAACCAGAGGACACAGAACCGAGAACCACCGTGCACGGCTGTGCACCTTCATCGATCAACCATCGGAATTGAACCCATGGTGGTGTCGAGAGACCTGAGGGGAGTCGAGTAGACCCAGCAGAGCTCACGGTGGAGAGCATGAAGCAGGTAATTTCTCGAATTCCTTCTGTATGCTCTGTTTTTCCGTTTAGTTTCAAACGTAAAGTCGTGGAGTTTGAGGTAGAGTCGAAGTGTTCTGTAGGTTCTAATAAGCTCAGTAGGTCCCTAGGAACCCTTAGAACTGAAGCCGTGACGGGGAGGAGGACGGTTGGCCGGGAACCGAAACAGGGGTTTTGGAAAGGTTTCTAGTTCGAGTTTGGGAGATGGGTTAGAGGTCGTGATGTTGAGTTTTTAGGATTGGAATAGATTTCTAGGAAGGGGACAAAGCTTCTGGCTTTGAAAGGAACAAAAATGGGCGGAGGAAGGCAGAGAACCGGTCATGCCGGTTCAGACCGGTCGAGTGATCGAAGAAGACGATGAACAGTGCCCTGTTGCAGGCGCGTGAAGCCCACGCGCAGCCCCTGGCGGCGCGTGAGGGCTCGTGGGGGCTGTTCTGGGGAAACTTCCAACATAGTTTTTGGTCTAATCGTTGTAACGAATCTGTTGGGACAAGTTTCGGGACAATCGGACATTGTCTCGGGTTAGTTCTAAATGGTCGAAGGTTTAGGATTTCCGTTTAATTACGTTTAGAGTTCGGGAAAATTGGGGGAAAATAGGATAAGCTTAATTGAAGTGTTAGTGGCCCGTTTTGGTGACTCTGGATAGGTTCGGGAAAGCCGAGTATAGTGGAAATGGTCGGAAACGGTGTAAATGCGCACGTATCGAGGCGACGTCAGAATGGTCTGTGAGTGGACTTTGTTTTCTAACTCTTGATGCATGCATAAATGTTTTTATATGTTTTCTATACGTGATTATATGATTTGATTTATGATCTTGATGGTTTACGATTTGTACGTTTTTCGACTAAATTACTGAATTTCACGTTTTACAAGATTTTGATGGATGTTGTGATTTAAACCTGGTTTAAATGATGTGATGTCGGGATTTGAAATATGATTTAATATCAATGATTTACAAATGGATTTTGGACAAATGACTTCGGGCTTCGAGGCCCAGTTCAAAAAGTGGTTTTGAGAAACGTGATTTCGGGTTTTGAATCGGAATTCCGAATGACGATTCGGGATTCAATTTGGGACTTGGAAATGGATTTCGGGTTTGGATTCGGAATGATTATTCTGGATGCCAGCTTACGGAATGATAGTTGCGGACTCGGATCTGGAAAGGAGATGGATATGAGTTCTGGGTTTGGATTCGGGATCCTGATGAGATTGCAGATTCGGATTCGGAAATGGAAAAAGGTTTTCAAATGGTTTTGGATTGGATTTGCTGGATCTGGTTATTGGGTTTAAAGACCCAGATTATGTTTGACGGGGGACGGGCCCGGATTAGGTTTAAAGACCTGGATTGAGTTTAAAGACTCGGGATTTTAAAGACTCGGATATTATATTTCCCCCGTAGGCCTATTGAGTTTAAAAGACTAGGGAGTTTAAAGACTTGGATTATATTGAGGCCTGGATTGAGCTTAAAGACTCAGATAGATCCAGCAGGTTCGATGAATGGAATTGTGGTATGGATTCCAATAATGGTTTTCCGAGGTTTTGGGCTATGCCCGGATGAAATGGTTTTCGATGGTTTTGGGCTGAGGCCCGGGATTTGGAAAAAAGGAACTGTGTTTGGTTTTTCTTACATGGTTTTATGACATGAATTGGATATGCATGCATTGGTTTTTGCGTGGAGGGTAAAAATGTACCTGTTTTATGAACTGTTTTAAAACTTATACTTTATTTTTGTCCACTCATAGTCTTTTCGTGTTTTTGATACCCTCCAGGTTGTTGCCGTAGGGGCTGTCAGTTGAGAGAGACGGAGACATCACACGCGCGATCCACAGTAGCTCGGCACACTCTGGGAAGTCCGGAAGCTTCGGTACGGTTGGTTCAAGAATCCCTTATCCGACTTACGTGTCACATGGAGGTTGGACGTCAGTTTAGCCTTCGTGTCATACGTAAGTTAGACGGGAGCGGGATTTAGCCCTTAATCCCGGGGGATTAGGGGTGGGTCCTGACAACTAATTCATGTTCTGATTGTGACAGATGTCACTTAAAGAGTTAACCGACTCACCAAATTGGCTGAATCAGCCATCACAACCGTACTGACTCATCAAAACCCAGTCAAATTACAATTTTACCCCTCTTTGACAAATTACCAAATTACCCTTCACTTACTCAAGCCCATAACTTTTTCATCCGAACCCCGATTGACGCATGCCGCCTGTCTACAAATTCAGCATCTCGAGACCTATCCAATGGTACTTACGGAAAGTCCAAATAAGGTCTCGATCAAAAAGTCAACAAATGGCCCATTTTTAACCAATTTACCAAATTACCCTTGAACTTCCGAACATCATAACTTTCTCCTCAAATGTCGGAATCGGGCGTGCCACCTGTCTATGAACTCGTGACGTCCCGAACTACGGTAAAATCATTGATCAAAGTCTGTTTGACCGTTCAAACCAAAAGTCAACCGTTCGCACCAAAAGTCAACCGTTCGCCCAATTCTATGGGCAAAATCGTCATTTCCTTTAAATTTTCCTTTTTCGAATTTCCGAGTCGTTACACATAAATATTTTATATGGTTTATAGTTATGATTCTATGATGATGATTTGGATGATTGTGGTTTATATGGTTTCACGCATTTCGAGGTGATTTACGTGCTTGCACATAAATCGAGGTTTTCGGTTTTGCACTGATTTTCCGTACTTATAGTTTTGGAAATGATTTCATGAAATGGTTTTGGATTTGAAAAGGTAAACTCGGGTTCGAGATCCCTTTGTTTTGGAAACCCTCGGACTCGAAGTCCATTTAGTTACTTTCTCGGGCTAGAGGCCCAATTGGTTCTTGAATCGATTTCGGTTTTGGGAAATATGGACCTGGCATGAGACCCATTTGATTTACAAACTCTTGTACTTGAAGTCCATTTGATTTAACAAGGCATCGGGCTGGAGGCCCAGTTGGTTTACGATTCGGGCCAGAGGCCCAGTTTGTACGTGGATTCGGGCTTAGGGCCCAGTTATGTTTTAAGATTGTGATTTCAGGTTGGGGACCCATAAATGGTTTTTATGGTTCATAATGGTTTATGGGGATCAGCATGAACTCTTGAAAGGTTTTTATGGCTCATGACGGTTTATGGGGACCGGGTGTGTACCCTTGAAAGGTTTTGAGAATGTTTTCAAAAGATTTTTCGTATACCATCCTTTATATATGAATTGTCTCCTGCGGGGATGGTCCTTGGCCTGGGTGGACCCCGGAGTAGTCATGGAGCACTGACTGAGTGGAGTCGCCCCCGTTGGGTTCCTTACTCTTAGAAAGGCTATGGATTATAACCCCCAAGGAGGGTCATTGATCTACGGACATTGACCTGGGTGGACCCTGGGGAGACTTGGGCTTTGAGACCACGGGTAACACGCGCATAGCTCTAGATACCGTGACAGGATTCGTTATATGATATATATTGATAAACATGATTTCTTGGTTTGCGAAATTGTGTTTATGGTTGATAAATGGATTTGGGCTGAGATCCCACATATGTTTACTATGTTCTAGTTTTCTGTAAATGGATTTGGGCAGGGGCCCGTATGGATTTGGTTGTTTAAACATATATGGTTTGATAAATGGTTTTCCTATGCATGCATTCTTTTTAGTGAAGGGCATAAAGGTCTTTTATAAAATGTGTTTTATGAACTATTGTTTTTCGTCCACTAGCAGTATTTCTTTTTTCAATGCCCTTCAGGTTGAATACGGTGCGGATTGTAGCAGAGACCGAGACATCACATACCTCCTCCAGATCTTGGCGTACTCTGGAAGCCGGTCAGGCTAAAGGTTCAAATTTTCCCTAGTCTGACACTCCGTGTCAGACGAGATCAGGAGCGTCCCTCGTTAATCCCAGGGGGATTGGGACGGGTTCTGACAATGTGCTTTAATATGGAATGTTTGGCCTTTACGGAGGAAAATGTGTTGTTTCATGTATTTTGAGATTTCTTGTTTTATGTGATACCTTGAGCTTAGGCCAGGTTTTATACGTGCTTATGATATCGAATGATTTGATTGATAAAAGGATTTCAGATTTAAAAGTATGATCTCAGGCTCGAGGCCCAGTTGATTTATGATATCGGGTTTGAGGCCCAATTGGTTTATGATATTGGGCTTGAGGCCCAGTTGATTTATGGTATCGGGCTTGAGTCCCAGTCATGGTTTATGAAATGAGATCTCAGATTTGAGACCCTATTGAGATGTGGATTTGGGCTGAGGCCTATGAGACTGAGAATTGAAATGGATTCGAGGAATCCTGAATTTTGATATTCGGATATGAGACCTAGTTGAACTATGATTTGAAAGAGATGAATGTTTTCACACTTATACGTATATACCCTCCCGTATGAGTAGTCTCCTCCAGACGTCGATGATCCTAGAGTGTCACGATTCACTACCTGGGATGAGTGACTCCGAGAGGAATCATGACAGGACCCACCCCGATTATCGCCTCGATAATCGGGAAGCATCCTGCTCCCGTCTGACAATCGAATCCAAAAGACCGGAAAACTAATCAATATTACAACACACCCATTGTCAGACCAGGGAGATTAAACGATTACAACCGACTGGACGTCAAGTCCACAGTTTCACAGAGCATAATATTACAAAACAAGTTAATGAAACAAATCCTACTCTGTGAACTAACTACTCCGCAACGGAAAACTTTATGCCTCCGCCTCTGCCTCGGCGCTTGCCCCCGCACTTGTACCACGACCTGGAGGGAATTTAAAACAACAAAGTGTGAGTGGACCGAAACATAAGTTTTACAGGAAAAACAGTTTTTCCGAAATCGGGTTCGCCCTCCAGTTTTGTAACACGCATGCATAACCAAATATTCAAATTTTGCATATTAACTTTTGAAAACTCTTTTTCCGAAACACATGAAAAACGTTGCAAAGGATCGCCATAATTCATGTAAAAACCATTTAATAATGCCAGGTTTCAGGAACCGTCATTTTGAACGTTAATTGCACAAATCAAGTAAAACGTGAATCAATAACCACAATTATGCCGTTGGATCCATCCGAGTCTTTAAACTCAAAATTAGGCCTTCCTGGGATATCAACGAGTCTTTAAACTCAAAACATGATTAATAGGCCTTGGGGGTATCATAATAATCGAGTCTTTAAACTCACGAGTCTTTAAACTCAGTTCGGGTCTTTAAACCCAATTTTCGGGCCCGCCCCCGTCATCAACATACCGGGTCTTTAAACCCAAAACCAGATCCAACCATTAACCGGGTCTTTAAACCCAAGACCGTTTTTAAACTCAATAAACCAGGATTCATCACAAACCGTTTTCCAACATTATTCCGAAAACATTTCTCATCGTAACAGGACTTATGTCCGAATTCACATGCAAATTCCAACACATGCAATTTCCAAAAATTACTTCACAATGTGTTCAAACATCATAAATTCGAAACATGCATATTCATATCCAGGTACTTCATCAAAATCATCACGCATGCATAAGCAAAAACCGTAATCTCGAAATGCGTGAAATACGATAAATATCTCGAAAAACGTGGAAACATGTAAAACCGATATATCATATCACCATCATAAAATCATAGGTGAAACCAAGAGATAAATAAGAAAAATAGTCATGCATGCCCAATTTAGAAATCAAAAGGTCCACTCACAGTTTTAGGACGCGTCAATCGCATCCCGCGCGCTCCTCCGTAGCTTCGGAAGTGTCCGGGCCTGTAAAAATGTACAAGAAGGGTTACAAACATCCTCAAATAGCTCGTAGGACTTTTCCTAATTTTCCCGGATTTTTGGGCGAAATAAACCTTAAGGTCCTAAACTTCCAAGCTCCCGAAATTATCCCGAATGACTCCCGAACAATTCGAACTCTAAAGGTAAAATGTTAATTACACTGAAAGGATCAATTTCCATGTTGACCGTGATCGGAGATGACATCGCACGCGCCGTCACGCGCCGCCCAAAGTGGCTGCGCATGAAGGCCACGCGCCAAGCTACAGTGTCATCGTTCCTACCCGGTTAGCCTGATAAACGGGTCTGTCACCCGCGACACAACCCGACCAGTTCAAGTTCAATTCTCAAGCAATTCCTCCCGTTTTCAATCCTAACACCTTCTTTACCCTATTAATTTTATGTCTGTAATGCTAATTAACCTCAATGGTCCCCAAGTCGATTCAACCCAGCCTTGAACAGACGAACGAGTCATCACTCAGAACTCCCCCAAACTAACTCCATTCTCAAATTAACTTCACCAGTAGATTAAGGAAACTGAGACGAACACAATGGCACTAACAATTTAGCTCGCCGTTACCTGGAAGTCGTCGTCCTCAGCACTGGTTTTCCCCTGAAATTGAGACTCAGGTTCCCGGCCAAACTGTCCTCCTCCTCCTTCAATTCTTGCACGGTTGTGCTCGAAGTGGCCCCAGAAGTCTAACACGGCCTTTGGTTTCGATCAACAGGCTCCAGAAATTGAATGGGATTTTTCCCTCCAACTGGTTCCTCCCTGAACAGCACTTGGGTTCTAGGGCCAATAGTGGTCGTCCCCGCCCAAATCTTGCACCAACGTGATCCTTTCACTCCCAGAAGTCTCTCAATGTGTTTAGGTTTGTCTCTCAACTCGTAGAAGTCGAATTCAGAGCTTCCCCCCAAAAACCCGAAAATGGTTCTTCACGGTTTCACTCACGGTTTCCTCTCAACTCAGCTTCTAAACTGAACCAAATGACCCAACTGAGTCCTCTCCTCACTCCTTTACTCTGTCGATCAATTCAAACGGCCAGCAACTCGTGGGAGACCAACTGAGATTTTCTGAAAATGTGTAACGACCCGAACCGAAAATAATAATATTTTAATGTAAAAAGATTGTTTTACCCTTGGGGGGAAACTTTGACTTTTTCTCGGGAAATAATTCGGACTTTGACCCATGACTATGACGTAGATCGGGACGTCACGAATCCGTAGACAGGCGGCACGCCGAAATCGGAGTTCGTATGAAGAAGTTATGGTCAAGGAGGCGTTTTAGCGGAACTTACGAACCGAGAACAACGGAATAAAATATTAATTAATTACGGGAATCCGTGCCAAATTAATATTTAAATCGAACCGATGGATTGGTGACAAGTGTCACCCATCCAAAGCCTTACTATTCCAATAAAGCAATTAACACTATTTAATCAATTTTTATATTATTTAATTTCCCTCCATTTAATCCCAGCCGTTGGATCATCTGCTCAAATGGATCCCAGCCTTCCATTTCCTCTGCTTTTTCTGCTTCATGCACG
Organism: Prinsepia uniflora; assembly: GCA_032719365.1. NCBI lineage: Eukaryota > Viridiplantae > Streptophyta > Magnoliopsida > Rosales > Rosaceae > Prinsepia > Prinsepia uniflora. Next base: position 71,309,147 of record CM064869.1, read on the forward strand.
TTCTGTTTTCTGCTTTGCATACAAACACACACAAACACATCCATTCCCCCTTCACAAACCCGTGCATTCTTCCCCTTTTCTCTCAAACCAGGCGATCGAACCAGCCCCTCTCACACCACCACCCGATCACCAGCAGCACCACCATCATCTACTCATCATCCCCGAGCATCACCGGCAGCCACCACCCCATTTCCCAGCCCCGAAACCACCGTGCAAAACACGACCCGAAAACCTCAAGGAAACCGGTCCAGGAAGCAAACCTCCATAACCACCTCACCTCGACGCGGGAGGAGCTCCAGTCTGCACCGTGGGGATTCTAGGAGCCTAACTGGACGACGGCGAGGGCCACGGCGGCGTGACGGCGGCGGTAAGACCCAAAACCCGATAAGCCCGTTTTCCTTCCCTGTTCGACCCGATCGTGGTTAATGCTTAGAAATTGATTGTTAGGTGGTAGACATGTCCTAGGGTGAGAGACGAGTCGTTTGGGACCGGGTTGGACGACGGAGACGCCGTGGATCACCGGAGACGACAACCGGACCGTGACCGTGAGTTTCAGAGGTATTCTGGTGAGTTTTCTTCCACTTTCTTCTTGTTTTGAGGTTGTAGAACCATAGGAAAGACCTAGACGATCCCATAGGGATCAACCCCGTCGAAAATGGTGGCCGGAATCGTGTGATGGAATCGGGTCAAACCGTGGGTCGACGGCGACCCGGTTCCAGTCAAACGGGTCGACCCGGTACTGTAGCATGATGACGTCATCATGCTGACGTCACTTCTGACGTCATGATGACGTCATCCTGTCAGATGTTGTCAGACCAGGGACCAATCAGAACGTGCCACGTGTCACCGTCATGCTGACGTCAGCGGTACTGTAGCAGCGTTGACCCACGCGTTGACCAGGCGCGTGGGGGCGCGTATGAACAGTAATTTTGGTGGGGCCGGTACCATTTTCAAGGTTTCGACGATACGGATCCAATGGAGGTGGTTTCGTGTCGATCGGAGATCGTTAAGTTGGTCAAAAGGGGGTTTGAAGCACCGGGAATAGTGCCCGGGACGCGTTTTTGAGGCGGATCTGTTCTAGGGTCTTGGTATTGATATTGTAGGGTCCTTAAGTAACCCTCAGGAATAATAATACAGGTTTATAGAGATCGTTGAGCAGCAAGGACCGAGTGTGAGTGGGCTGTTTGATTTATAAAAGGCTTGCATGCATAAACTGTTTTACTATTTCCACTGATGAGTCTTATGTACTGTTTATATATGTTATTACAATGTTTTGGGCATGAGACCCGTCTGGATTATATGTGGATTTTGTTTGGGATGTCCGGGGGACATAGGGTAAACTATACTGTTACTGTACTGTACTTTCCTACCTGTGTATATTGTCTCCTCCAGGGAGGGTCGTTGGCCTGGGTGGACCTTGGAGTAGTCACGGGGCTCTGACTGAGTGGAGTTGACCCCCGTTGGGCTGCTTACTCTCAGGAAGGCATGTTCATATACCTCGGGCAGTGACCGGGATACCGGGAGCTGATGTACCTAGAGAGTCTCGGGTGTGAGACCCTGAGTGGCAACGCGTAGCCTTAGAACCGTGACATCATTTGGGTTGGGTTTTTACAGTGCACTGATATGTTAGTTTCACCTTACGATTATTATTGTGGTTCATTGGTTTATAATATTATGTTTTCACTGCATGCAAGATTTGGAAAACGGAGGGGTAAAACCTTATGATTATTATTGATTTCTAAACTGTTATTTTTGGCCCACTCACCCTTGTTTTACTGATCCCTCCAGACCCTGACACGGCAATAGAGGAGGAGGATCCGGAGGAGGAGGCAGAGGTTTAGTTTGCCTAGCTGTGCACCTGTACACCCACTTGTGGGTAGGTTGAGCACCGAATAAATGTACTCTGACTAGTGTGCTCACATGTTGTATTTTACTTTCCCTTGTCTGACAGTATCACTTTAAACACTGTGTTTGTACATTATCTATCTATGTGAGTCTTCGGTTTTTATTTAAGGGTACTTTTGGTATGTTTAGAGTCATTATCAGACGGGAGCGGGTCACGTCCCCGGGTGGTCCCAGGTGGGATTGGGACGGGTCCTGTCAAAATGTCTCCCACGCACACAGAAGCCATAGCCATTATTTAACCCAGCCCGTGCACTCTGTCTCTGCCCAGACACGCAGGGATGCTTCCCACAATCTCAAAATTCATAAACTAACCCCACTCACCAGTCCACTTAGCCATAAACAATTGCACGCACAAAGCTCCACGGCCGCACTCTGTTTTTCACGGTGGTGCTACAGTAACCGCCGTGAAAATGACCAAAATGCCCCTCTGTGCAATAATTACCAAATTGCCTTCCAGCTTCCGTGACCCATAACTTGATCATCCGATGTCCGTTTCAAGCGTGCCGCCTGTCGTTGTACTCAGGGCGTCGAGACGAACATAACGGTCTTTGAGTCAAATGCATATCAATTGTCAAACAAAAAGTCAACTTTTCCCCTTAATAACGCCCAATTACGGTAATGCCCCTGAACTTCCGAACATCATAACTTTCACCCTGTTCGTCCGAATCGAACGTACCACCTGTCTATGAACTCGTGACGTCCCGAACTACGTCACGGTCATCACTCCACGTCCGTTCGACCTCCCAATCAAAAGTCAACAAATTGACCACACAAATCACAGGGGTAAAAACGTCATTTTATTCAATATTTTACAATATTACATTTTCAGAACGTCCGGGGCGTTACAAATCACATGCCCAGGAGTGAGAGATATGATATAGTATCGGACAAGGTCCGGAGACAGGTCCTCCCAGACGTCGTAGATCCTAAGGGTAGACTCAGATATGAAACCCAAGTAATGCGTACACTGTAGAGAAATTGTGACGGATAGTGATCGAGCATATGAGATGTCGAGGATGGGTTATATATGTATATATATATATATGTATATTATGTTTCACTGAGATTGGTTGGTCATCTAGGATGTCGTTCTAGTTTTCCTTGATTTGATTTTGGGCTGAGAACCTACTGAGGTACTAGCTTTGATCGAGAAGTAGTTTTCATTGTGTTTTGATTTGAAAAGCAATGTGTCATTCTCTCAGAAATGATTTGAAATAAAATGGTTTTGTGATGCATGTATGCTTTTACGTGAAGGGTATAAATGTCTTATTGTGAAATTTGTTTTTATTAAATCATTTATTTTTCTCCACTCACAGTTTTTATGGTTTTAATACCCTTCAGGTTGATAGCGGATGCGGGCTGTAGCAGAGATCGAGACATCACATACTACCACCGATCATGGTGTACTCTGATGGACCCTGAGCGGGTGACGAGTTTATCCCTGATCTTACACGTGGTGTCAGACGGGAGCAGCTACGTCCCATAGTAATCCAGGGGGATTGGGACAGGTCCTGTCATTGAAGGTAGCAAACGATTGCGCCTGCAACTGCACCTATAGGCACATGAGGCCTACACGCAGAGACATAGGCTGGCATGTGGCGACACGTGCGGCATTTCCTGGACATCCAACCAACATGAAAGCTCATCCTCTCCTCTTTACAGACCAAGTGGTATAATTTGTGATCCAATTAGACCTCGTTTACATGTATTACTATGTGTCTGAAGTAACGATATTCTTATTTGTCTATTTATTAAACCTCCCAGAGGTCTCAGGAGCTTGGATAAGGATTTAGGAAAGGTTAAGACGTTCAGATAGACTACTTGAAGTGTCGAAATATCAAAACATGACTCGAGAGAAGTCAGGATGTCGATTTGGGACTCATAATGGATCGAGGTATAAGGTCCCAATATTCATCAGGGTTAATAGGTTGGATGTGGGCGGTGACCCCATGGGGACGAATTCTATTTGGTTCACACACTGAGATATTAATTCTGACAGAGTTAGTGTATATCTCTTGTCTAACAGATTCTCTGTTTTGTATATAAAAGTGCTCATGATATTTCAAGTACATTGAGTGAGGTATCAGACGGGAGCAGAACTAGGAACTGTTGTCAAAGCACTTTTGGAGCAGGTCGTGTCAATTGGTATTAGAGAAAACTAGGTTACCTTGTTCTAAGGACTGGGGAATAGTACGTAATAGGGGATGAAGATCATTCGAACGCATGGAGAGTGGAAATTGGTTTTATAAATTGTGATGCATGCATAGTTAAATATTTTATTGCATGATTTGAATAATGATTAGTCAATATTTTTTTAGATTTATTAACTGATTTATGGACACAAATTTTATGGTTTTTGTGGAAACAATGGTTTTGGGCTTAGGCGCTGGTTTCAAAAAAAAAATTTACTTGGTTTTGAGTCATAGATTTATATAAAAATGAGTTTTCTGGATTTTATTACTGCTTTCCATGGTTAAACATCCTAGTGTGTTGTTCCCTCCGGACGTTAGTTTAGAAACTGGGATCGTAGAGATGTCACGTCATGGCATTCCTTGGATGGGAGTAAATCCTTTGGAGAAACTCGATCCCAGGAATGACAGGATATTACATCGCTCGGACGTAGATGGATCCTGGTTTACCACCTAGACGTTTTCTAGATCCCAGGGATGCTATGTCGTCGAATGGAGACGGATCCCAGGGATACCAAACAGATGTTGTCTGATCCCGGTGATGACTCGGACGTTGCAGGATCCCGAGTAAGGCTACATGCGTAGCACCCATTGATATGTGGCTGTTAGCGATGAAATTGAGTATTGGTTGTCTTTTTGTATGATATTTGTGTCTAGAGTTTACTAATGATTTGATTTATCGAGATTTCAGGAAAATGTTTTTTACTTAAAAAAAAAGAGTCAAGGATATGTTTTGAAAGAAAGATTTTGGATTTGATCCATGGACTGTTTTCATAGTTGTGATGAGTTTCAAGATGGTCGAAACTAGGGGTGTTTTCCAGACGACTGAAACTTGGGGATTATTGTTATTGTTCCCAGGTAATCGAAGCTCGTGATGTTTCCCAGACGGTTGATGCCCGTAGGAGTCAATGATTGAATTTTGGTTGGTTATGAATATTAGTGCCTAGATTTTATCACATAATTTGATAAACAGGGGTTTCGAAAAATGTGGGCTACGAGTTTTTGATGCATTTTATGATTGTTGGTCCCACGGTATGTGTTATGATTTGAATTGAATTCCAGCTGCTTACGTTTTATCTTATGCATGCATGGATTCCATTTTCGTGTGGAAGAATATGCTTTCATAAATATTATTTTTGTTGTATATCTCTGATCCCCTCACCTTGTTATGAATGTTACATTTCTCTCATTTAGGATATTTTTTGAACTGGAAATAGAGTGGTGCTCAACATGCATGAGATTCATTATCCGGTTTATTTACTAGTTCCAGAAAATACATGATACCCTGGAGATGAGTTAAAGACTTGTGCCTTGGGAGGCTTCCCAGGCCATCGATTATTTTGGGTTTTTTCCTGGCAGCGGACTACTCAGAGTTGTTGTTTTTAAGCAGTAAGTTGTTTGGATGTTGTAGGTATTCTGTAGGATCCCGAGGCTTAGGCTACTCGGAGGTCGCGAATACGATGTGGGAGCCTAAGACTAGATGAATGGCAGAAATACTATTCTACACAATTTTGAGGGTACCAAGTGGTGTTTAAGGACTTGTACTCGGAGAACTCATATGATCGAACCTGAAGGTAAGTACACCCTAGGATAACTCGATCCTGGGGGATACCAGGACATAATATCTTCGAATGTGATTGAGGCGATAACATTACCCAGAGACGTGATAAGACGATGTTTCCAGACATAGGGATTTGTAAAATTGGACCCCGATCTGCATGCGCAAATTTTGAGGATCTAGAAACTGGGGGCAGTTTCTTAAATTAATTTGGGAATTAATGATTTTACCCTTGTAGGCAAAAAGTTGACTTTTTGTTAAGGGTGTTTTTTGGAATTTTCGTGAGGACCGTTAAGGCTGGCTTTGTGGGTATCGACCTCGTCCACGGTTTTTGAACCCACAATCTTCCATATAATATGTGGAGAGAAACACCATTAGGTCATATAACTAAGTGGCTTCGACATTATTTAAAAGTAAAATTTAAAAGTTCTTGTAACGACCCGTCCCGAAATTTCATGATTATCGAGATTTAATCAAGGATTAATCGAGAGGTCAATTACCCCGGAAAGGAAAATTATTGACTTTTGACCCGGAAGGCTAATTGCACATTGATCGAGGTCTTTTACGTAGATTGAGGGATTACGATCACGTAGACAGGCGACCCGTCGAATTTGGACGTCGTACGGGAAAGTTACGAGTCACGAAAGGTTTGATTGGATTTTTATTAATACGTCACAGTCATTGGACTAATGGATGAGTGACAAGTGTCACCTGTAACGACTAAGAGTTGCGGTTCTGTTTTTTTATCGAAACCGGTTGGAGAATCGGTTCGGTTCGGTTCGGTTTTTCCTCCAATGCGGTTCGTTTCGGTTTTTCCTCCTATTCGGTTCGGTTCCGGTTAAAACCAATTTTTTTTTTCTTCAAATTATGGTGAATCGGTTCAATTTTCTCTAAAAACCAATTTTTTTTTTTGTAATTTTATACAATAATCAATATTTATTATCTAATTAATGTCTATTACAACCTAATTAATGTTTATTACATCTAATCAAGATCCATTATAACTAATCAATGTTCATTAGAAAGTAACCTAAAGCATTTCGGTTCGGGTCGGTTCAATTTTTAGGTCCATTCGGTCCGGTTCGGTTCGGTCTTATTATACCAAAAACTGAAACCGAACCGATTCGGTTCGGTTCAGTTCGGTTTTCTCCAAACGGTCTCGATTTTCCTTCGATTCGGTTTTTTTTGGTTCGGTTCCGGTTCGGTTCAGTTTTTCGGTCGGTTTTTTCGAACCAATTAACAGGGCTAGTAACGACCCGTCCCGAGAGCCGGGATTAGCAGAGTGATCAAGAACGGATTAGTGAGCTTAATCGGTGTTTAGTTGGGCCGTTACCGAAGAATGACGATTTTGCCCCTAGTTTGGGCAAAATGTTGACTTTGAGTTCGGGTGGTCAATTGGACATTGACCGATGACTGTGACGTATTTTGGGACGTCACGAGTCCGTAGACAGGTGGCACACCCAATTCCGACATCCGAGGAGGAAGTTATGATGTTCGGAAGGTTGAGGGCATTACCGTAATTTGGGTAAAATAGGGGGAAACGTTGACTTTTTGCTAGACTTGTCATTTTCATGTAGACCAAGGACCGTTAAGTAGATCGCGTCGTCCTGAGTTCAACGACAGGCGGCATGCCTTCATCGGATACTGGACGAGCGAGATACGGGTTTAGAATGGTAATGGCATAATCGTAATTTTGACTCACAAGTAGGGACATTTTGGTCTTTCCGTGTCTTGGGAATTGGACCAATCAGATAAGGCCAAGTGTACAGTGGAGATTGGGATATTTTGGTTTGGGACCACAGAGCTGTGACACGTGGGGTTCGGCTAGAGGTTTCTAGGATGTTGCACGGTGTAAAATTAAACGGGTAGTCGTGTTTGTGTGTGTAGCCGTGTTCGACGAAGAGAGAAACAGAGAGTGAGATTGAGAGAAAATTGAGAGTTGGCCGTGTGTGTTGGTGTGTTTTGGTGACTGAGTGAGTGATTAGAGATCAAGAGATAGGTAGTGAGTGAGTTGTGATGGCAGCTCGTGTGAGGAAGACTGGTGTGAGGAGAGGGTGAGTTCACGAGAAAACTAGAGAACAGAGAGGGAGTTTGGTGGTAGTGCGAAGCTCAGTGATCAAGTCGATCAAATTGGGCTCGAGGGGAAACTTGGACGGTTCTGTGGACTCTAGGGAACGCGGCGGCGAGTACGGCGGCGATCGACAGACAGGTAATTTCTTTCACCCGTTTAATTACTCTGTTGTGCCGTGAAGTTCAAATCGATAGTCGTGATAGTAGGGGCTGAGTCGAGGTGTTTGGTGAGGTCTGGTGAGTTCAGTAGGTCCGTAGGAGTTGTTTAGGGTCGACACCGTGACGGGGGAGTACACGGGTGGCCGGGAAGAAGAACAAAGTTTTGGGTGGTTTTTGTTTCGAGCTTGGGACATTGAGATGTAGGCTGTGTTGGAGTGTTTGAATGAAGGGAATGGATTACTGGGTAGAGGACGAAGAGTTTGGTGGAAAGAGGAACAGAAATGGTGGACAGCGGAGAACCGGCCACGTCGGTCGGGAACAGTACACGGGTTCGAAGGTTGAAGATGAACAGTGACTGTGCAGGCGCGTGAGGCCCACGCGCAGCCACTTTGGGCAGCGCGTGGAGGCGCGTGCGGCGGTTTCTGGGGAAACCGTCAACTAGGTTTTTGGTCTAAATGTTATAACGGATCTTTTGGGATAGGTTTCGGGTTAATCGGACGTCGATTGGAGTTAGTTCCGCGGGATCGAAGGTTTAGGGTCTCGGTTCGTTACGTTTAGAACCCGGGGATTTTTGTGGGAAATTAGGAGGACCTTCGTTAACGTATTAGTGACGTAGTTTGGTGACTGTTGACAGGATCGAGAGTCCCCGAGGAGGTCGAGGAAAGTGCAGAACGTTCGGAACGTGAGTGACGTACCCGGTATCTGTGAGTGGACCCCTTCTCTATAACTGAGCATGCATAACTGGTTTTAATTATTTGTTTTATGGTTTTATATGTGATTTCATGGTTATTTGATTATGCTATATGTCAGGACCCACCCCGGTTTCACCCCGAAACCCGAGGTAAATCCCGCTCCCGTCTGACTCCCCGACACAAAACTCAAGTAAAACTCACTCGAACCCAGTCAGACGCAGGAGTAATTACAAAATATCCCAACCTTATCGTTTACAGAGCATAGCACTAAATTACAAAGAAAATAAAAACCGATAAAGTACACGCACACAGAAGCCTTTAAACTCTTCTAGGATCCCTCACGTCACTTCTATGCCTCGGACACTGCCTCGACGTCAAGACCCCGCGCTAGCTCCACAACCTGGAGGGCAATTTAAAACAAAAGTGTGAGTGGACCAGAAAGTACAAAAAGTTCAAAACCATTTTATAAGAAAACCGAGTTTAACCCTCCGTTTTGAAACCACATGCATAACCAACAGTTATGAACACATTTAAAAAAAATAATCATTCTAAAACCTCATAAGAAACAGAAACACTATAAAATACCATAAGAAACCATAACATGAGTATCAGAAAACTGTATCATAAACCATGAACATTAACTCATAAATGTCCCGATCAAACCTGCTGGATCTATCCGAGTCTTTAAACTCCCGAGTCTTTAAACTCAATCCAGGCCTTAATCATATCCGAGTCTTTAAACTCCCGAGTCTTTAAACTCAAGGCCTGCGGGGGAAATCAATATATATATATATATATATCCGAGTCTTTAAACTCCCGAGTCTTTAAACTCAATCCGGGTCTTTAAACCCAATCCGGCCGGTCCCCCGTCACATATATCCGGGTCTTTAAACCCAATATCCAGATCCAGCAAATCCAATCTCAAAATCATTTGAAAACCATTTACCAATCCACATCCAAACCCGAATCCGAAATCACTGGTCCGATGCCCTTCCGGCATCCAGAACCGTCATTCCGAATCCAAATCCGGAAGCCACTTTCCCCTTGAAAACCAACTTCCATTTCCGAAATTCGTTTCTAGAACCAAAAACCTTGATCATTGAAATCATGTTCCAAAGTCCACTTATAACCATTGAAAACCACTTATCTTTTCAAATCCCAAAACCATAACATCAATTTCCAGAAACCAACCATTCCTCGTAAAACGTGTAATAATGTAAAACCAACCAAAACATATTCGATAAACATAGAATCATAATCAAAACCATAAAACAATTATAGAAAACAGTTATGCATGTTCGAGTTTAAGGAAAGGGTCCACTCACAGTACTGAGCCCTACTCGCGTCCCGAACGTCCAGCCCGTTCCTCGGCTTCCTCGGGAAATCTCGATCCTTCGAGTGCAGCTCCGCCGTGCACGATTGCACCGCCAAATCACGACCACCAGCTCCGCCCTGCCTCACTGTCACTCTCACAACTCGCTAATCACTCACCCTTGCACCCAGATCGATCAATTCCCCTCAATTCTCACACTCTGTTTCTCTGTGTTTGTCGAAGAACAAACACGGGTATGCACGGTTCCACCCAAATAATTGGGCTGTGAACACACTGGATTCCACCAGAATCCTCTAGCCCTTTGCCATGTGTCACCATCCCTTCAATCTATATCCCATCTGCTTTAACCCCAGCCGTCCATTCCTCTCTCTCTGCACGAATCCCCATAAACCCAAAAAGACTAAAATACCCTTCTGTTTAACACATTTTTACGGTTTTACCGAAACTTCCTAGACCCGTAACTCTCACCTCGTAAGTCCGATGAATACGTGCCGCCTGTCATCGAACTCAGGACGACAAGAACTATCTAGCCATCCTAGGTCAACCTACCAAAACTCGATTATACAAAAAGTCAACTTTTCCCCCTATTTTACCAAAATTACGATAATACCCTCGACCTTCCGAACATCACAACTTCCTCCTCGGATGTCGGAATCAAACATACCACGTGTCTACGGGTTCATGACGTCCTAAACTACGTCCTGATCACTGGTCAATCCCCAATTGACCACCCGAAAGAAAAGTCAACATTTTTGCCCGAAGTAGGGGCAAAATCGTCATTCTCCACTAGTGACCCCATCGGGACCAACTAACCCCTGATTAACCTTACTAATCACACCTTAATCACTCTACTAATCCCAATTCTCGGGACGGGTTGTTACACTATAACTGTTTTACTTAAGTGCACATTTTTCGAGAAAGTACGGTTTTCAGCATGTTTTACGAGAAATGTTTGATTTCTGGCTGTGATGCTATGATTTTGGGATTTCAAACGATAAATGGTTTTCAATGACTATAAATGGATTTTGGAACATGATTTGATGATCAAGGTTTTCGGTTTTAGAATCGGATTTCGGAAAGCGGAATTTGGTTTTAAAGTTGAAACGTGGGATTCCGGATTTGGGTTGGGAATGACGGTTCTGGATGCCGGAATGGCTTCAGGCCAGTGATTTTGGATTCGGGTTTGGATATGGATTTCGAAATGGTTTTCAAATGGTTTTGGATTGGATTTGCTGGATCTGGTTATTGGGTTTAAAGACCCGGATATTGTGATTGACGGGGGACGGGCCCGGATTGGGTTTAAAGACCCGGATTGAGTTTAAAGACTCGGATATATTGATATTTTCCCCCGTAGGCCTGTTGAGTTTAAAGAATCGGGAGTTTAAAGACTCGGATGATTGAGGCCTGGATTGAGTTTAAAGACTCGGATAGGTCCAGCAGGTTTGATCGGATAATGATTATTTGGTATTTATGCTTTATGATATGGTTTTATGATGCTTATGACGTGGTTTCTATAACTGTTTTTATGATGATTCTGCAACTGTTTTTATGATGATCCTTATGTGATTTGCCACTGGTTTTAGCTCATGGGTTATGCATGTATGTTTTCAAAACGGAGGGCTAAAACCCTGGTTTGGTTATAAAACGGTTTTCGAAACTTTTATTCTTTTGGTCCACTCACACTTTCTGGTTTTTATTTGTCCTCCGGGTCGTGGAGCTAGGGCGGGGGTTGACGTTGAGGCAACGTCGGAGACATAGAGTACTCGAGAGTTTTCCCGGAGTGTTTTCGATTTTCCGTTGTGCGTGTACTCTGTGTATCAGGTTTAATTTCCTTAGTTTGGTACTCTGCTCTGTATAATTGCTGACTCTGGGATGTTGTAAATTCTCCTGCGTCTGACAATGTAATTTTGTGGTTTCTGTGAGGTTGTTTCGGTCTTTCGTTTTTGGGTTGTCAGACGGGAGCAGGGTTTAGTCCCTAATCTTGGGGGATTAGGGGTGGGCCCTGACATCACCCATCCCATTGACCCTTTCCCCCACATTCATGCATTTCCTTTTTCCCTTTGTTAACCATACCCGAAAACCCCACCCCAACCATTATCATCATCCTCATCTTGCTTCAGCAGCTGGTGCTTCTTGAGAGAGACGAAGTGAGAGGGTGAGTCGAGAGAGACATATAGAGACGGTGGAGGAGTTGAGGAGCCACGGTGGCTGGCCGGAAAACAGTGAAAAAATAGGTAACATGTGAACTTCAAAATGGTGTTTTCAATTTGGATGTTTAAAACTTGAAACTGATGTCATGGTGACCTTCTGTGAGTTCATGCGAGTTTGTAGGGCCCAGAAACAAAGCATGTGGATGTTGGGAGGTGCTCAGGATGACCTGTGAGGTTTCGAGTAAGGGCTCTAAGTTTTTAGGTATGGATATCAATTTTGAGCCCAAGGATTTGCTTCTGGGTAAGTTAGGATCATTATGGTGAAATAACAGAGAGAAATGGTCGAGAAATGACGGAGAATGAGTCGGGTCACGATTCGGGTCGAGTGACCCGGTTGTAGAGTCACAAGTCAACCCGCGAGAGGTTGACGATGATGACGTGGCGTGCCATGTCATCTTGTCAGGCCACATGGCAATCCATGGATGGTACCACGTGGCGATCTGTCAGAGAGTGTCAGGGTGACATGGCAGTTGATGTGGAAGTCTATGTCATCTTGTTAGATCACGTGGTAGACCAGGATTGGTGCCACGTGGTAGTTGTCACCAGCTGACGTTAGTAAGGCCACGTGGCATGTGCCAGAAGGTGACATGTGACACCAATCAAGGGGTGCCATGTGGCTAGTTGTCAGATCTGTTAGTTGTCAGATGTCAAGTTGGCGTCAGCGTTGACCGAAATTTGATGGATGTGTGTGGACACGTGGGCACGAATTTCGAGGTAAAATTAGTCTTGTTCGAAAGATTTCGACAATCTGAATCTAATGGTGGTGGTTTCAGGTCAATCAGAGATCGTTTGGTTAGTGTTTTGGAGGTTTTTCTCCTCATGACGTGTTTTCGGTTCTGGGGTTTTTTTAGGGTTTATTGTATGGACTTATATGGATTGTTAGTGACCCTCAAGTGCGATTTGGACAGGCTCGGACATTCCAAAAGCTTCAGATTGGCTTACAGCGCGGGTTTTGAGCCCGCAGCGTGGACCGTATGTGAATGGACATTTGTTTATAAATATGGTGCATGCATAAATGTTTTAAATGTCTTATGATCATGGTTTGAAATGCAATGATTGCCTAGTGATTTGAATGATGATTTTTGGATTTAATTGTCGATTTCCGAAATATTTTATGAATTTGCGTAAAAATGACATTTTGGGCTTGAGACCCAGTTGGATAATGAAATGATTTTGGGTATTGTAAAATGAGTTCTAGACATTGTTTTACAATGGTTTTGAGATAAATGCTTGTGAAATGAATTTATGAGATTTTGGTGGAAACTATGTTTTGGGCTGAGACCCTACGTGAAACGATTGATTTGATTTGAAATACAACTGTTTATGAAAACGTATTTCAACTGTTTCCACCTAGACCATCCTCTGTGATATTGATGTGACTCTAGTTGTGAATGTGTTTCCTCGAAGAGGGCCTCCGGTAGTGAATGTGTTTCCCTGGAGAGGTTCCTATGATATGTTTCCCTAGAAAGGTTCCTATAATATGTTGCTCGCCTCCGGTATACGATGTGCCTGCCCACATCCACTAGGCACACTTACCCAGACAGCCAGGTGTCACAATTCCACTGGCACATATCCCACTGCAATCAAAATGACCAAAATGCCTTACATGGCAAATCACCAAAATGCTCATCGACTTCCGAACATCATAACTTCTTCCTCGAATATCGGAATCGGACGTGCCGCCTGTTTAGGAACTCGTGACGTCCCGAAATACGTCACAGTCATCGGCCTAAGTTCGTTTGACTGCCTGAATGAAAAGTCAACAGTTTGCCCATTCTAAGGGCAAAACGGTCATTTTGCACCGTCCAGCCGAAATCACCCAACTATCACCGATTACTCACACTAATCCGTCATTAACCACTAATCTAATCCTGAAATTCGCGACGGGTCATTACATTATAGCTCATAATTTTCCATTGAATTAAAAACTAGGCCTACTCAACCTTCTATTTTTGTACCTCTCAGGCCCTGCGTTATTTAGCTTACTTCCATTCACGCCAGTTGTTTGGAACTACGCAACGGAAATCGATATAACACAGGTAATGACTTGAACTGTATGATCATTATTAGTGTACTATGTTTTATACTCCCACTATTGTGGTGAAATGTTAATTGTTTTTTTTTTTGCTTATTACGTTTCACATGACCTCCTAAAATGCAACATTTTATCTTTTTGATTTTCATCATGTCGACCAACATGCCTTGATCCTAGCGTCTTAATGGATTTTTCGGACCGGAGTGTGTCAAAATATCTATATATCATAAATATTAATTATGTGTATTATTTATATTATTATTACTATTTATTTAAAATTATTATTATTATTATTATTATTATTATTATTATTATTATTTTCACATGACCTCCTAAAATACAACATTTTATCTTGTTGATTTTCATCATGTCGGCCAACATGCCTTGATCCTAGCGTCTTAATGGATTTTTCGGACCGGAGCGTGTCAAAATATCTATATATCATAAATATTAATTATGTGTATTATTTATATTATTATTACTGTTTATTTAAAATTATTATTATTATTATTATTATTATTATTATTATTATTAGGGCGTGGGAGAAGGTGCGGATCATAGGAGGAGTTCAAATTGGGAATGTGAGTTTTTTGTAGGCGTCGAGATTGGAACAGAGGAGAAGTTAGTTTTGAGAATTTCGTAGATGTTGAGTGAGGATATAAAGACTGGTGTTAGTGTGTAGACAATGGTCATGGCAGAGGTAGAGGCCTGAGAGGCTGAGAGTGAGTGCTTGAGGGGTCGAGGGAAAAAGGAAGAAGAGAGCAAACAACTTGAATTGCAAACAAGTTTGCCCCTCAATTTAACAGAGAGTTATAAAATAGACGGAAAATTACCACATTCAAACGAAAAGTTTGTCACGATCCGACCCCCTAGCACAATATTGTCCGTTTTAGACTCAGCTCTCACAGTTTTTTTTAAAAAAAAACTCACATGCAATGACAGGACCCATCCCAATCCCCCCGGGATTACCATGGAATGTGCCCTGCTCCCGTCCAACAAGGGGTGTCAGACAAAGGATGACCAAGAGCCACTGCCCAAACAAGGCATCCAGAGTGCGCAAGGATCGATGGAGGAGGTGTGCAATGTCCCAGTCCCTGCTGCAAACGCATCCGTGATCAACCTGAAGGGCATTAAAACCAAAAGCTGTGAGTGGACAAAAACCAGTAAGTTCATCAAATACATTTATAAGACATTTATGCCCTCCAATAAAAACGTATGCATGCCACAAAAACCAGTAACCAAAACGTTTGCTCAACCGAGCCCTTAGGGCCTTAGCCCAAAAACCGTTAACCAAAAACCAAGTGTGGGAACTCAGCCCAAAACCGTGGAATACCACCACCATACATATACGACCATGTGGGTCACCACCCACTACCATAAATGAACATTAATTTATTAAAATCACACAATCGTAAATCCACCCGGAAAGCCATTTCATTAATTCGTATTTTACCATTACCATCACCAGCATCCCTGATGCTAGACGTCCCTGACGTCATGTCTCACGGTTTCATAAGCTACGCGTGCTGCCCGGGGTCTCTCCGGGTCCATATATCTGACAACCCTGATGTCTGACGTCCCAGACGTCAATCATAGCAATCCTGCTCCTGAGTCATCATACGGTCCGGCTGCTCCGTATGGTGACCCTTCACAGGCAATGCACCGTGACTTCCCCAGTGTCCCAGACATCTGGAGGAGACCATCATATATCCATGTGTACAGATGGTATATGGAAAAACAGTTTTATTAAATCCTTTTATCACATTATTACCATTGGGCCCTGCCCGAAATTTCCATAAAAACACACAGTTCCATTTAGGGTCCCTGACCCAAAATCACAATTATTAAATATAGGGTCCCTGACCAGAAATCACCATTATAATCCAATTGGGCCTCATGCCCGATTTTATGAACCATTGGGCCCACGGCCCGATTTGTAAACCAACTGGGCCCGCAGCCCGACTTATAAACCCACTGGGCCCACGACCCAAATTCGTAAATCAACTGGGCCCCTGGCCCGATAACATAACTCAAATGGGTCTCAGCCCGATTTCATACCAACTGGGCCCCTGGCCCGATTTCATTAACCAACTGGGCCCCCGGCCCGATTCTCAAATGGACTCCAAGTCCGAAATTTCCAAAACAAGTGGGCCTCAAGCCCGAGTTCATATTTCCAATTTCAAAACCATTTCATCACATTATATCCAAGTCATAAATATGGAAAATCCATGTAAAACCGGAAAACCTCGATTTACGTGCAAGCACGTAAATCGCCTCGAAATACGTGAAACCGTACAATTTACCAACAACCAAATCAACATCACACAATCACAACCATAATCCATATAAAACATTTAAGCATGCATAGAATTTAAAAAACCAAAGTCCACTCACAGACCGTTTTAATCGTGTGCCTCGATATGCGTGCCACTGGCCCTCCCGGGCCACACAACTATCACCGGGACTCCCAATCCTGTCCAAGTCACATTAGAGGGTCACTAACCTCAACATTAACATCCTATCAAAGTCCCGTAATTTTCCCGAATTTTTACTTATTTTGAAACTTAATTTAAAACCTTCGGACATCCCGAACAATATCGAGACGGTGTCCGATCGACACGAAACCAATTCCAAAATGTCCGTTACATTAAATAGGACAGAAGTCATGTTGACCTCACCTCGAGATTCGCGCCCACGCGCCGTCACGCGCCGCCGTGAGTGGCTGCGCAACCCACGCGCCTGCTACAGTGTCACCAGCCCAACCCGTTTGTCTGGTAAACGGGTCCAATTTGCCCGCGATACGACCCGGTTCCAATCCTATCAATTCAGCCTTAATTACAACAATTGATCATTCCATTAGCTTCGTTTTAAGTTTAATTTAAGTTCTGTAACATTGATTACACAATTCATTACCTACAATTCCACGATTCGATGATGAACACCAAGAACACCCGTCCATTGTTCATCCTTCGAACCCCATCCATTTCGATCGATATCCTGAAATTGATTCAACCAGAAGCTTCCATGGACTCCGTAGATCATTTCCCCCAACCCAATTGCTTCAATCCAGTGTTCAATCGTCACGACTCAAACTCGAGCACCGTCACTGTGCAACCATGGAATTCTGCCATTCTCCAACGTTTTCCTTCAATTGATGATCCCAGAAGCATCGTGGGATCATGAGAAAGCATTTCCCCACAACAATTGAGTCAATCACAGCCCCAAACTCCACGACTCAGCCTCGATTTCTTCCTCTGTCACCAAGCTCGATCAGAGCCAATTGGTGGCCAAATCCCTTCGTTCCTTCGACAATTCTGATCGTTGTGATCCCAGAAAGCTCGAAATAATCACCAATTCGATCCTCACAGCCCCAAGTTTAAAATCCGAACTTCCCCCCCAAAATCCAAATTTTCGAATTTCAGTTCCTCAGCCTTCCTCAATCTCCCGTGTTTACCCAACTCAGTTCAACCTCACAATTCCCTCAGTTTCTCACTCACGAGCTTAGCAATGGCAGAGGATTTTAGGTTGGGTAGAAGCTGGGTTGGTTGTACACGGTTAAGCAAATTAGGGAGGGATAATGGAAATTAAAAGATTAATTAATTAATTAAAAATTAATTAAACATCATGATGAGGTCTCCCCCAAAAACATGGATTCTGATTTCAAGGGATGAGTGACACTTGTCACTCATCCAGGTGTGTAGGGTCAACGGTCACTATTCATTATTATATTATTATTTTAATCCCGGCCTCGGTTCGTTAGTTCGTTTCCTTGACCATAACGTCGTCGTCGGATCTCCGATTTCGGCATGCCGCCTGTCGTTGGATTCGTATCGACGATACCTACGTAACGGTCCTTGGCCCTCGCCCATCGGACCTCCCGGTCAGAAAGTCAACATTTGGCCCCTAATAAGCCAAATTACCAAAATACCCCTCAACTTCCGAACCTCATAACTTTCTCTACGAATGTCAGAATCGAACGTGCCACCTGTCTATGAACTCGTGACGTCCCGAACTACGCCACGGTCATCGGTCAAAGTCCATTTGACCGCCCGAACAAAAAGTCAACATTTTGCCCACGACCAGGGGCAAAACGGTTATTTTGCACATTTTGTCCGATTCCGCCCTACTAACCACCGTTCAACCTCGCTAATCAAGATTAGTCACTAAACTAATCCCGGAATTCGGGACGGGTCGTTACATGCAACTTTCCAGTGGTTCACCCATCTTGAGATTGCACTAGCCCCTACTCGCTTAACTTTGGAGTTCTCTAGAAATTCAAAGTCAGTGAGCTCCCAAAAGGTCTTGTATTAGATAGATACGTGCCCACACATATAAGGCACATTACATTTCCCTCCCCGAGCGATGTGAGATTGTTCACCGTTCTTCCCAAGACACGGATCTTATAATCCACGGATTGCACCAGCTACTACTCGCTTAACTTTGAAGTTCTCTAGAAATCCAAAGTCAGTAAGCACCCAAAAAAGCCTTGTATTAGATAGATACGTGTTCATACATATAAGACACATTACCTTTCCCTTCCAAAGCGATGTGGAATTGCTCACCGTTCTTCCCAAAATACGTGTCTTACAAAGTGAGTCACAAAATATTAAATTTATTAACCATGGCTATGTATTTGATTTTTTTTATTAAATGATAAAAGGGTATTTTATGTAATTTGACATTCCATAGGTTGGAATGAATTGAAATACCACCTTCTTGGATGGAAAGTTGTCCCCCCCTCTTTGTTGGAATTCACTCCGGTCAACTCTTATTCTTTTTTTCCATCTCTAGCTTGCCAAATGCCAAATTTGGGTGGAATTGGAATTAATTTCTCATTCCTTACCTTCATTACAGCCAAATAAACAGAGTCTAAGTGATATTTGTACAACAAGTTGGGTTTTCATCTCTCTCTAACAACCGGAAGAAAAAAATTTGCTCTCTTCTCTCCCTAAAAATCTCACAGTCGGCCCTAGCCTAGGGGTGGGGTTCTTCCTTGGTCTCCTCTAGATCTGAGTAAGACCCCTGCCCCCACAACAACACCATCCGCCCCTCCATCCCTCCTCCTTCTCCTCCTCTCTCTCTCCCCCCTCCCCCCGGTTTTCCAATTTCTTTTTCCAGTTTTTTTGTTTTTCTAGTTTTTCTTTCACCTCTGCTTCTTTTTCAGTTTTTCTCTGTTTTTTTTCAGTTTTTTCTGCCTGCACCCCCCTTCCTTTGTTGTTTTTCCAGTTTTCCTTTTGGTGTTTGTCTAGTACCCCCTCCCCCCAAAAAGCGTCTTCTTCATCCTTTTCCCATTTTTTCCTTTGTTTTTTTCTAGTTTTTTTCTTTCACCTCTGCATCTTTTTTAGTTTTTCTTGGTTGTTTTTTTTTCTAGATTTTCTTCCTGCGTCCTCCCCCCCTCCAGTTATTTTCTTTTGTTGTTTTTGCAGTTTTCTTTTCTGTGTTTGTCTTTTGTTTGTCTTTCAAAAAAACTCTGCCTCTTTCTCTAATTTTTTTTCTTTGTTGTTCTTAGGTTTGTTTTTCTTTTCTTTGTTGTTTTTTCTTTCTTATTTGTTTTCTGTTTTTCTTTCTTATTTGTTTTTTCTTTATTTTTTCGGGTTTGTTTTTACTGTTCTTTTTTTGCTAAGTTTGTTATCTAATTTTCTGTTAGCCCTCCTATTTCGGCTATGTTCTCCGCCCTTTGTAGCGTTTTTCCGGCCCCTCCCACAGTGGAGGCTTTTCCTTCTCCTTCTTTGGAGATTTCCGGAGTGCTCCTAGATTTATCTTCCCATAACCATTTCAGCTCCCTTCTCTCATGTCTCAATCTAGTTCTCTTCCCTCATCCAATGCTCTTGGCAACGATAGACCTTGAATACTTTGCTACTGAAGTCCGTTTATCAACTCAATGGCTATGTTGGCACTGGGTTGTTTTCAAAGTGCAATATGCACTCGTCGAATGGATTATGGGAGCACTTATTGTGCGGGTGACATGCTTATCCCCATTTTCCGCTGACTTCTTCGGTTTCACTTTCACTTACTTTGCTTCTAGTAGTTTGATGCTTGTTGGTTTGTGGCGACTCGGGCAACAGGTGATGGCGGCGGATTGGGCGATGACAGCTTTCCAAGTTCTGAATCTAGGGTTATTTTTGGATTGTTTTATGGTTACAATTTTGGACTTATTTGCACATGAATTTAGTGTTATTTGTGTGTATGTTTACGTCCCTTTTAAGTCTTTCTGTTTGTGGGTTTTTATTACTTTGTAATGTTTGCTTATTAATGAAGTTCTTACTTGATCAAAAAAAAAAAAAAAAAGTGATATTTGTACAACCTTCGTGAAATTTACAAAGTGGTAATTGGAAGCCAAAGTCTCTCATATTTTGATTATCACATGTATATGTAATTACGATATTACTCTTAAAAATTTCACATTATTTGATTCATTTCTATATGAATTAGGATTTCATTTCCATTCTGGTATTACCTGTATGAAAAGGACTTCTATTTTCCTTCCCCCCCCCCCCCCCCCCCCCCCCGTTTTCTCTTGGCCTTTGGTTATTTATATACCTCACCTCCAAAGGCTCCAATTTTACAAGGTAATTAATTCTCCGTAATATCACACGCATAAATTTAACTTTTCCCTGCAATAGCGATGATTTCAATTTTCACATGGTAACCTTGTGGTCAATTCTCGGCCAGGAAGGGCCAGGAAGAAGTTGAAGATGCTCAAAGAAAAAGAAGTCCCAAGGAGAATTGGCAGCTCCGATGATTACTCTACTTTCGTTGACTGAAAATTTTTGGTGCGGAGGGCATTGACAACCCAAGCACCAGTAATGTCTCGGCCTGCGACAGATTGTACAAAATTATTTTATGGGTTGAACTCGACGAAGAGACGCTGACCAAAACCGCGAAGGGCTTGCCGAACCCTCATTGGGGCTCGGAGGCCAAAGTCCAATTCAGGTCCAGCTTCCTGACTGAGGGGTCACTCCACGTGGAAGTGGTGAGGTTGCATAACGACTTGGAGCCGGGTACTTCGAGTGGCATTGCCAATGTGAATAGAGCTAAAGATTCTGTGACCACAAAAAAAATGCGTGAAATCAAAGAAGGAAAATTCGGACTTGTGAAGAATGAGAGGCCTGGGACCATTGCTGGAGGCCACATTGGTTTGAGCATGCTACTGCGTTCATATTTAATAGGGCTTAATTAATAGTTACTCGTACTTTAGTTTTTCTGCTGAGGGATAATTATTTTTGGGGTAATTATAAATACGTCTAATTTTTAAAATATTTATTAGGACTTAATTAATAGTTACTCATACTTTAGTTTTTCTGCTGAGGGATAATTATTTTTGGGATAATTATAAATACGTCTAATTTTTAAATTTAACTTATAAGTTAATATACTATGATAAATAGAGATATTAAAAAATAAATAACATTTTTTATTATTTGTTAAATTATATCATTCTTTTTAGTCTGTTATTTTTTAACAATTACAGGTGTGTCATTATATATTATATTTATGTACCTACTTACCTCATCTCTATAAATAAGACACTCATATATATATATATATATATAAATTATAATTGTATCATAATATGTATTTTTTTAATATACCTCTCTCAAAAGAAAATAAAATAAACAGGTTCTTATTAATTTACCTACGAAAAATAATAATATAAATAATGTACATGTAACTCTCTAACTCTTCAACAGTTCAGATGTTATCCGATAAAACAAATATAAAATAAATCTTCTGAAATTTAGTTAGAATTATCTTAATTTAACTAATTTTGAAAAATAAATATAAAATAATAATATTTGAAATTTGAAATTTTCTCATCCGTATCTAAAAAAATAGTATAAATGGTATTTAAAAACTAAAAAAAAAACCATAAAAAGAACACAGTAAAAATCTAAAAAAACAATAAATTAACTATTTTATATGTTAAGTGGACTAATTTATAAGTTAGACTTAAAAATTGAAATAATTTATAATTAATACATTATTTTATTATTGGTGTGGGATCTCATACAGTTTTTTAGTTTCTAAAAACAATTTTGGACTTGTTAATTAATTAATCCTTTGTTATGCGACAATATTGGGTAGAATAGTGAAATTCACCTTATTTTCTCTTTTTATATATTGATATTGAGGTAGGAAATAATTATAAATGATATATTTATATATATATATATATTATTGAGTATCGATCTCACTTTATAAAGTACCATATATAAATTTAAAATCAATATATGCATATGCATGTTATTAGCAAAACATAAGACCACATACAAATTTCAAAATGAAATTTAAAATCTCTCAGGAATTACTAAAAAAATATATAGAGATACCAATAAATTAATAATATTAGTAACGAATTTACCTTATTATTTACAAGCATATGATACTTTAAATTTTCTGCACCGCTTCAAATTTAACTATTTTGTGATGCAGTTTTATAAGTAATTTAAGGTGATCCAGCTACTCTAATTATATGGTGTTTATTGCCTTGACCACGACCCTATGAAGGCCTTTTAATTATATTGATGAAAAAAATAGACCAACTTTGACTCGCCTCGTTGAGCACCTTCGACTGCTCACCTCGGAGTAAGAAGATGAGAGCAAAGGGACACCGGTGTGGTGCCAGCCTAACAGTCTCCGATGTTTACGTGAGATTAAGTAGAAAGGGCACTGTAGTAATTTAGGTAGCGTGAGAGTAAGATTGTCATTACCTTTTGGAGGGGGATATCCTAATATTTATAGTAGCATTGAATGTATTTTGTAACGACCCGTGTTAGACGGGAGCATGGCACATCCCGTATTAATCCCGTGTTAATCCTGGGGGGATTGGGATGAGTCGTGTCATGTTTGTCGGTGTTTGTCAATGTGGGAAAAATATCGTGACCTTTCAGAACTGACATGTGTCTTGAAGTGGTCCTGAGAAGCATTTATGACCTGTCGGTGAGCACGGCCGACCAGATATGGTCGTCTTGCAGTTGAGTCGGCCTCATGTTGATTGCTAGGGGGCCGAGGGGGTGGTCAGGCTAATAAAGGGGTTTAGTCGATCAAATATGATCGTCTTAAGCTGCTCTAACCTTACTGCTGTGATCAGGAAGATGCTTGGAGAGGTTGGCCAATCAGATTGTGCCGGTTAGCTTTGGATAGTTTGAGCTTTGCACGTTTAGTGATTAAGGCATACCCTCTTGGCCTTCGGTCAAGTCGGCCAATTTAGGTATGAACAAATTACATGACCAAAAGCTCAGTGATGCCCTTTTCCGTCTTTATTTTTTCTTTATATTTGTAAATTGTGGTCTTCTTGTAGGTCAAACTTAATATTGGCATCTATTTTATTAGAGACCAGCTCAAGGACTTTTTTTTTCAGAGAAAATACTAATAGATAATTGTATTGTTGTATTCTTTATTTACTAATACGTTTTTTGATGGACCTTGAAATGATGTAAGTTACGGGGCTCTATTTGGCCTTTTACCAAATCAATTGAGTTCGGACTAAGAGGTTGGAATATGGAAATCAACAAACCATCCAAATATGCCAATCTATTGGGATAAGGTAAAAAATAATTCGAGCAAGTTGTGTTGTAGTGGAACGCTTCTCTCCGGCCCAAATTTCTCCATTTAACCAAAACGATGGAAATTCTTTGTTTCTTTTTCAGTAATTTCACATAATTTTTTTTTTATCTGATCACATAATTTTTTTTTTTATCTGATCACATAATTTTTTTTTTAAGGTGAGCAAAATTAGATTTAAGCCAAAAATAAAAGTAGGGGTATTATCGTCATCTGACATGACATAACCTTTTTGGACTATATCATTACCTTCCCCCAACATAACAATCCCATTTTGGATCCTTGTCCATTATCCTACGCCCACTCCGCACCCCCAACTGCGTACGTTAGCACAAAGGCCCAACAACCGTCATGGCCTCCTCTCGCCCACCTCCGTCAAAGCCTCTCGATCTCGACCTCACGATCGTCTCCGCCAAGCATCTCAAGAACGTTAACTGGAAGATCGGTGACCTCAAGCCGTACGCCGTCTTCTGGGTCGATCCGGACCGCCGTCTGGCCACGAAATCTGACGACTCCGGCTCTACCCACCCTGTCTGGAATGAGCGGTTCACCGTCCCACTCACCTTTCCCGTCCACGACTCCTTCCTCACCCTTGAAATCTTCCACTCCAAACCCTCCGACACTCCCAAACCCTTAGTCGGTACCCTCCGGGTCCCACTCAAGGACCTGCCCGACCAGGACAACTCGACCCGAATCCGCACCTTCCCGCTGGTCCGTCCATCTGGCCGTCCTCAGGGTAAGATCCGCGTGAAGCTCGCCGTTCGGGAACGACCACTGCCGCCAGATTACCATATTGCCCCTCCACCGAGCTATTTCTACCCTGGGGCCTCTATGCCTCCGCCTCCTGTTCGCGACTACAAGTCGTACTCACCTTCGCCATACAGCTCTTCATTCCCAGCCTCAGCTCCGAGTCCATCGGCTTCGCCACCACCACCACCGCCGTACCATTACAGCTCCTATCCCGATCCGTACTCGGGTTACTATCCAGCGTACTACTCCAGTGCACCGCCTCCCCCGCCACCGAGGCCGTTCTTCGACCGGCCAGTGGGTTGCGGTGGGCCTGGTGGGCCTTCTGCACCATTGGATCACACAAATTATGATCAGAAGCACAAGAGTGGGAAGATGGGGCTGGGTACCGGATTGGCTGTGGGCGCAGTTGCGGGAGGTCTAGGTGGACTGGCATTGGACGAGGGATTGAGGTACGAAGAAGATAAGATTGCTGAGAGGGCTGAGAATGACCTGCGTGACCGAGAGCTGCGTGACGATTTCAGCAATTATCGTGCCGATTATTGATTGAACCGGGGTTTAGGTATGGTTTATACTTTAACACTTTTAATTTGCGAATTTGGTGTATATGTATATATTGTACGTGGAATTTATCTACTTTGTGTCCTTTGGATGGTTTGCTGAATGAAGTAAGACAATTGTTATGGAATAAATGCTGGTTTTGTTATTTAGTGTCTTGTTAAATTTGAGATCGAAAATGCGTTTATTTTTTATTGTTTGTAACATGAATGCGTTTACATGTCTAGATGAATTTGCGGGATTTTTCCCAAATAGTCGGTAGATTAGGGTTTGTCTAATTTACTTTTTTTTTGGTTTCTTAAGAGCAGAAGAATCTTGTTTCCAGAGGTTATCGTTGTTTCTTTGAATGTATTTAAGGGTGAGATGGTTATTTGTATGTGGCATGGGTTAGGTTCATCTTGAAGGAGTGAGTAATGGAGCTTTTCAGTGATTGAGGTTGGCTTTTTGCCTCCTCTTGCAGATGGGTTTCTGTAAACCGGTAAACGAACCTTGTATCTTGTGACTTCCGAGCTGTCCCCTATCTATCTTCTCAACTCTATGTTTCAGTCGTAGTAGGTGATCATGATTGGAAGCGATAGATATTTGTAATTGTCGTAGGAAGGGCTCAAATCAGATAATGATATTAGACAGTGGTGTAGTTTTAAAGATCATTTTAAATTTGCTTCTTCTTTACCGTCTGGCTTCTTTCTTGTGCGCTGGCATTTTCTATGGACTGATTTGTGCTTTTTAGTAGTTTAGACACTAGTAGATAATTCTAGTTTTCTGAATCTTTTTCCCTCCATGCTTCTTCTGTATGTTTATATAGCTTTCTCATGGTTAGATTTTTGGAATCGAACCTAGCTTCCTGCCCTAGACGCCTGGAATTGGGGAAGTTGTCCATTTGCTTTCTTATCCATCCTAGTGGACAAGGAAATGTAAAACCTTCCCGGATTCAACCTACATAGGAACTTCGAACCTGTTATTACAATTGCAGGCAAAAGGGCGAAAGGTTAAATGCTTTCAAATGTTGAAGGTGAAAAGCTCTTTGAATGAAACCGATCAATCTTTTGGTCATATCTTTGTGCTGTGTACCACGTCCATCTTAATTATTGTGTTCTTTAAACTATGGTGACATTCAGTGAAACCATTTTTCATCCATCACTCATGTGTTGCATATATTTTACTTCGTGGGTTCAATTTTCTGCTTCTTACAATTTGAATTTTTTAGTTCGTGGAGTTCCATTGTTGCTTTGCGAGTTCGGTTTATTGCTTAATGGACTGTGATGTTGGGTTCCATTTTTAGCTTCATAGATTGAGTTAGTTGCTTTCACTTCTAAATTTTGTTCTTTTGGTTCGTTTCACTGTTGAATAAAAACTTCGTACCAGTTAACACCAACACTCAACATAGCAAAAGGTAAGTTCCAGCGATTTTCCAAGGCCCTAATAAGAAATTACAAGCATCAAACACCGGGGTCCATTTTGTGTATGGCCCGTGATATGGGTTTTAGAAGTGCCAAAGCCCAAAACCCGGGTCCATTTTGTTGGTTGTCCCTAGTCATTCGGCTTTCAGTACGTTGCCAAAGCCCAACACCAATCGACCATGAATGTTAAGGACCTTTTTTTTTTTTTTTTTTTTTTTTTTTATGGAATTGTGAACCTTGTTCTTGATCAGGGGTGGGATACTCGATTTTGATGCTAATATTTGTAATATTTAAATTTAAATCGTTAAGATAGCTAAAGTTTTAATGGTTTGATATAGTTTAATTTTTTTTATAAATTAGAAATGAAATCGTTTCAAATTATTTGTAGTATATGAAGATTATACAAATTCATTAAAATATCTTAAGGTTTTTTCATTCAAACATTCATAATTCATAGAATCAAATTTTCAAATATTCTAACTAATTTTTCTTCAAATATTCCAATCAAAAAATAAAAGACACAAAAGCATTAAAAATAAAACCAACAAAAAATAATAATATTGAGTTTTTGAAAATCAATAAAATATAGTAACATTGAAATCTTTAAAATCAATAAAACATAATAATATTTACCAAATTTTCTTCAAATATTCAAATCAAAATATAAAAAAGGTAGCAGTAACATTGTAAAATGAAACCAACAAAACAGGTGTTGGGATGTACTTATATATGCAAGTGTATATGACAGATATACAAATTGAAAATTTTTAATATATTTTTTAACGGTCTAACTTAGATTTAACGGTTTTTCAAAATAAAAATAAAAAATAAAATGGTTATTAATTGAACCATTTAGATTTTCAAATCGTTATACTTTTATCTGCCCAAAACTAAACTATTAAATAAATAACGATTTAAAGCAGTTCGGTTAATGGTTTAAATAAAATATGCACAATATTTATGTTCATTCTAGAGTGTATGTGCTTGTTCGGTGGTTTCACAAAAAAATGAACTGTCTTTTAACGTTTCTTAGTTTTTGGGGTATCCACTCACGTACCAATTTACGTTTAGAACTTTATTACAAATTTTACAAATTAAAATAAAATTAAAATTAATTGGACGGAGTAACGACGTGAGTTTACTATCTACTTGTTTACTCTCTTCACTTCTTCTATTAATCATTAATTTTTTTTAATTTATAAATTTAATATTGATTTTACTTTGTAATTTATTACTCAAAGTCAAAGGTTAATTTCTTCTGAAATTTATGGTGAATATATTCACCCTTCAAACTTTATAATAATAGAGATAAAAATATAAAAAAAAATTATTATTTCTTAAATCATTTGTTGATACAATACCCCTATGTTATTAAATCATTTGTTGATATAATCACGCAACATCTACTTAATCATCATACTGATATGTTAACCGATTGCAAAACTCACCATTAAAAATTAAAAATTCACATTTCAAATTTACAAGCATAAACAATTTTGGAAAAGCACAGACGATTTTGACTCCACCGCATTTTACCCACCGTCCGCATTTGCCTATTTGGTCAATGATGACATTCTGGTTAGATGAGTGCAAAGTTTAAAGTTTGTACTGCAGTAGATTTTATTTTGTATCATAAATTATTATGAGACTAATCTTCTTTCTTGGATGAGCAATGGATAAATTTTATGAGGCGATAGTTAATTCAGAATACATAAAGTATTATTTTAAATAGATATGTGATTACAAGTATTTTTTGAGAATTAAATTGCATATGATATTAGTGACACTATAAATATAGCAATAATACTGACCATCCATTTAGTCTAGTGAGCAAGATACTCCTATGTTTGTGGAGCACATAAAATTACTGACCAAAATGATGGAGTGGAGCACATGGCAAAAGGCTAGGGGTCCTTAATTTGGTCTTGGTGTTTGTGGGAGCGCAATCATAATCATGGTGTCCATTGTACCTCTCCCCAAAAGACATGCATTTTAATTATCTTAGAAAGAGGATCGACCAAGCTACAAGGAAAGTTGATCATACATTGGAATTGGATTTCTATCCCATTTTAATGTCAAAGAGTTATCATAATTAGTACTGTTGTGTGCTATAATTAAATTATTGGGTGATTGATGTAATTAGGCATGAATGATTAGGTTATAATAATATGAAAAGCTACCTTATTCACTCGTGGGGATCATGATGTGAACTTAAGTTATTCCTGTGTTAATACTGTTGGATTTGTATCAATAATATATATATATATATGGATACATTTAGAACACATTTATTAAAAAACTATTCAAAATATAATATAATACTTTCTTAAACAAATGGAGGTGAATGAAGTGAACAATATATGGAATGGCAAATTTGAGGGTGGGGTGGATGTATTAAGACTTAAGAGAATGCATGGATCTCAATAATTGCCTTCCATCTCTTTATTTCTTAATTTCCTCTACTTGATAATTCCTCTCCCATTACAACAATGATCAAATACCCCACCACTCACTCACTCAATCCATCATACTACGTACCAATTACATTAACTGCATTCCACCCATTTTTCATCTCCTTGATCATATATATGTACACATCCCTACAAAACCGAAAACATAGGGCTATTACGATCATGATTCATGCATACATCGAATTTACAATTTATCATCTCTTCTATCATATCTCGATTCATAAAATTATGGACGGCATTTGATAATTCGGAACTTAATTTGAAAACCATTCATTGTTTAATTGGACCACAGGAGCACTTACTTCATATATGGCGTTGGTAGCTAGCTCATCTACCTAGATATACATGGTTGCGATCTGCATCATAACACAACATGCATGAACTTAGGCAAATTACCTGTAAAAAGCACCTATGTACAGGTACAATAATATCACATTCACATTATATGATCATGAACAATTGGTGAATAATTGACGATATGGATCCATCTATGCTCAAACTTTGTGCGTACCTACAACTTGGACCTACGTACTGGCTAAGGGTGGCAATTTTTGACACGACCTGATACACGACTCGAAACCCGCACGAAATTTATCCAGGTTAACCCGCACGATTAAAATTTCGGGTCATTTTCGGGTCAACCCGTTATGACCCGTTTATTAAACGGGTGGGTTTCGGGTCAACCTGTTAACCCGTATAATGACCTGTTAACCCGTTTAATAAATGGGTAAATTTCGGGTTAACAGGTTAACCCGTATATTGGCTTATATATTGACCCATTTAATAAACGTGTAATTACCAACCCATATATTTACCCATTTACCTACCTAAATATCTATTAAATATTATAATTTAAATAGGTTAAACATGTTAAACGGGTTAAACGGGTCAAACGGGTCATAGGTTAATTGAGTTTTGAGTATGACCTATTTATTAAATGGGTTAAACGGGTTACACGGGTCATTAACAGGTCGGGTTCGGGTTGAACATTCTTGACACGATTATTAAACGGGTCGGATTCGGGTTGGGCATAAATGGGTAAAATAGAATACATGACACGACACGAACCCGACACGACACGACCCATTGCCACCCCTAGTACTGGCTACGTACGACTACGTACGCCTAGCTCCTTTTCTTCTGACCATTCCTTGCTATGTACTTCGCAATAACAAGTCAAATGAAGCTGCCAATGATTGCATGTATATATGATCGATATGAAGGAGATCTCCTTCAAGGAAGAATTCACATGTCACATACGTCACGTGTCATTTGTTAATTAACTAATTAAAATAACATTATAATATAATGAAATATTAAGAAGCACTAAATTTACGTGAAATGAGTATATTATTATTATTTTTTTCAAAATTTTATGTAAAATGAATACATTCAAAGATTATTAGAATGTATTGTAAAATAATAACTTTAATTTTATACATCCCGTCCGAACTCCTGAAAAATTAAGAAGCACGAAAAGTAAAATGAAAAACCACATCATCAATGTACATAGATCGATCGGCGGCCGCTACATTTTATTGATTCATCAAATCAAAGGGCCTCAATTTTATAGTTTGTGTAGAGCCTTCGTCTCTCCGAAACTTTAGGGCGGCCGCTAACCCTTAAGTAGGTGGATTAATCAAGAAAAATATATGAGTATATGAAAGAAAAAAAGAGAAATTGGTGAGGGCGCATGCATGCGGTTGGTTTTGGTTGTCGGAGATGAAGTTGTGGTGGTTGATGTGGGTGACATTGTGACATAAAACGACCACGTCCGGAGCATCATTTTATTATTTCATTTATATATAGATGGAGAGAGCTACTAGCATGGGTACCTATATATGTATGCTTGGAATCCAAAATATTCCATTTAAAAAATGATAATTATATTTTTTGAATATTAAATAATTAATTGGAGTTATTATTACTGGTGAATCCGTGTGTCCTACAATCCTAGGTCCCATATTCATCATCCAAACAACCTAAGCTAATTAACTACTTTCTTCCACCAACACCAACTTCTTCAATATAATAATCGCAATAAGATAATGAAGTTGATTAATTTTCACACTTCAAAAATTACTAGTTAGTTTATAATTTGTACCACTTTCTAATTTAATATTTTCTTATTCTCTTATCAATCACTCTTCCGAATTTACAATTTATTTTTTAATTAGGAGCATTTTTCTCACCACCAGTAAAATATAAGTTTGACACATATGCCCACTGAACTAACCATGATTAGTACCAATATTTTAATTTTTTTTAATAATTAACCGAAGATACAGGGGGAAAAAACACCACCCACCCACACCCATGAAATGCACAATGGTCACAATTAAATTCATTGATATTGATCAATCTCAAGCCGATTTTTGATAACATTTGTTGACTGAGGATTGAAACATCACCACCGTGAAAGGGATTTCTGGTTTGATATGCCGGTGAGAAACCGGAGAGCCATGGCCTCCTGCTTCGGAAACAAAATGAATAGGCAAATTAATGGGTTTTTTTTTAAGGAAGAATGTACTTCATCGATCAAGAGGAAGAAGATGAAGGGAAATATTGCCGAGATTAATACTGAGAATTGAGGTTCTGGGTTTTCTTGGAAAGAAATCTGACATTGGAGAAAGGACAAAAAATTGAGATCTTGAAGGATAAAATTGGGTTCTTTTATTTCTAGAATGGCCTTATAATGCTGAGGATTGAAAAATTATCATATTTTAAATTATTTAATAATTAATAAAGGAGAGATAGAAAACTGAAAATTTACATTTACTTGCGTCTTAAGTTAGTTTATTTTATAAAAATTTAAAAATTTGCGATAATTTAATAACTATAAAACAAATGTTTGAAAGAGGGAGTATTTTTGCTTGCCAAATATTTTACATAAGGAAATAAAATAAAAATATTAAATATTAAATTCAAAAGGAAGATGGATAAGTTTAGAAGTTTAGTTTATATAAAAAAAATATTAAAATAAAAAATTAGAGTGCATCAAGTAATTTTTGAAGTGCAAATCAACTCCTCTAACAATGATGCCGGCCAAATC
Source organism: Prinsepia uniflora (assembly GCA_032719365.1). NCBI lineage: Eukaryota > Viridiplantae > Streptophyta > Magnoliopsida > Rosales > Rosaceae > Prinsepia > Prinsepia uniflora. Next base: position 71,341,090 of record CM064869.1, read on the forward strand.
CAACTCATTTATTATCCAACCATATATATTTATCCTTTTCTATATGTCATGTGTAAGTTGTTTATAGTGCGTAATACTTTGTTTTCTTCTACTGATTTTGATAAGACCACTAATAATACACTATCCTCTTGTTCAAATTTGTTCACTTTCAATGAATATCGTACTTTCTTCCAAAACAAATCTCATTGTAATTATGGATGCACAAATCCTTTAAAAAACAAAGGCAAAGTAAGCAGAGACAAAGGCACCACCATCTCTACGTACAACACTGAACATAATTCAATAAATTAGTTGGAAATTAATTCTAGTACTCTAATTAATTAGGCTTTCATATTATTAGAATAGTATAGTATTCAAACATCATTTTCTGATTGACAAAGATGGTCATATTGATGTTGGTAGATGCCACTCGAAAAATTACTTGTTGTATTCCATTTTTTTATTTTAATATTTTTTTTTATTTTCTCATGAATTGAACCACTAAATTTGTCCATTATTCTTTTGAATTTAATATATTTTTTTTATTTATATAAAACATTTTATTTTTTTTTCCCTTGAAAAATCTACCCTTCCACTTTATATCTTTTCTGCTTTCTATTTTCACAATTATGAGTATTATGCTTATGCAATAATGGCAGTTATAGGTTGATTGAATTATGTTAAAAAGTTAGTTAAAAAATTATGTTAAAAAGTTAGCTAAAAAATTATGTTAAAAATATAGTCAACAATGTTGATAAGGTGGTGCTGCAATAATAGGCACGAACTCGGGATTAAAAAAAAGGTGGCCTGAATTCAGGATTGAATATAAAAGTGGGTTAATTTAAAACCAAATTTCTTAGTAAAATAATATTTAATAAAAAATCCATTTAATTTTTCCCTATTTTTTTCATATTTGAGGTGGGCTGGAGCCCACCCCAAATGCACTTGGGTTCGTGCCTGCAACAATAATTTTGTTGGAAACCCGAAATTGGCATGTACGTATTGCATGCACGCAACAAGCTCACCAATCATAATAGCCCATGTGTCGCCTCGTCAGAAATATCAAACGACATGCTGATATCTGCCTAACGTTAGCAAACACATCGGCCAATGCAGGAGTGCGTAGGAAACACGTACCTGACGCACCCCCGACATCAGCCGACATCTTCCTTTCATCGTCGCCAACTGTTAGCGCTTGTGGCACATGCTTTGACACATAGCTGACTATGTCAACTGTCCCTTGTCACGTGTCAGTGCGTGAATTGCGCATTCTGACTCGTTCTCCAACACATGCTGCACTCCTCTGCTCGTCCATATCGTCCATTTCCCACGCGGCGCATAAGTGCCAAATGCTAACTGGTAACTCCCACAAAATGAATTCTCTAAGACTTTTATGAAAGTATACCCTCATATATCTAGACATGGCCTTCTTTGAAAATAGAGCACATCGACATTTGAATCATTGCGATGGTCTTCTCGCTTCGAACCATTGACTGGCCTTCACGCGACTGGAGGCTCTGGGAAGATGGCAATATATACCAGATTAAAAATAGAAACGTACATTTCACAAAATTACAAAATCAATCGACCAATCAGAATACTTTGAGACTCACAAAACTTCTATGTAAATAGAGACGTACATTTCACTTTCAAGGGGAAGTTATTTCATTGCTTCTTAAACTCTTGTAATTTTTTTCTTAAAACTAGCTTAAACATCAGAGTGCTTTTGGTCGAACAGCCTCTGGGGCTTTGACCGAGATAAACGATAGTTTCTTATTTGTATTTGTATCAAAGTGATTTTTACTAGTACGTACGATTTCGGTTTCAACAATAACTCATTAAGGTATATATGCAACTTGGACGACAATATATATACCAGATTTCTTTCTTTCTTTCTCCCCTATATTCTACTTTTGATAGTTTTATATGCCTTACCGTGTGTCAGTGTGTGGGGATTTGGTCATCGATCAACTGGACATTTTTATACATTATCAAAATGAAAAAAGAAAAGACAAATGCATGGGTCTTTTTATTTATTTTTTTCATTTTTGTATGCTTGTTAGTTGTAGTTGATAGGCACTATATATAGATCGATATCCAGAGAGAAGACTTATCTTTCTATCTTTTGATCATCGATGCGACTTGGATCTAGATGAACTAGCTACCTACGTATCAAATCATTGTTAATTTCCAATTTCTCTCAAATTAAACAGAGAGGCATAAATATATATTATATATAATTAACATATATTTGATCTCCAATAATTTACTAATATATGAATATTACCCAAGAAAATAAACGTTTTAATTACATTTATATATTATGGCATGTTGATGCAGATGAAGGCCGGTGCAGCTGCAGGATGAGTTTGGTGGGGTGAACCTTTGAGAATTATATATGGGCGGTGGTTTCTTTGCCGGCCTAAGAAGAAGATCGAAACCTAATTCAAAGAAGGTCAACGGCGGGGATATATTGAATAATATTGATGGGCACGGGTACGTGCTGTACGTACTCCTGCTCCTCAGTCATCCACACATTCAAATGCAACCAGCAGCAGCAGATACATGAACGTTCACCGCTCACTACATCATTTTTTTGTTTAATTATTCATTTACTTTGTATCGTCAACATTTTGAGATTTTGACCTTTGTTACTGTATATGTCATGCTCTCATGCACTACAATCAACCATTAGATAACCCTAATAAAAGTAGCTAGGTCACGTCAATGAGCATAAAACATGCCTTCATTATCAGATTACTGTTCAACAATTTTTTGTTGGATATATATCACACAAATGAACGATGTAGGTAATACTTAAGATAGTAAATCGTTTATTTATTTGATACATATGAATGACTAAATAATCTTTAAACTAATTAATTTTTTCCATAAACAATCTATAAATGATGATTTAGAAGTTTAACCTATGTAATCGCAATAGCAATATATATATATATAATACACTAAATTTCAATTCCATTGTTTTTTAATCTAACGTGTAGAATGTCATATCAACTGTGAAATTTGCTCATCCTTGTGTTACATGCGTTGTAACAGGCATTAGCTAGATTGTAGCAAAATTCAATATTAGTGCAGCTAGCTAGCTAAGCTACCCGAAGAACGTGTTGATGGTAGGTCGGTTATGGTAAAAAGACTTAAAGGCAAAGTATGAGGGAAGTAATTAATTAATTAAAGTTACAAATAACACGTTTTAATGACACTAATCATGTAGCTATTTAGTGATATAATTCAAAAAATTCATAATTTTGGGTTTAGTTGGCGTCGGTGGACGGTGATTGTGATGGATGTTGAATACATTTGGAATAAGTAACAAGTTTTGATCAGCATAATCTGGATTTGTTGATTGCAAACGACAAGTACAACAAAATTTAGCGTTTTTGTTTGTCATCATCCGTCAAGTACAATGGACAAATCTTAAATGGATGGATACACATTACACATTACACATTACATATGTATTGCCCTTTGCCTTGCCCAAGATGTTTTTCTTTTTCTCTTCTTTTGCTATTTTATTTTCTATTTTTTAATTGGAGGGTACCTCTATTTTCATTGGTATACAAGTTGGACTTTTCAATTAAAAAAAGACAATGACCTCATTCGTTGGATAAAACTGTAATATATAATCACCTTATTATTGAATGCGTGTCAAGAATTGAGACATTTTCACTTATATATCCAAACAAAATTACCAACAAACCATGTAGTTAATTCTCATCAAACATTTATCTGCTCTTACCATTAAAAGAAATTAAGGTGAATAATGTGTATCTCAACCGTCCATAATCCATCTTTAGTAATTAGTATAGCTGTGTGGACCAACTAATAAAAGAAACAAAATTGAAATGTATATACATAATTCATAATTAAAATGTCTCAGATACAAAGGACCATAACTTCCGATGATTGTGGTTTAAGGGGCATATGCATAAATTAAGTAACTCACATTGCCAACTTGGCATTGAAGACGACGACCCCGCTTGCGTGGCTGTTTTTGAACTGTCATGCACGTGGCAGATGTCAGGTTCACTGATTGTGAGCCCTCGATCTGTGTTCCATACACGTGGCAGGTATCCAGGGAAGCTGCAGCCAAACCAACTTCGATCCCAGCGATCAAAACCCAAATAACAAAATGGGTCCTAGTATTTAGACACCACGGCCTGTCACAATATCATATATATTTTTCATTTTGGAACTGCATTATTTTATTTTTAATCACTTAATTTTCTCAACATGAATAAGGAGGAATGGACAATTCAAAGTCAAACAATTTATTAAGCCACATAAATACATTAGCCACTTCACATACACAACGTACTATTTTAAATTTATATAAATAAACCTTGGAGAGACTAGGGACATTTTCTTATTTATATATTGTCAATTATAGATAAGGTGCAAAATGGATTATGACTTGCGGTTTTAAAAATTAGTAATTAAATCAGCTATTCGTATTATTGACTTGGTGATTTTCTTCACTTATAATTTTATAAAAAATTTGAGTTCATTTTTTTTTTTAAAAAAAAAATCGTATCTAATATGCATAATCGTATCTAATTTGAGATCAAATATATTGCTTGCTCCTAACTCGTTTTGGATTCGATTCTTATTGATAAATCTTCTTATTATTGCTAGTTGTGCACACGGCTGAAAATATCGGCAATATTGCCGATATTTCGTCCGATATTTCGTTAAATTGAGGCTTCGGCATCTAAAGAGGGGGGGAAGAAATTTCTTCCCCCAATATCCATGATTTCGGAAAAAATTCGGAAATATCGACCATTATCGTCGATATCAACCGATAATAGTCGATATCCACCGATATTCATCTTCTAAGTTTCTTTGCCTTCCCTTGTTTCTCTGTTCTTTGGTTTCCCTTGTTTCTGCAGCTGTTCTCAGCACCTATCTAATAAATAGCAGAAAAGGAATATAAGAGATTATGTACCTAGCTAGCTTGTGTGTTCATCTCTCCTCAGTTAATAGAAATAGAAATATTATAACATAGCCGTTGGCAGGAGATAGGAGCCAGGCAGAGATTGAAAATGAAAAACAACAAAAAGTAAATGAAAAACTAAATGGAGATCGAACAAATCACCAGCAAAGCAAGATTAAAAATGTAAAGAACAAATAATAATAATAATAAAAGCAAATAGCAGAGATTGGGCAAGAATTAGAGCGGTGAATCGGGATTTGAGATGGATGGAGCGGTACCTGAATGAGAGCGAAAAGCGAACTCGGTGCTTGTAAAGTGATCACAGTGTCACTGAGTGAGAGGGAGAGAGAGATCTAACGGAGCTCCAGATCCGACAGAGGAAGCGGCAGCACAGGATAAGCCCAGAAGGAGGAAATTGCAGCGAAAAAGTGAAAGAGGAGATTGTAATTGCAAATTACAATTAGGTCTGGATCCTAAGCAGCGAAAAAGTGAGAGAGAAGATTGTAATTGCAAATTACAATTAGGACCCTTACAATTAATGGGAAAGAGCAAAGAGGATATTTTCATTAATAAGCTGCTCTATTATTTATTGTAAGTTCTTTTTCAACATTAAAATAAATGAATTGTAAAAATAAAGGTAAAAATTCATATACACCCATCTAGTAACTCTACAATAATTAAGAAATTTCAACACTATAATTAATTAATTAATTGCACATTTACACTTATTATGATATTGTGGATGTGATTATAGTAATACTATTATTTATTGCACATTTCTACTAAGGTCCAATTTCATTGCTATGATAATTATGCACATTCAATTTATCGTTTTATTTTTAACTATATTAACATTCAATTATGGTAGTTTACTTCAATTTATATTTATATTTAAGATTTTATATTATTAGTTATCGGCAGAATCATATTGTATCATATTATTCATCATATATTTATTATATCAAATCATTTTATAATTTATTAGTCTTATATAACCATTATTGGGTACTTAATTTTTTTTTCCAAAATTTGATTAAAAATTTCCAACTTTTAGACTAAATTTCCGTCATTTTTGTTGACCGTTGTTGAAGCGTTAAATGTTCCAACTGTCGAGTACTCGTTGCCCAATCACCAAATGACGCGTGTCCCTCTTGTGACCTGTCAACTCAAGTGGATCGCGGGTCTCCGTTAGTACGGGCACCGGTGTGGTGCCGGCCTAAGGCTCTCCGACGATCAAGTCAGTTACTTTGTTCGTAAGAGGAAGCAGTAAATGGTAAGTTCGGTAGAGTAATTGTAATAGTAAAACTTAGTTACCTTTATTGGGAAATGTGTACCCTTTATGTATAGGTAGGTGGGATGTTCAATTCCCAAAGTTCCGATGTGGGACGAATGCTTCTCGATTTACGTGCGGACACGTGTTACGTAAATCGAGGGTGGATATGCTTCCACGTGGCATCCCGCATTGGGCCCGGTGTTAGGGCTGTCGCAAGTATGGTGTTCTTGGGCCTTGAGCGTTGTCAGGGCTTTAAGTATACGGCCCAGTGGGTCTGGTCAGATATGGTGTCAACAGAAGTCCCCCAAGTCGTTGACTGAGGTGGAATTTCTCGGTCGGGGACTTGTCTCATTCTCCCAGACCCTGGTGGGAAGTATACCTGTAGTCCCCCAAGTCCCCTGGTGGGATAGTCCGCCGAGACAGTCTCGGTCATGGAGAGGAAGGAGCTAGTAGGCGGTCGGTGATAAAGAGCACTCGGCGGAAAAGTGGCTCAGTCGGTCGTGGTTGTGCGCAGTCAGTCGGTGGCGACGTCATGGTCGGTGATAGGAGCCAAATGACGCGTTGGAGCTGCGGAGACCGAGCGGTGTGCACGGGTCGGTGGGGGAGGACCAGCGTCCGTACGGGGGTGAGAACACCGAGCGGTGTATACGTGTCGGTGAATAGAGCCAATACCCGCCCACGGATGAGAGCACCGAGCGGTGTACATGGGTCGGTGGGAGGACCAGCGTCTGTTAAGCAATCCCAGACACCGAGCGGTGTACGGAAGTCAGTGTAGACCTGTAGGAAGACGGTTGGGTTTCCTCGGACAGATGGTTGACACGTGTCCGGTCAGAATGTTTGGTTGCAACACGTGTCTGTCACTGAGGGGAGTGACGCTTTGTAGTATGTGCATCAATTTCTATAAATATGGGGAGCTCTTCACCGATTTCCTCACTTGTGTTTTTTGAGAAAAGTTGAGAAACTCTGGCCAAACAAAGAGGCGATTTCCGACCAGCATTTGACGGCGGTGCGTACGGTGTTTGCGATTTCCGACCTACGGTCCCCCGTGAAAAAACAAGGTAAGCACCTGTCCAAGTTTAATTTTTCGATTAAAGTAGGAGGGTGTGAAAAACTGGTCATGAACGTGGTGAAGGTTGTGGTCAGATCTTCATAGGAACGAGTCGGTCGGCTGAGTTTGGTTTTTCTGTTTTCTTTTGTAGATGCCGGTCGAGAGTGACTCGGTATCGGAGGGTAAATGCTACGACTCACAGGGCGGTGAGTCGTCGGGTAGTAGTGAGGGCGAGGTCCACTCGTTCGAGGCACAAAAGAGAGTAGAGGCGGTGCACAGCACGGCCGAGTCGTCCGGTAGGACCACGGACATCGGTTCGATGGCTGGGCCGACGGGCAGGTCGGGTAGTGGGAATCTGCTGGGAGACGCCGAGACGATAGTAAAGGTGGGGGTGCACCGAGAGTTGAAGCTGACCCATGGCCGTGACAAGGGCACAGTGCGGCTGAACAAAGTGAAAACAAACGGGGACGAGTCGGTCCCGGTAGCCGTACCGATTGAGCGGGCGGCCTTCACCGTGGATGAAATGGTGAACAAGGAGACCGAGAAGGGCCTGATGAAGATGAGGATTGAGTTTGGCGTTCCCGACTCGGTGACAACAAGGTTACTCACAAGAGAGGAAAGACTGAGCAACCCCCCGCCCGGTATGGCACTGTTCTATACCGAGCTGATGCACCACGGGGTAAGGCTGCCCCTTCACCCTTGGCTGCGTAGGATGGTGAAGAAGATGGGGGTGGCACTCGGTCAGCTCAATCCGAACGTATGGATTGTGCTTTGCTCGCTCTACACGGCCTTCAGGTGGGCCGAGCAACCAGAGCCGACCTATGCTCAACTGATGTACCTGTACGAGTTCGGCTTCCAGCAACAGAGTACCGGGTGGGTCTTCGTCCGCCACCGCAAGAAGAGCAAACGGGGAGAGTTCATTCTGGACATACCGACCTCCCAAAAATCGTACAAGACGAAGTTCTGCCTGGTCGGTGGGGACTGGGAGGGGAACACCGAGGGACCCCCGATACCGTCCAAATTCCAGACCCAAGGTTGATAGTTGTAGCATAGGTCGCCCCTTAATGTAAATGTTGATAGGTTTATATGCTAAGTATTAGTGTTGTAGCTGATCATTTCTCGGTGTGCAGGTTTGTTCCCAGAAGAAGAAATAACGCCAGAGGAGAAAGTGGTCGTCCACCGAGTAAGGGAGATCTTGGACGAGTTGGAGCGGAACCGACGAATACTTCGGCTACCTGGGTTTCAGTACAAGGCCGGCCTCATCGACACCGACGAGGGTAAGTCTGTTTTTGTTGTTGGTTTGCTATTTGTTTTCTTATATCTGACTTGTGTCTCGGTGTTGTAGTCCCCTACCACCTCGGCAGCCGGATTTACAAGGATTGTGAGCAACTGAGAATGAAGGCAAACAAAGGCTCCGGAGAATCTGCGTCCCTGACGAAGGCTGCCGAGCGCCTGGAGCTCATTCTCAAGAAGAAAAAGGAGAGAGCCGAGAGAGGGCAGTCGGAGCGGTCCGACCAGTCAAAACAGGGCCAAACTTCCAAACCGAGGCCACCGAGTCCGCGACCTAGGTCTCCCAAGAGGAAACAGAGCGCAATGGACGGAGACCGAGTGCGCTCTCCCGAACCAAGGCGGATGAAGGCGAGGATGGAGGCCGAGACGATCATGTCGGCACAGGAGGCTATTGGGGGCAAGAGGACCATGGCGGCCCCAGAATTCAATCCTCCACCGTCCCCCCCTCGGCGGGATGCGAGGATCCTGGAGATGCTCCAGAGGAGAGGAGATGTGAATCTCGGTGTGTTCACCGACGGGGAGGCGATCGGCGAGGGATCCAGTGCCGAGACAACCCTCTGCTGCCCGAGGCAAATGGTGCCGCTGCTGAATGGGGTCTGTCAGGGGGCTTCGACGCCCTTGGAAGAGCTGGCTGAGGTGCAATGCCGGTCGGCTGATCAGAGGATGGAGAAGGCCCTGCTGCTACTGAGCAATGTAAGTTTTCCTATGTTGCAAGTGTAGTATGTTAGGCCGAGTGAGTTGCTAACGGTTGTCATGTGCAGGCTCTCGGTGAGGTGTACCTCCAGTTTGGGAACAGCCAGAGAAGGGTGGCGTCTGCTCGGCGGGAGAAGGAGCGGCTGAAGCAGAAACAGGAAGAGCTCACTCCCAAACTTCAGGAAGTCGAGAGGGCGATGAAAGAGGCGGCCGACCTTACTCGAAAGTTGGAAACCGAGAAGTGGAAGACTCAGGAGGCCCTGGCTTCTAGAGATCAATTGAAGATCGAGGTGGAGGCCAAGGAGAAGGACAGGCTGAAGCACTGGAAGGAGCTCTGTCGGGTGAAGACAGCGAGAGAGGCCGACCTGGAAGAGGCGGGGAAAAAGGCGGTGGCGGAGTTTAAGGCTTCGGAGGAGTTTGACCAGCTGAAGAACGAGTATGCCGCCGTGTGCGAGCAAGAGTTCTTCCGCAACCTCTTCCTGCATAATCCTGGACTGATCGTGAAGACCCCCTGGCTCGGTCAGGACATTACTGCCGACATGTTTGAGGACGAGTCGGGGGAGGAGGATGAGGAGGGTGCCCAGCTGAGTGACCAGCCGGAAGCCGACCAGGTGGAGCCGCAAAAAGAGCCTGAGCCAAAGGTGGAGGGAGCTCAGCAAGCCGAGCAGCCGGTGGAAGAGCTAGTGTAGGATGCTTGTGTTTCTCCCCCTTTGTTTTTGTTTGTGTTTTTTTTTGTTAAGAATAGTGGGGACGACCGAGAGGTCGGATTTTGTAAAGCTCTTGCAGGCCGAGCATAATAGGTCTGCACGTTTTGAATGAAAATAGACTCTTCTGGATCAAAATTGTAGACCGAGTTATCCTTCGATTTCTGTTTGTCTGAGTGTTGGTGTAGGCCGAGCAGGGCTGTACACCGACTCTAATGTTCGAGTCAAAATAGCAAGTGTTGGGGTTTAGGCCGAGTAAGACCGAACCCCGACTCGTATGTTTGAGTCGTAGTGGCGTCGGCAAGCCGAGTAGGGCTGTACACCGACTCTAATGTTCGAGTCAAAAATATCAAGTGTTGGGGTGTAGGCCGAGTAAGACCGAACCCCGACTCGTATGTTTGAGTCGTAGTGGTGGTGCAAGCCGAGTAGGGCTGTACACCGACTCTAATGTTCGAGTCAAAAATAGCAAGTGTTGGGGTGTAGGCCGAGTAAGACCGAACCCCGACTCGTATGTTTGAGTCGTAGTGGTGGTGCAAGCCGAGTAGGGCTGTACACCGACTCTAATGTTCGAGTCAAAATAGCAAGTGTTGGGGTGTAGGCCGCGTAAGACCGAACCCCGACTCGTATGTTTGAGTCGTAGTGGTGGTGCAAGCCGAGTAGGGCTGTACACCGACTCTAATGTTCGAGTCAAAATAGCAAGTGTTGGGGTGTAGGCCGAGTAAGACCGAACCCCGACTCGTATGTTTGAGTCGAAATGTTATGTTACAAAGGCTAGATAAATGGAAGAGTTTATAAATAACCGGTGCAAAAACGGGTAAAGTACAGCAAGTCATAAGAAGGAAAAAATACAGTCTTAAATGTAGTACTTCTTCAAATGATCGGCATTCCATGGGTGGCCCAGTCTTCGCCCATCTGGGTCTTCCAGTTCGTAAGTTTCGGGTCGGCAAATTCTGGTAACCCGATATGGACCCTCCCAATTGGGGCCGAGAGTCCCTGCTGAGCTATCCTTGGTGGCAAGGCTGACCTTTCGGAGGACCCAGTCGCCCTCTTGAAAACCCCGATGTTTGACTCTGGCGTTATGGCAGTTGCAAAGCCGCTGCTTGCAGGCGATGTTTCTGAGGTTGGCCTGCTCCCTGTGTTCCTTGATGAGGTCTAGACTGAGTGCAATCTGACGGTTGTTTTGTTCAGGCTCATAAGACGACACTCGGTAAGAAGTTTCGCTGAGTTCGGTGGGAATGACTGCTTCCGTTCCGAAAGTGAGCGAGAAGGGGGTTTCATTCGTAGATGTGCGGTAGGATGTCCGATATGACCAAAGTGCGTTGGGGAGAATTTCAGACCACTTTCCCTTGGCCTCGTCCAGCTACGTTTTCAGTGTATGCTTGATGATCTTGTTTATGGCCTCAACTTGGTCGTTGGACTGAGGGAGCTGGTGAGGCGAAGAAAAGGCGGATGTTGTGTCTGTCACAAAAGGCACGGAAGCGTGCGTTGTCGAATTGCTTCCCATTGTCCTTGACGATTGTGTGGGGGAGACTGAAACGGCAGATAATGTTCTGGAAAACGAACGTTTCGATCTGGGCCGTGGTGATAGAAGCCAAAGCTTTCGCCTCAACCCACTTTGTGAAGTAATCCACCGCTACCACCGCATACTCTGTCTTGCCCTTTCCTGCCGGCATTTTCCCGATCAAATCAAGTCCCCACTGCGAGAAGGGTCAGGGGCTGACCATTGGTGTGAGGTTTTCTGGAGGTAGTGGAAGAGAGGGGCGAACCGTTGACACTTATCGCACCGCTTGGTTAGCTCGGCCGCGTCTCCGTGCATGGTTGGCCAATAGAAACCTTTCCGGAAAGCCTTGTGGGCCAACGACCGTGGTCCAGAATGATTTCCGCAAATACCGGCGTAGATTTCCCCGAGAACGGCTCTGCCTGCCTCCGGGACGAGACACTTCAAGAGGGGCAAAGTGAAACCCCGTTTGTAAAGTTGGTCGTTGATGAGTGTATAGCGGGCTGCCCGTCTTCGGACCTTTTTGGCCTCGATTTTGTCAGAAGGAAGAGTTCCATCTGCGAGGAATCTAATCAGTGGGGCCATCCACGTGCCATTAGTGTTGATGGCGTAGACCGCCGAGCATTGTGTACTGGGTTGATCCAGAATTTCGATCAGTACGCTTCGACTCTGCTTCTCATCGAGGGAGGATGCGAGCCGGGCTAGGGCGTCGGCATGGCTGTTTTCGGAGCGTGGAATCCGAGTGATAGCGTAGCTGCGGAAACTACATAGAAGGGTCTTCGCCAGTGCCCTGTATGCTGCCATGGAAGAGTCTTTCGCCTCATAGGCGTTGTTGAGCTGGTTGACGATGAGCTGTGAATCGCTGAAGATCTTGACCTGTTCCGCCTCCATGGTTTTAGCGAGGCGGAGCCCTGCAAGGAGGGCCTCATACTCGGCGGCATTGTTGGAAGCCTTGAATTGGAAACGAAGGGCATACTCCATCCGGACCTTGTCCGGTGTGGTAAGGACAAGTCCGGCTCCGGACCCGTTGTGGCAAGCCGACCCGTCGACATAAAGGAGCCAGGTTGGCCGAGTGGGGTCGAGTTGGGGGTTCTCTCCGTCCAAAGTATGTGTTATGGACAGAGGGGGAGATGGTGGCATCTCAGCTGTGGTTGCTGCTGGGACGTAGGAGAACTCAGAGATAAAGTCCGCCATGGCCTGTCCTTTCTCGGCAGTGCGGGGAATGAACGTGATGTCGAACTCGCTGAGTTCGATTGCCCATTTCAGTAGGCGGCCCAAAGTTTCGGGCTTCTGAAGCACTTGCCAGAGTGGTCTGTTGGTTAAGACGACGATGGAATGAGCGTGAAAGTATGGCCTGAGCTTCCGGGCGGACATGATGAGGGCGAAAGCGAGCTTCTCTAAGTCAGAGTATCTTGTCTCGGCGTCCTGCAGAGCCTTGCTGACGTAATACACCGGATGTTCGGCGCCGTCCCTACGCTTGACCAAAATTGAACTTGTGGCGGAAGCGGAGACAGATAGATACATGTAAAGGGTTTCTCCGATGTCTGGTCTTGCCAGCAGCGGCGCTTTTCCCATGTATTCCTTATGTTCAGTGAAGGCCTTGGTGCATTCCTCGGTCCAGGTGATGTGTTTGGACCTGCCCTTTAGGGCCTTGAAGAAAGGCACGCACCTGTTCGTGGCCTTGGAGATGAAGCGTGTAAGGGCTGCGACTCGGCCCGTTAAGCTTTGCACTTCTTTCTGGGTTCGTGGCGGCTCCATATCGACCAGGGCCTTGATTTTTTCCGGGTTGGCCTCGATGCCCCTCTGGCTAATCATGAAACCCAGAAATTTCCCAGAGCTGACTCCGAACACGCACTTCGCCGGATTTAACCTCATTCGATACCGTTTGAGGACGTCGAACATTCGCGAGAGATTGGGGATGTGGAGGTCAGCCGATTTACTCTTGACGAGCATGTCGTCGACGTAAACCTCCATGGTTTTCCCAATCTGGTCGGCGAACATGAAGTTCACTAGGCGCTGGTAAGTGGCCCCGGCGTTTTTGAGTCTGAAAGGCATGACATTGTAACAGTATAACCCCTGATCTGTCCGGAAGGTTGTGTGGATCTGATCTTCCGGATGCATAAAGATTTGGTTGTAGCCCGAGTATGCATCCATAAAACTCAGGAGCCCATGTCCTGCCGTGGCGTCGACTAGTTGGTCAATCTTGGGCAAAGGAAAACTGTCCTTGGGGCAGGCCTTGTTAAGGTCAGTGAAATCAATGCACATTCGCCACGCCCCCGAGGGTTTCTTGACGAGTACGACATTGGCAACCTAGGCAGCATAGACGGCCTTCCGGACAAAGTGGATGGTGCTGAGCTTGATGATCTCTGCCTTCATAGCCTCGGTCCTCTCAGCATCGTAGAGGCGGCGTTTCTGTTCGACAGGTTTGTAGGTAGGGTCGATACTGAGCCGGTGGCAGATCACGTCGGTGGAGATGTCGGGCATGTCGGCGTACGACCAGGCAAAGACTTTAGAGTTGTCCCTTAAAAACCGGATCAGTTGTGAGCGCAGGTCGGGCGAAAGAGTTGTCCCAATCTTTACCTTCCGGTCCGCAAAGTCGTGGGAGAGTACTATCTCTTCGACATCCTCAATGGGCTGTGGATGGGGTGTTGCGGAATGGTCCCGAGGATCTTCGATTGGTTCGGCCCAGATTTTCTGTGCGTCCTGAGGGCTTACGGGGTCGGCCTCGAACGCGGACTCTGATACTGCCATGGTTTCTTTCGGAGGTTGGCTGAGGGTGGCAGAATTGCAGGCCCTTGCAGCCATTTGGTCTCCTTTGACTTGACCAATCCCCATAGGGGTTGGGAACTTTACCAGTAGTAGGTGGGTGGAGACGACTGCCCTCATCTGGTTGAGTATTCCCCGCCCGAGAATGGCGTTGTAGGCCGCGGGGCAGTCTACCACCAGGAAAGGTGCCAGTACGGTTGCCCTCCGTGGGTGTGTTCCGAGGGAGAGGGGGAGAGTGACCGTTCCATGCGGGACAATGGAGTCCCCCGTGAAGCCAAAGAGTGGCGTGGGTGAGCGGTCCAGACTTGCTTCTGGGATGCCCAACTGCTTCAAAGCTCGCATGAAAAGGACGCTCACCGAGCTCCCAGTGTCGACCATTACCCGTTGTACGTCAAAGTTAGATATCTCCGCCATAACGACAATGGGGTCGTCGTGAGGGTAGATGATCCCGCGCTCCTCCTCCTCGGAGAATGTGATCGGCTCCCAACCGAGTCGATTTGTTTTTTTGGCTCTTCCCTCCTCTATGCTGAAGAGCTGCTGATTCTGTTTGGTGGCCCGTAGAAAGTTCTTCTTTGCCCGGTTGGAAGTGAGCGGGCAAGAGATTGACGGTCCTCCGGAGATCGTGTTGATCTGTGGGTTGCGAGGTGGAGGTGGAGCGTGTTGAAGAAATTGGTTGATCTTCCCATCTCGGGCCAAAGCCTCCACCAGATCCCGGAATGCAACGCACTGGTCAATGCTATGGCCATTGTATTTGTGGTATTGGCAATAAATTCTCGTGTCTTTGCCAAGCTTGCCCTTCGCTGGTGCCCAAGTAGACTTCGGGATCATGTGTTCCACATTGAGGAGGACATTCTCGTAGGGGGTGTTGAGGATGGTGTATGTCTCGTACTTGGAACGAGGAACCCGTTTTTCCCCGGTGTTTGACCGCTCCCCCTGTTGTCTCTCCTGGTGATTCGGGTTCTTACCCTTCTTCCCAGGGCCGTACAGATTGTTGCTGTGGGGGTAGTCTTTCCGTTTTCCCCCATAGCTCTGTTGCCCCTGCTCCTGCGGACGCTGTGCCGGGCCCTGCTGTTCCGGGACGCTCGGTGGGTATGTTTTCACCGAGTCGGCCCGGGGGGGTTGGTAGGTATTGGCAGCGTTGGACCTTTGGGTTAGTGCCTCAGCCTTGGCGTGGATCGCCGCCTGTTTCATTATTTCGTTATAAGTTTTCCAACCTTGGGTGTGAGCTGCGTACCTGAATGGGGAGTCTCGGAGGCCGCCCTTGAAGGCCGTAAAGGCTGCTCGATCGTCCGTTTCCGCGCACCGAGAGTATTCATGACTGAATCTCGCTGCATATCGCTGCAGCGACTCGTTTTCACCTTGCTTGAGCTGGAAGAGGTCCTCGGCCGAGGACAGGCGGTCGGTTTGTATCATGAACTGGTTCATGAAGGTGGAGGTGAGCTGCTCGAAAGAGTCGATGGACCTAGATTCCAACTTGTAGAACCAATTGATCGCTGCCTCGGTCAGTGTGGAACTGAAGATGAGGCACTGTTCCTCATCGGCGAGGTTCTTGAGGGCGATGGCCGAGTAGAAGTTGTTCAGATGATTCCACGGGTCGTCCTTCCTGTTGTAAAGGGGAATTTTCAGGGGTTTAATCTCGTGGTTGATCCTGAACTGGTTGATTCTTTTTGTGAAGGGGCCCGGGCTAGTTTTCGACCAGGCTGGCCTCGTTTCCCGGGCCGTCCCGGCCTCAAGCGTCCGGACTCGGTCCATGAGGTGCTGGACGAGCGAGTCGGTCTTGGATTGATGTTTATCCCTGGATGCTCGGTCACGGTCGACCCTATAAGGTCGGTCGGTGCCACCTCCGCTTGGCGGGCTCTGTGATTCACTCCTTCCGTGATCGACCTGCCGTGACCGCTCGGTGTACCCCTGTTTGGGTATGCCCCAGCATATACTTGCATCTTGACCGAGCGGCCTAGACCGCTCGGTGTCCCGCCGGCGGGATCGTTCCTGAGGCTTGTCGTTCTGCCGCCCAGCCTGCCCTGACCGCTCGGCGCTCCTTCGGCGGGTTGGTTCAGGGGGAGGAGGGAGCGGGAGGCCGAGGTGGGTTGACCGCTCGGTGTCGCCGTGAGGGGACCTCGATGTTTGCCTCCCCTGCCCGAGCAGTTGGTTTTGGTGCCGAGATGCCGAGCGGATTTGGCCGTGCTCTCGGCCTCCATGGACGAGTCGGTGATGGGGACAGGATCTCCGGTCACGAAGGTCCCATGGCTGATATTGGGGCGGGACCACCGAGCGGTTATGTTTCCTCGGTGGTGGTCTCCTTTTCCCACCTCCGACCGAGGGTCAGGTCGGCGTGAAGGTTGTTCGTTGACCGATCGGTTCCGCCCTCCCTCGCTGAGGGCGTCTCGGGCGTCCCGGTAGATCCTGGTGTCACCGGGTTGACTGCCGGGGATGATTAACATCCGAGCCGGTTTCTTGCTCGGCTCGGTGTCCCCATGCCTTCCCTTCCGTGGCTCGGCGACTGCATGTTCCTTTCCTTTTTCCACCAGTCGGCGATTCTTCTCGGCACGCTCCGCGCATTCGGCCACCACCTTGTCGGCCTCAGCGCTACCGACGCGTGCTCGGTGGGCAGCGAGTTCTGCCTGTGCGACCCGTAGCTGTTCGGCCACCTCATTGTACCGATCGTCGAGCACCTGACACCTCGACTCGGCCTGGGTGCCCTTAGCTTTCACCTCGGCCATGTCGCTCTGGAGTTTCTCGATTATCTGCAAGAAGTTGGGAGAGGGTTCTCCCCTCGTTCTGGGGCCTTGCCCGGGTGTGATTTCACCGAGGTCGTGTTCACCCTGCATGTTTGGTGACGAAGAGCTAACTCTCGGTATAACTTGTGGATGAGTCGTAACTCGGTCTGGTTGAGCGTGGGCAACCTTAGTCAGATTTCCCACAGACGGCGCCAAACTGTTGAAGCGTTAAATGTTCCAACTGTCGAGTACTCGTTGCCCAATCACCAAATGACGCGTGTCCCTCTTGTGACCTGTCAACTCAAGTGGATCGCGGGTCTCCGTTAGTACGGGCACCGGTGTGGTGCCGGCCTAAGGCTCTCCGACGATCAAGTCAGTTACTTTGTTCGTAAGAGGAAGCAGTAAATGGTAAGTTCGGTAGAGTAATTGTAATAGTAAAACTTAGTTACCTTTATTGGGAAATGTGTACCCTTTATGTATAGGTAGGTGGGATGTTCAATTTCCAAAGTTCCGATGTGGGACGAATGCTTCTCGATTTACGTGCGGACACGTGTTACGTAAATCGAGGGTGGATATGCTTCCACGTGGCATCCCGCATTGAGCCCGGTGTTAGGGCTGTCGCAAGTATGGTGTTCTTGGGCCTTGAGCGTTGTCAGGGCTTTAAGTATACGGCCCAGTGAGTCTGGTCAGATATGGTGTCAACAACCGTAATCGATATCGATATCGATATCGATATTTGGGGTGATATATCCGTAAATTTGACTAGCGATATATCCATCGATATCGATATTTTCATCATTGGTTGTGCACTAAAACACTGTGTGAATTTTTGCGGCTCATACTAAACTGAATGGACTATCATGATTCGCCACTAATAGAGTCGGCCATGGGCCTAAGTAGCATGGGCCTATTATATTAAAATGCCCCAAATTGATTTTTTTTTGTTGACAAAAAAGTCCCAAATTGTTTAAATTTTTATATGTGAAGAAAAAACTATTTATTTAATTAGTTTATTAGAGTCAAACCTGATTAAAACCATTTTTATTTCACATTAAATACACTTAATAACTAACTTTAATACTTTCCTTATTTATCAAAACACACATTTTCCTAAGTAAGTCTACAATCTTTAATTTGGTTCTACATTTTTTCTTTATCTTTCTTCTTCTACTTCTTTGTATCATTTTTTCTTTGTTCTCGTATCCCACATTTGATTTCATGAAAAGTGAAATTGTTGGAAGTTGATATTATCTTTTTATCCTGTTTTAGTTTTTTTTTATATTTTTAATTTTACAATTTATAACTTTAATGATCGTCAATTTTGAATGCCCTCTATGATAAGGGTGCATGTGTATTGAAGGAATTTTTGTTTTCAAGAATATCTATTTAATCATTTCGTTGTTGTATATTATCAAATATCAATAAGATTGCATTTTCATAATGCATATATTAGTTTCTACAAAATAAAATAAAATTTATAAAAAAGAATTTATTATTTTCTCGTTATATTTAAGAGACATAATTTTTAGTTTTGTCCTCAACTTTAAAATTATTGGACCAATCTTGATCACTAACTTATCCTCATTTCAGAAAAAAAAAAACATACCTTTGACTTTTTTATTACTCGAGAAATAAAGTGTATTATTACACCTAAGCACGTATAATTACAATTATAATCATCCTTGAGCTAAACGAGAGTGAGGCATGAAGACTCTTCTTTGAGTTTAAAATTACCATTGCTCATAAACCGAACAAATATACATTGATTAATTATTATATATCGAAACTCAACATCTTTTGTTAATTAGACATAAAATCTGTATTAGCTTATATAAATATTGAAATGGTAAATGACAACTGACAAACTAAATAGCAAGTAGCAATATAGAAACCTCGCACACGCCGACAAATCAGAATTGGCGGTTTTAGGATTCTTTGCGTTTATAGCTTCATTAACAGACCATTTCTTTCCATCAGGTAATCTCAAACATAAGCCAGTTTATATAATAATTAGTAATCAATTAACCAATATTTATAAATAATTACTTAATTAATTAGCAGAGACAGTGCGAGGTTCGCTGACTAAACAGTTGAGATTCTTGAGGCCGACCTTTCTAGGGATCGAGAGAATGACAGCCAACCTACAGAATGTGAATAGTCGGCGCTATTCTTAATTCAAATTATTATTATAATGATTTTGTGGATAATTAAAAATTTTGCATGAGAAAATTTGGTTATCGTAAAAAATTTTCTTCACAAACTTTAATTAACTGGCAAGTGAGTGCTGTTTAAGCAAACATTCATATTCCTATTCATATTAATTATTAGCTATATATATATATATTCACGTCTCCCTAGCTACTTCTCTCTACGAAGGAAAGAGAAGAAAATTAAGAATCATAAATCATAAACAAAATGGACCAGCTTTTAAATTAACATCAATCACCCTAATTAAGCTAGCTAGTTGACAACTTGCTACGACGATGAATAAATTGACTATGATTTTAACATAAAATAGTAAGGGGATTATTAGAAGAGAGAAAAAGAAGGTTAAGTTACTATTTTTTGTTTGTATATACATCGACGATAAACAATCGTTTGTGAATAAAATATTTTATATGAGAAGGTGATGATTCGAAGGACTGCAAAATCTGCAGCATATTGATGGGAAGGAGTGCTGCCAGTAGTAGAAATGTATTAATTGGATACTTGAGGAGGCATGAGTATCTCTTTATGTAATTCAAGGAGCACTCCAGTGGATTTTGCTGGACTAGTTAGCCTATCTACTATCTACATTATCAGATTTTAACTGGAACAAAATCTCTCCTTACACATTTTTAATTGTACTATAGAAAAAACTCTTCACAATTTTGTCCAAAAAGTCCACATTCGCATCGCTGCCACTCAACATTATTAATTTCTTCAACTTAATTTAATTAATAATATTCAAGCTTTTGATTAACTCACTCGCATTATATTAATTAATTACTAGTTAGATCGTCGACAGTCAATGCCCATAATAATTAGAGTGGCTGTGGTAGGGGTGATCAGATCCAAAGAGATCTCTAGGCATGCAACCAAGCAGACGATACACTGATAATTATTATTACTGTTATTTGTAATATATTTACTGAAAAAAAAAAAAACAAATATGTGGCCCAAACATAAATAGACAAAAAATATATACATATTAGTAAATGCGTTATAAATAATAATATATAATTTTAGCTCGAAATCATGATTAACCAATGAACAGTATGAAATTAATTTATAATTAATTTTCTGTTACAACCATCTTGAAATATTGAGAGAGGTTATGTGACTAATCAAATTCAAGTATCTTGAATATATACATATATTTAGTTTTCATTCCAAGAGCATTTAATGAGATTAAACATAAAATAAAACTATCTCTTTTAATATATTATTGTAAAAGAATTACTTTGGATAAAATCTGATTATTAGTTTATTATGCTGAAGAAAAGATCATGAAACGTACGCGTACTTCCGGACAACAAAACAACATGAAACAATTTGACAAATAAAAAATGATGATGAAACACATATATTAAAAATAAAATAAAAACTATGGCAGCCAAATCAGCAAGTGCCGAATCACTATCGACGGCTCGACGCCAGCACATTCATGAACCAAAATCCTCAACACCACCCTATAAATATCCCTGCAAACTCCGAACCCTTTCATAACTCATCATCCTATCTCACTTCCAATCCCGCTCCATCACCACACACGACTCATCGGCGACTCTCAATTCTTAATCATCAAAATGCCTTCTTCCATCTCGCCGATGACGTCTCAAACTCACGTGGTAGCCAGCTCCACCGTCTTCCCCGACCAACACTCCACCCTCGGAGACCTCCAGCTCTCCGTCTCCGACCTTCCCATGCTCTCCTGCCACTACATCCAAAAAGGCCTCCTTTTCCCTCTCCCCCCCTTTCCCCTCCACCAATCCATCATCCCCCTCCTCAAAACCGCCCTCTCCCAGACCCTCTCCCGCTTCCCCCCATTGGCGGGCCGCCTAACCACCTACTCTACCGGTCACGTGTACATCTCGTGCAATGACGGTGGCGTGGATTTCATCCACGCCTCTGCGCCCACTCTCTCCGCCCGTGACGTCTTGGTCCCCACTCACGTCCCTCAATGCGTCAAGGACTTCTTTGCCTACCACGGGACTGTCAGTTACACTGGCCATCACAAACCAATCCTGGCCATCCAGATCACCGAACTCAACGATGCCCTTTTCATTGGCTGCGCTGTCAACCATGCCGTCACCGACGGCACCTCCTTCTGGAACTTCTTCAACACCTTCGCCGAGCTCTCCCGATCATTGACTGAAAATCATAATTACGCGAAAACATTAGTGACGAGGCAGCCGGAATTCAGCCGGGACTCGGTACTGATATCGCCGGCGGTGCTCCGATTTCCAGAGGGTGGTCCGAAAGTCACCTTCTCTCTCACCGAGCCGTTGAGCGAGCGAATCTTCAGCTTCAACAGAGAAGCGATTCAGAGACTCAAAGCCCGAACCAACAATAAAAAATTTAGTGAATTCCAAAACGACGACGCTTTAATTAGCGCCATCGAGATTCTCGGGAAGCACAGCAACGATCCTTACCAGATGACCAACAGCAACGGCGTAAGAGTGACGTCAATTATTGAAAATTGGTTCAAAACTTCCAACTCCAATGCGAAAAATACGACACCAGAAATCTCGTCATTTCAGTCCCTCTGCGCGCTGCTGTGGCGATCCGTGACGCGTGCGAGGAAATTGCCAGTTTCCAAAATGACGACATTTAGAATGGCGGTCAATTGTCGTCAAAGGCTGGAGCCGAAGCTCGACGCTTACTATTTTGGAAACGCGATTCAGAGCATTCCAACTTACGCGACGGCTGGAGAGGTGCTGTCGCACGATACACGGTGGTGCGCTGAGCAGCTGAACAAGAACGTGAAGGCGCACGACAACGACAAGGTGCGCGGTGTTGTAAAGGATTGGGAGCGGGACCCGCGGGTGTTTCCGCTCGGGAATCCAGATGGTGCAATGATGACTATGGGAAGCTCGCCGAGATTTCCGATGTACGACAACGATTTCGGCTGGGGGAGGCCGATGGCGATTCGAAGCGGGAGGGCGAATAAATTTGACGGGAAGATGTCGGCATTTCCGGGGAGGGAAGGAGGCGGAAGCGTTGATCTCGAAGTGATTTTGGCGCCTGACACAATGGCGTTGCTTGAAATTGATTCTGAGTTCATGCAATACGTGTCAAACTAAGCCTGTGAATGACGTCAGGTTTTTGTTATAAACGATGAGAAAAGACGGTTGGGACTTGAGGATGGAGGGAAATAATTTGGTGCTGTTGGTGAAGGGATTCAATTTTGGTATGTACTCTGCTGTTGACCGTTGGATTTGGATCGGTCCTGGGATGAACGGTTCGATTTGGATTGGATACATGGGGATGGGATTGGAGGATGTTTATTTGTCCATTTTGTGAATTTTTTTTTTCTTCTAATTAGAGTCAAACCTTTGAATGTCTTTATGTAATCTAGATGTGTATTAATTTTCTTTGACCATTTTAACTTCCTTTCTTTTCCTTTGTTCCAAATTCCTTTTATGTGTAAGCCCTGAGCGTAGGCGGGGGCCTCCCTTTTCTTTGTTCCAAATTCCAATGATGTGGTGGCAGGGGCCTCCCTTTTCTTTGTTCCAAATTACAATGATGTGTAAGCCCTGGGCGTAGGCTGGCGGGGCGGGGTTGCAGGGGCCTCCCTTTTCTTTGTTCCAAATTCCAATGATGTGTAATTCTGGGTGTAGTTAGGTGTCAAGGGTCTCCCATTTTTTTAGTTTTTATTGGTTCAAATTTTATTATTTTTCATCCGATTTAAACGTTCACAAAGTTAATAATTAGTTTGTGTGAATCCCAATTTACAGATCAGAGTCCAAAAAGTTTAATTTTGGGTGAGTTCTAGGTAAAAAAAAAATAAAAAATCCAATGATGTGTTTTTAGTAACATAGTTCTTTTCTATTAACGTAGTTCTCTTTCATTATCTAAAAAAAAAAAACAATTTAATTCTGAAATTATTTGGTCCCGTTTTGTCGATTAGACAACACTAGAAAGAAGCATGCACGATGCTGCGGGTCAAAACCTAATACCTAAATCCTATAAATTCAAAATTGGATATTAGCAATAAGGTAAATCTTTTTCCTCGTGGTGAACCTTTTTCCTCACGGTGTCTACTGCCTTCTATGAAAGTTTTAAGATTTCATCAGCGCGCTATTCTTTAAGTATTTTCCTCACATCTTGTGTAATATTGACAGGACCCATCCCAATCCCCCCGGGATTAGTGCGGGATGACCCTGCTCCCATCTGACACGAAGTATCAGACAAGGGATATTTCCGACCTTTGCCCTCCCGGGCTATCAGAGTACGCCAGGATCCGGAGGAGGCATGTGATATC
This sequence comes from Prinsepia uniflora, assembly GCA_032719365.1. Taxonomy (NCBI): domain Eukaryota; kingdom Viridiplantae; phylum Streptophyta; class Magnoliopsida; order Rosales; family Rosaceae; genus Prinsepia; species Prinsepia uniflora. The sequence continues at coordinate 71,364,478 of CM064869.1, forward strand.
TCGGTCTCTGCTACAGTCCACATCCGATGTCAACCTGAAGGGCAGTCAAAACATTAAAAACTGTGAGTGGACAAAACAAAAGTTTATAAAAACATTTTAACGAAGACATTTGTACCCTTCACTAAAAAGCATGCATGCATTTGAAAACCATTTAGCCAAAACAAACCATATGTGGGACTAAGCCCAAAACCATAACCATGTTGAAACCAAGTACCCGAGCCACTGCTCGACTCCTGTGCACACCTGTGCATACCACATATCACAATCCATATATCATATCTATATCATATACACATATAATTCACACAACCAATCCTGTCATGGTTTCCAAAGCTACGCGCGTGCTACCCGGGTCTCAATCCGAGTCTTCTCAAAGTCAAGGTCAATGTCCGCAGACCACTGATTCTACTCGAGGTAATAGTAACCATAGCCTTCCTGAGATTAAGGAACCCAACTGAGGGGTGACTCCACTCAGTCGGTGCTCCGTGACTACTCCGGGGTCCACCCAGGCCAACGACCCTCCCCGGAGGAGATAGTAGAACATGTAAAGGAAGGTAGATGAACATATATATACATAACATAAACATTCATGTCCGGTTCCCCTGAACCGTCATGATCCATAATATCCATAATCAGGTAACATGCCGGTTCCCATAAACCGTCATGTACCGTAATAACCAACAAGGGTTCATGCCGGTTCCCATAAACCTTCATGAACCACGATACCATAACAAGGGTTCATGCCGGTTCCCATAAACCGTCATGAACCAGAATGACCTGACAAAGGTTCATGCCAGTTCCCATAAACCGTCATGAACTACAATGACCTTTCCAGAGTTCATGCCGGTTCCCATAAACCGTCATGAACTTGGAAATCTATCTAGGGTCCCTGACCCGAAATCATAAACCGTAAAATAACTGAGTCTCGTGCCCGAACATATGACATCAGCTGGGCACCGTGCCTGAAATCTGGGGTCATATGCCCGAGACAAAACCAAATGGGTCTCATACCCGAGTTTATCCTTTTACAAATCCAAAGCCATTTCATTAAAACCAATAAGAAATACAGGCCCGTATAAGCACCGTATAAGGCCGAAACCTCGAAATACGTGCTTATACGTAACCACACACAAATGCACCAATGGCATCATCAAACAAGTAATAAAACATATAATAAACATTTATGCATGCACCAATTTAGAAAACAAGGTCCACTCACAGACCGTCCGAGCTGCCGCCTCGATTTGCGCGCCATACGGCTCCCCGAGCCGATCACCGTCACCGGGACTCTCAAACTTGTCCAAATCGTAATAGAAGGTTACTAACTACTTAATTAACCTCCTACCAAAGCCCCGTAATTTTCCCATATTTTAACTATTTTTAAAACCGAACCTAAACCTTCCGATGCCCCGAAACATATCGAAACGGTGTCCGATCGACACGAAACCAGTCCCAAAATGTTTGTTACATCGAATAGAAGATTTTCCGTGTTGAACACTTTCCCAAATTCCCTGCCACGCGCCCTCACGCGCCGCCTGAAGTGGCTGCGCGTGGGCTTCACGCGCTGCTACAATACCTGCTGACGTCATCGCTGACGTCAGCATGACGTCATCACTGACAGCCCCTGACAGTGACACGTGTCATGCTCCCATTGGCCCACTGTCTGACATGTCAGTCTGACATTGTCAGATCTGACATGATGACGTCATCCCTGACATGATGACGTCAGCAGGATGACGTCACCTGTCAACCCTACCCTCCCGCGAGTCGACCCGAACGTCTGCAACCGGGTCGCCGTGACCCGCGGCTTGACCCGGGCGGTTCTCCCTGCTCCGGCCACCGTTTCTCCTCCCGTTTGTCCCATTCTACTCGTCTCAATCTAACCTAAGGTTCTATGACATTAAAATGGAAGGAAAACAACTAAAACCCGTATCTCCAATTCGGCCATGGCGGCCGTGACTTTTTCCCGCCGTTCACGGTTGTTCCAGGCCGTCCTAACCCTCGAATTCAATCCCAAAAGACTCCTAGGACTACCAGCAGCCCAACCCAGACCTTAGAATCGAGCAAAACCCAGTAGAACTAAAATTCGAAAATTTAAATATTTTCCTACCTCACGGGTTCTCCTTCGCCGTGTCCTCCACCGTGGGCCACCGTCCACCCTCTCCGTCCTCAGCCCTTCACACTCCCCCCACGGTCACTCCCAGCTCATACAAGTGATGAATGGTGAAGTGTGATTGTGTGTTTTGATTTTTGAAGAAATGAAGAAAAATGGGGTTATGGGTTTCGGGTTGGAGGATGAACAAAGATGAAGGAGGATGGCTGATGAGACAAAGAGAGATGGAATGGAGGGTGTGGATTTAAAGTTAGAATTGAATTGGAGGGTTGAGATTGAATGGTGGGTGGGTTTGGTTTATAAAATTAATTAAATAATATTAATTAATTATATAGATCCACAAATTGGGTGATCAAGTCAATGGGATGAGTGACACTTGTCACTCATCCATGGGGCCCACTAAAATATCTGCCCAATCAGATTTCGCCAAATCGTCCCCATCTCGAAGTTTGTGCATAGTGAAATCGAACTTCCGTGACCCATAACTCTCCCGTTCGAAGTCCGATTTCAGTGTGCCGCCTGCCTATGGATTCGTATCGTCCTCATCTACGTAACGGTCTCTGGCCCTCGGCCATCGGACCTCCCAGTCAAAAAGTCAACATTTTGACCCATTTTAACCAAAATTACCAAAATGCCCCTAAACTTCTGAACGTCATAACTTCTTCTTCGAACGTCGGAATTGAATGTGCCACCTGTCTATGAACTCGTGACGTCACGAACTACGTCACGGTCATCGGTCAAAGTCCATTTGACCGCCCGAACGAAAAGTCAACGTTTTGCCACGATCAGGGGCAAAACGGTCATTTCGCATCGTTCGTCCAATTTAGCCTAACTAATCACCGATTAACCTCACTAATCGTGATTAGTCACTAATCTAATCATGAAATTCGGGACGGGTCGTTATAAATATTCTCTAAAGCCTCCCCACGTTCAAACTGGGTTATGAAGTGTTTCTCAATTTATAACCAGAAAGAAGACAACAAAGAGAACAAACATATGGAGTGAGAGAGAGATAAACAATAGATGACTTGCACCTTTTAGGGTATGTAAAAATAGCCGCTATAGGAGGTTCCGCCAATGTACGTACCCATTCCAGTGCTCTTATCTCCATCATTGACAATTTATATTTCTTCTTATGGTTACCAGCTTTAGTAGCCAATTTGATTTGAGAAACCTGGAACTGGGAGACGATTCTTGCAAACAAACAAAATCTAGACGAAACAAAGCAGCAAGTTGCTCATATACTTTGGCGCTAACCTCCATAACGGCGTCAATCTCAATAAATTGAAAACAAAGAAAATATGAAAAATGAATATCGCATAGATCGCAAAGATCACACCACGGTCCATGCAAATAACAAAGATAAAACGGTGAATGAAATGGAAATGAAATTCTAACAAACGAGAAGATGGGAAAAAGGATGAACAATTAACAAATTGTTTCTCTTTCTCATATCATTTATTTATGCCAAATCAAACTTAAATTATTAAATATATGAAAAGTGGTTGACTGAAAAAACAAATACTTACGATTTAGAGGAGCATTATAATGAACAGAGGAACTCATTCTGCATCTTGAAAAATTACCAAACATCCTAACATGAACATACTATGACAGGACCGCCCCCGTAAGGGGGATCGATAACCGTGCCCGGTCCTGCTCCCGTCTGGCAAGATGACTGAAAACCCCAAGTTGCCCTCAGTGCTTGCCAAACCAGGGATAGCCACACGTACTTACTCATGCCTCCGCCCGTCGTACAGCCTCGAATAACGCGCCACGACCTGGAGGGTCAACAAAAACCAAAAAGGTGTGAGTGGACAAAGGAATTCAGTTCATAAAATAGTTACGGAAAGACGTTTATACCCTCCAAGTAAAAACCAATGCATGCATACAAAAATCATTTTGCAATCCGTTACAATTTCCACATAAGAAATCAGTATATGACAATCAAAATCATTTTCCTTTTCTTAATCTTCGGGTCATAGCCCGCACGTCATAAACACAGGGCCTCAGCCCAAAACCACGAAATCAAAACCCAGTACACATCATGCACCAAATTCGTCAACCACATAACCCGGGCCACCGCCCAACACATCTGAACATCATAAAATACCAATGAATCACAATCAATCGGTTTGCTGGATATTAAGTGCGCCCGAGTCTTTAAACTCAAAATCATGCGCATAATCAGGCCTTCCCGGGATATCAACGAGTCTTTAAACTCAAAACATAATCAATAGGCCTCAGGGGTATCACAATAACCGAGTCTTTAAACTCACGAGTCTTTAAACTCATTAAGGGCCCTCCCCCGTCATCAATTAACCGAGTCTTTAAACTCAAAACGTGCTCCAGCAATAGCACCGGGTCTTTAAACCCAAGACAGTTTCCAACGGGTCTTTAAACCCAAAACATTTTTCAATCACAACAACGCGGGATCCATCCCGAAATCATTTTTTTCACAACAGGACCCGTGGTCCGAATTTCCACATTCAAGTCCCCAAATCATACTTCACAAACATAATCAAATTATCATTTGACACGAGGCACGCAAAATCAGACCAAATCATTTGTTAAATCCTTTTTCATTCCCGAATCTGAATTCGCAATAATGATTCCGTAAGCCAGCATCCGGAAGCACCATCCCGAACCCAAACCAAGAATCTACATTAAATTTCCGAAAACTGAAAACTCGTTAATCCAAGTTACTTGTATGCCCCAAGAGCCAAACCAGAAATCATCTTTTTCAAAATCTATTTTAATTCCTTGAAATCACTTCATTTCTCAATTCACATTATCCGGGCATCAAAACCACGACCATAATCACAAAAATCCCGGTCTAGTCAAGCATACTCAAAATCCAATTTAAAATCCTCGAAATCGCAAACCTCAATTCACATTCCAAAATCAAACATCAAACAGTGATCAAATCACAATAACCTCAAATCTCGTAAAACGTGTAAAACCGCAAAAACCTCGAAAACCGTGAAAACACCGTGAATCGCCCTCATAATCATAAAGAACATTCTTAAATCACCATACGCCCATTTCATATAAACTCTTTCATTAAACCATTTTTAAGCACAAAAGTAACCATAGTCTCGAAATACGTGTAATTTCATATGTATAGTACAAATACGTAAAAATACGGAAATCGAATACGGATAAATACGGGAACCGAAATCAATCACAACTTATAATCATAATCATAAAAATCATAGAAATAATTTATGCATGCATTAAATTTTGAAAGAAACGTCCACTCACACACCGTTCTTAAGGCTCGGTTTCTCGCCGCCCGCGGTTTCGTAATTTCCGGCATTTTCCAGAAAACCCGAATCCTGTCCGAAATTACATCCCAGGGTCATTAAGGTCTCAATCAACCACATACTAATTTCCCATAATTTTTCGGGAATTAATCATTAATTACAAACGTAATAGAAATCTTCGGACCCTCGAACAACATCGAAACGGTGTCCGATAATTTCGAAACCAACGTTAACAGGTTCGTTACAACGGATAGGACAAAAGTCATGTTGGACCTACCTCGAAAATCAGTCCCACGCGCCGTCACGCGCCGCCGCAAGCGGCTGCGCATGACACTCATGCGCTGCTACAGTGACAGGCACTGTTCACCTCTCTCACCCGCTTCCACTGTAAGACGGGTCCGGTAACCCGTGCGGTAACCCGTCCCAATTCCTGCCAAAACAACCTCTATCCCTTCAATTGAGCATTCAATAATCATCGGTTCAAGTCCAATTACGGTTCTGTAACATCAGATTTGTAAGAACTTACCTTATACCTCACGACTCGACGATGGACATCGAAGAACACCGACTACCGTTCCATGCTCGATTCCGTCGATTCACAGCGATTCCTTTAAATTGACTTACTCAGGAGCTTCGCAGGATCACCAGAAACTGTTATTCGATCTCAATTGCAAGCTCCAGCTCCACTACCCCCACTAACTCAACTGAGATTTCCAGAACAGAACCCCGAAGTCGCCTGGGCTCCTCTCTGCACCATTTGCTTCGCTTCCAATTCCAATCGACGCGTTTGGATGTTTGGAAGCTCATCCTCACCCCTGAATCCATCGATGGGCCGCCCCATTTCGAAGTTTGATTTCACGCTTGCAACTGAGGATTTCGGGCGGATTCAGTGTTCCTGGGGCCTCCTTCCCGCTTCTCCCTTTTCTCCTACTCGAAATCCTCCATCAGAAATCACTTCCAGTACGCATTGCCTCTCACTTGATCTGGGGAAGGTCGATCGCTCAAAGTGTTCTGGTCTCTGTTTTCCCTGAGAGCTCACTCACACACAGAGGCTTGCCCTCACACGATTCTCAGCCAGAATCACTCACCAGTCTATCTGATCACTCACCTTTGATCACAGAACCTCACAGAACTCACATACTCACAGGGACGATCAATTGCTCACGGTTCCCATCTCTCTGTTTTTCAGTTCAGACGCAGGCAACCATCCCTCCACTTCTCTCACTCAAACCTTACCCCAAAGTGACTCCACTCAGCTCACAACTCAGCTAATCACCCCCCATGAGGACGACAACCCGTGGGTACATTCTCAGACCCACTGGGAATTGCTTCCCGTAAACAGAACCCCTCCGGAATTGAAATCATCCGTGCACTGCCCAGAACACCCCACTGTACAAACAACCTAGCACGCCTAGCACTAAGTCTGCAGTGCGAAACATCCTTCTCCCAATGCCACTACCCGTTAATAATCAATTCATTGGGCAGACAAAACAACTCCCTCAGCCCATGCTCTGTTTCTGGGAGGGGAAACCACGCCGCGCACGGCTGTCGCACAAACAGCAGCCAAAATTACAATTTAACCGTCCAATGACAATTTACCAAAATGCCCCCATGCAAATCTAGACCTGCAACTTGATCATTCGAACTCCGATCGACGCGTGCCGCCTGCCCACGGACTCAGGGCATCGAGACTTTCCTAACGGTCCTCGGTCCTCGGCCATCGGACCTCCCGATCGAAAAGTCAACATTTCCCCCCATTTCGTTCAAATTACGAAAATGCCCTTGGGCTTCTGAACGTCATAACTTTCACCACGGATGTCGGAATCGAACGTGCCACCTGTCTATGAACTCGTGACGTCCCAAACTACGTCACGGTCGTTGGTCAAAGTACATTTGACCGCCCGAATTAAAAGTCAACGTTTTACCCACGACCAGGGGCAAAACGGTCATTTGGCATCGTTCGTCCGATTCCACCCAACTAACTACCGATTAACCCTCATTAATCATGATTAGTTACTAACCTAGTCCCGAATTCCGGGATGGGTCGTTACATACTAATTTGGGGAAGGGACAACCTGCAGGAGAAAAACAACGAAAGCCCTAAATCAGTGTTAATAATGAATCAAAATATGCGAAAATAAAATTCTGAAAGCAAGTTGAAAAACAGTTGAATGAAAATAGATTGTGAAAGCAAAACAAAATTGCATCTCAAAATTGAAATGACAGCAGTGAAATTCATGAAAAGGAAAAGAACAGAACATAAAATCCCTAAAATAGTCAATTAAGAAAACCAAAGACAAAAAAATTAGGTACATCCCACCTCCAACCAACAACATGAACGTGAACACACGACCAATACTAACGAACGAAAAAAATTAGCAAACCAGTATCATGACCAGTGTCATAAAACAATCCCAATTACACTGGCAAAAGGCCAAAACCATGACAAAAAATTAGTTGAATTATACTATTTGTCTACTTGAAATAGTGTTTGCAAAATATGAACCTGCGACATTATTCTACTCTAATTGAAATTAAGTAACTAAATCATAGTGCGACATTGATTATATGGATTATCATGAACCAAGCATCAATTTTAACATGCATGAACCAAGTATCAAATATAGTGAGAAACCTAGAAATGCAATCACCATCAGAAAAATCATAGCAGAGAAACGACAGCTTTGCTAAATCAATAATCAATCATTAAGTATTCAGGAAGGAAAGACAACACCTACAATGCCCCTGCTATGAAAGATAATTACATCAAACGAACAGAAAAAAAGGAACCCAATTACAAACCTATTTCAACAATTTCTGAAGAGTAATACATCAATGGACTGAAACCCATCAATGGACTGAAAAGCAGAGAAATGTAGAACAGAGAAATCAATAAGTATCCTGATTTAAAATTATAGAAACATACCTTAGAGGATACATAAATGCACAATACATGCAAATTCACATACCTTTTAGACATCTTTCAAACTATGATTGAAATTTAGTTTAACAATTTGTTCAAAGTAGAGTAAAAAATGTCCATCAATAACAAAGTAATATATAATCTATCATAACAACAGCATTCATATAAGGAACACATTTATCCATAGGAAAAAGCAGTGAGGAAAAAAAAAAGAAGAGACTAACCAATAAAGAGCGTCCTCTTTCCACCAATTTCACCAGATAAGCAATAGAAGAAAGACAAACCAAAGAAGGTATGGCCGACAAATAACTGCAACACAAAAACACAGGAAAAATTGAGCCAAACATGCACCATAAATGGCCATGAACGAAAAATTAATTTATATCACTAAACAAAACAAAGTATGATGCATATGAAGCCATGTTAATAAAATATACCTCAACAATACTCTAGTCGTACAAAGAAAATACATAAGAGAAATAAAAAGCAACCCAGCTAACCCTAAAAAGAAGTGAAAATACGAACCTCAAACAATTACCCAATTAAGAAACCTATTTTCTTTATACACTATTCCCGCGACTTCATATCCACTGATTTGATATTGTGCTACTGATTTTGTCCGCTTTTAGTCTATTGCTAATCACCTTCATCAATTTGTATTCACATTATACTATTTGTTCTCTGAAACTTCAATGCATCATGACCAGCCGTATTCTTATAACATTGTTATAATTATCAAGTCATGATAACCCAAAAGGCCAAAACTTCTAGGGATAGAATAATATTGAAAGTATAGAGTAAATGAATATGATGAACAATAAGTAAGCAACTTTTCTTGTGCATGTTAACTAAATTATACAATATCCTCCATTGAAGTAAGAAACAAACAATTTTATAAGACGGATAAAACATAGATATGAGCCAACAAAACACTCAACCCAAAAAATAACAGCCATCGAACAAACAAACAAAGAGAAAGAATTCTGTAATTTCTGTAGGAAGTGCATTGAAACAAAACAAAATTGAACAAACAAACAAAGAGAAAGAATTCTGGTGTTGCGCGGATATATTTCTTTGTGCAGTATCCTATTTTTGCGATGATATTGTTTTGACAGCCAATTTTTCTGTTTGGTTTATGTTTATTTGGATATTCATATTCATGTTGCCGTTGTGTTCAGGGTCTGTTTTTGTCATGTTCATAACAAAATTTAATTAGCATAAAAAAAAATTACCTAAAAAATCATCCAAATCCAACAATACCTTCTTCTTCCTCAATTCTTTCAAAAAACAACATGCAAGAGAATCAACACACAAAATCCATCACAATAACCTAACTAAAGAATCAAATTATTAAACCCCAAAGGCTTATCATACAAATTTATCGAAATTTTGCTTTCTTTTTCGGCCGACAATGCAGCTGAAATTTTGCTTTCTTCTTTCTAAGATTGAAGCTTTAGGAAACCCCAAAGGAAAAACAAAAATAATAACAAATCTAGACCAGAAAAACAAACATGGAAGACATTCGTATGCACAGAGAAAAAACCCATATAAAATTACACAATCGAATTGAAAGACGCTACCTTTGAACGATCCACAATCATTGCAGAGTTGAAATTCGATTTTTGCTGGCTTCGACGGTGTTCATACCATATCGGCCCAGACCGAGCTCGAAGCCCACATGGACTACGGGCCCAGCCCATCGCTGAAATAACACCAGTTCGGACCAATCTTGGAGGCCCAGCCTTCTACCTGGCTCCGCACGTCAGCCCAGACCGACCTAGAGGCCCAGCCCTCTTCCAGACACCAGGCCACCGACCGACTCCAGAGGACCAGTTCCTGTCGGTCGGTGCGTCGGCCCAGACCGACCGGTCGGCCCAATGCCACCACCTACCACAAGCCCAAGGGGCCCCGGCCCACTCACACGGACAAGTCCCACTCGGTCTGGATGGCACCTCCACGTGTCCGTCCCATAGCGAATTGATATTTGTCCCACATCGGGAAAATACAAATATTATATTCGACGCACCCATACAAAAGGTATAACGACCCATCCCGAATATCGGGATTTAATAATATTTAATTGTGATTTACTAATCTGGGATTAGTTGGGTGATTTCGGACGAATTGTGCAAAATGACCGTTTTGCCCCTGGGCGTGGGCAAAACGTTGACTTTTAATTCGGATAGTCAAATGGACTTTGACCGATGACCGTGACGTAGTTCGGGACGTCACGAGTTCATAGACAGGTGGCACGTTCGATTCCGACGTTCGTGGTGGAAATTATGATGTACGGAAGTGTAAGGGCATTTTCGTAATTTGGACGAAAGAAGGGGGAATGTTGACTTTTTGATCGGGAGGTCCGATGGCCGAGGATCGAGGACCGTTAGGAAGGTCTCGATGCCCTGAGTTCGTAGACAGGCGGCACGCATCAATCGGAGTCCGTATGACCGAGTTACGGGTCAGGATGCGTGAGGGGTATTTTGGTAATTTCCTGCACAAGGGCAGAATTGTAATTTCACACGGGGTACTGTTTCATTGAACAGCCGTGAAGGTGGATGCTTTGTGCGATCGATCCCACGATTTGTTTATCAATTAATGGAGTTAATTGGGCCAGTTTGAGGTGGAATTGCACATGTATGGTGCTCGCAATCGATCAAAAGGACATGGACACTGGTTTGTTTAATGTTTCGGGTCAGTGCAGGGGAACTTTGCACAGTCATTTGAGGACGGTTTTGGGTGCCTTTAACGGCTAAATTGAATTAAAAGAATGGAGAGTGAGTGACTACGCCCAAACTACGCATCAAATTAAACACGTAATTCGAGTGTTGTGCAATTTAAACCCTTTTTGTGTAGATGTAGTATTGGTAAATAGGGATCGTTCTTAACCGGGGAAATTAGGGAACATTAATAATGTGTTAGTGGAAGATGAATAAAAGAATAATGAATTAAAGAATTAAATAATCAAAGAATTAAATAATCAAAGAATTAATAAATTAAAGAATAGATGAATAAGAGAATAAAGAAATAAAAGGAATAAAAGAATAAAAGAATAAAAGAATAAAGAATAAAAAGGGATCAAAGAATAAAAGAATTAAAAGAATTAAAGAATAAAGAATAAAAGAGGGGTTTTGAAAAGATTTATAACTAAATTAAAACACTAATTAAAAATTAAAATGCAAATGCTCATGCTAATTGGAATTTACAAACCATAGAGTAGTTTCATAGACAAAACCCACACTTTTACGTAAGTAATTTCAAATTAACAATCACATTATTTAAACTACTCCTAAAAATAGACTTCTTTCTAACATTTTGCTCATAATAAACCAATCACGAAATCCTACCTTCATCATCTCAAATACTTACATATATCTTTCAATATTATAAATGCATCAACCATTAATGTGTGTCAAACATCAATATGCTTCAAACATTTACAACATGATTTACCTTAAGTTTATAATAAAATGCGCCGACAGCGATCAACATTTAATCTCTTCAATTCTACTCTAAGTGCACCGACAGCGGATAAAACACTTAACATCAAATTGAAATTTAAGCACTAAAACATATGAAGTAAAAGAAATTCAAAAAGTAAAACACATGGAGATTGCATTCTTACTTACAAATGTTAGAAATAAAATACCAAGAACAATAGTAAAGAAGAAATGAAAATAACATAAAAATAACATAAATTACGGATAAGAATTAAAAGAAAACTAATTAATAAAAAAATCTACAAGAAGTAAAAATGGTCCCCAAAAATGTCTCTCAAAAGAGAGAAACAAAAGAACTAACTAAGAACTAAGAACTAAGAACTAAGAAAGAAATGGAAGAATGAAACTAATTGGGGACTCCCAAAATACATGAATTGAAGCCCTATTTATAGGTGAAAAAAAGCTATCAAAAATACATAAACAAATACAATAAAAAATGTTAAATAATGGAATGATGAGTAATAAAGATTAGTGATGATGTTTAGAAGTGGTTTGAGTTGTAAAGTTGCAAAATTGGGTTGGAAAGTGGAAGGAATTTGGGTGGAAGTTGGGTGGAAATTGGGTGGAAGCTGCTGGAAATAAATTCAGCAGAGAGCTGCTGAAAAGAGGAATGGAATTTTGGCTGGAGGCTGCTGAATGAAGGAACTGGAGCTCGGCGGGCTGCTGCTGAGACGGTGCCTGGGCGATCGACAAGCGCGCGCCGAATGGAGGAACAGCAGATCGGCCAGCGCCTGTCGACGGGTCCGCTGGGCTGGAGGAAGGACTGACGCGGGCTGGCGTGTTGGGCTGGTGGCTGTGCGGGCTGGGCCTGGCGTGCCTGGGCTTTTTCTTTCTTTTTATTTCTGCTGCTGGGCTGGCCTGCACAAACCGGAATGGGCTGGGCTGCTAAGGTTTTCTTTTTGGGCTGCAAAAATGGGCTGCAGCTAATTAATTTAAAATGTAAATTAGTTAATATTTTCACCAAATTTCGTCCATAATTTATTCGTTATAATTCTGATCGAGACGATTCTTTCGCCAAAATATTCCAAAATACAAACTTTATTTATTTAAACAAAAATAACACAAAATAAATTATTTTATCTATTTATTTAATATTTTAATATTAAAAGTCAAGTATAAAGGGTATAAAATAATATAAAATAATGCTTATTTGAGGACCTATCAGTGAGTCGAGAGTAGTCCTCTGTGATTGAGAATGGAAGGATTAAGTGAATTGGGTGTTGGATTTCTCTGAAAACCCGAAACTGGGTTCTGGGAAATTCAAATTCGAACTTCCAGTTTTAGGCCAGCCCAAGCCTAATTGATGATGGATTGAGCTTCCTGGAACTTCAACGAGTCGAACCAGATCAAATGGGGCAAGCTTTGGGGCTCCTAGGGCCGTGAACGGACGAGGTGGACGGCCGGAAAACTCAAGCTTGAGTTGTGGTGATTGAGGTAATGTCGTGTTCAATTAATCATGCTAATTGGTTCGTGTTAATCCTTATATGCTTCATATGAAGTTAATTTGACAATGGTTGAGGATTGATGGAGTTTTGGTGATGGAACCGTTTTGGGCGATCACGGGTTGATGGCTTGTTTAAGAAATGTTTGATGTTGATCGATGTCACAGAACTGAAATTGGTTGGTTGATGATTGTTATAGGATCAAGAACGGATTGAATTGATGTCGAATTGGGTGTAATTGAACCGGATCCTATCGCGGGTAATCAGACCCGTTTACCAGTCATTCAGGTGAAGAAGGAGCACTGTAGCAGTCACTGTAGCAGGCGCGTGGCTTTCACGCGCAGCCACTCACGGTGGCGCGTGACGGCGCGTGGACACGAATCTCGAGGTGAGGTCAACATGACTTTTATCCTATACAATGTAACGAACATTTTGGGATTGGTTTCGTGTCGATCAGACACCTTCTCGATATTGTTCGGGATGTCCGAAGGTTTTAAATCCAGTTTAAAAATACGTAAAAATTCGGGAAAATTACGGGACTTGAATAGAATGTTAATGATGAGGTTAGTGATCCTCTAATGTGATTTGAACAGGATTGGGAGTCCCGGTGATAGTGGTGTGGCCTGGGAAGGCCTATGGCACGCGTATCGAGGTGCTCGGTTAAACGGTCTGTGAGTGGACATTGGTTTTATAAATTCGATGCATGCATAACTGTTTCACGATTGTTATAATTGGGATTATATGATTTATTTTGGATATCAGTGAATTTATATGTTTTCACGCATTTCGAGGCGATTTACGTGTTTGCACGTGAATCGAGGTTTTCTGGATTTGCACTGATTTCCATAAATATGGATGGATATGATTTCATGAAACGGTTATGGATTTGACAAAGTAAAATCGGGCCAGGGGCCCAGTTAATTTGTTAATCGGGCCAGGGGCCCAATTGAATTATGAAATCGGGTCAGGGGCCCAGTTAACTTATGAATCGGGTCAGGGGCCCAGTTAACTTATATATGTGATTTCGGGTCGGGGACCCTAAAATGGAATTGAATAAACTATTTCGGATTTGATTCAACTATTTGGACTTATGACGGTTTTATGGAAATTCGGGGCAGGGCCCTTGTGATATTTTGGAAATGAATAATAAAATGTGTTCCATAAAACCATCTCGATATGAGGATATTTATATCCTGGTCTCCTCCAAGTGTCGGGGACACTGGAGAAGTCACGGTGCATTGCCTGCGAGGGCTCATTGTACGGAGCTACCGGACCGTATAGTGATCTAGGAGCAGGATTGCTAGACGTCATGGACGTCAGACATCGGGGATGTCAGAGATATGGACCCGGTGAGACCCCGGGCAGCACGCGTTGCTTAATACCGTGAGATATGACGTCTGGAACGTCAAGCGTCTAGGACGCTAGGCATCGGGGATGCCGGAGATGGAAAAATAATAAATGAATATTACTGGATTGATGAAATAACTTTTGGATTGACTTTTGGAATTTGAAACTATGCTTTGGTTCCCAGGCTAAGGCCCTAATGGTTATTTCTAAATAAATATGGGATTATTGGTTTTTGGTGCATGCATATGATTTTACTGAGGGGCATAAATGTCTTATAAATGTTTTTAACAGACTTGTTTATTTTCGTCCACTCACAGCTTTTGTTTTTAATGCCCTTCAAGTTGATTCCGGATACGACCACAGCAGAGACTTGAGCATCGCACACCTCCTCCATCGATCCTTACGCACTCTGGAAGCCCGTTTGGGCAATGGCAATCGGTTATCCCTTGTCTGACGCCTCTTGTCAGACGGGAGCACGTCACATTCCATGGTAATCCCGGGGGGATTGGGATGGGTCGTGTCAAAAGGGGTCCACCTGTCGTAAAAAGGTAACTAAGCAATTGACTGTTTACTATTACTCTTACAGTATACTTTCTGCTACCCCCTAAACCTTATACCGACCACTGACTTGGGCGTCGGAGTACCTTTGGGCCGGTACCACACCGGTGCCTATACTCTCACTGACCGACCAGTTTCTTTCCTCTTTCAGGTTCACAAAGGGCACGTGGCAGAGCAGCATTTGTTCCCCAAGTTGGCACATTTCGTGCATCAATGGACAGGTCGAAGCTGTGAATAAGATCATCAAACACACTCTGGAAACCCAGCTTGGTGAATCCAAAGGCAAGTGGGCTGACATCCTACCGAGCGCACTCTGGTCCTATCGGATGTCGTACCGAACGGCCACCAACGAGACGCCTTTCTCTCTGGCCTTCGTAACCCAAGCTGTCGTTCCCGCCGAGGTCGATGGGGAATCGTACCGAGTAACGTCGTACAATGCCGACCAGAACGACGAACAGATGATGCTCAGCCTCGATTTGATAGAGGAACACCGCACCAAGGCCCACCTCCGAAATGCTGCCCACAAACAGCGGCTCTGCCAATACCACGATGCCAAGGTCCGACCACGTTCTTTCCAGGTCGGGGACTGGGTACTCCGGAAGGTCCGTCTTGCCACTCGAGACCGATCGGCAGGCACTCTTGGACCTAATTGGGAGGGCCCCTACCGCATCACCCGCATATACCGACCCGGGACGTATGAGCTCTCGGACCCCGACGGTCGCACACTCGGACACCCGTGGAATGCCGACCACCTGAAGCGGTACTACATATAATTTTACACCGTCTATCGGTCTTCATTGTATTGGTCCTCGCCGACCCTTAAAATTATCAATGTCAAAGTTCTCTTCTTATTGCTCCACTCATTCCCGAGCACTCCTGTAAGTTCAACACACTACCGAGCTCGCCTTTTCTTTTACACTTGCATCCATGATGCTTCTACTAACCACCCACGTGGAAAACAAAGGGGAACCGACAAAATTCCACAATGCACGTTGCTCGGTTAGGGCGCACTCCACCCGTTGGACACGCACCACCCCTTCGGTGTAACAACCCGTACCTACGGGTAGGGTAAAAATGTAATTTTTGTGAAGTTTTGTAAAAAGGACGATTTTGCCCTTGTGAATAGTAAACGAAAAGTTGACTTTTTGTACTATCGATTGGATGAGTGTTAGCCTTTGACCGTGACGTAGGTTAGGACGTCACGAGTCCGTAGATAGGCGGCAGGTTCGATTCGGACAACCGGAGGAAAAGTTATGATGTACGGAAGGTTGGGGGCGTTACCGTAATTTTGAGCTAATAGGGAAAATATTGAATTTTTGGAGGATGTGTGATTTTCACGTAGACCGAGGACCGTTGGATAGGCCTCGACGTCCTGAGTTCAACGACAGGCGGCACGCTGTCATCGGACGTCGGACGGAAAAGATACGGGTCTGGAAAGTCTAAGGGCAAAATGGTAATTTTGTGCAGGAGGGGCATTTTGGTCATTTTTCCTCAGCCCAATCAGATAAGGGCAAGTGGCAGATATTTTTGGGATGGCCAATAGCTGATGGACACGTGGGGGGCACTAGATGGTTCTAGGAGAAACTTAAGTGTGCACGGCCACACTTGGTCATTTTTGAACCGTGCACAAGTTCGAAGGAAACAGAAAACAGAGAGAGGATTGGGGTGAGGCGGTGATCGATTTGGATGCCAGGGAGAGTGAGGAGTGACTGGTGAAGAGTGACAGAGAGACGTGGGTGAGGTGCTGATCGTGTTTTGGGACTGGAATCGTGCACGGCGGCCCGGTGGTGGTGCGGCGAACATTTGAGGAAAACAGAGAAGGCAGTGGACGGTGGAGGCTGTTGTGCCGTGTGGTGAGGCAAACCAAGGCGGTAGGAGACTCAGGAGGTTGAGGGGAGTCCCACGAGCACCGTGGTGGGTGACGGTTCTCACGGCGGCGCCGGAATCGAAAGGTAATTTCTTTTACCCTGTTTTTCGTGGATTTTCTTTTGAAGAGTCGTGGACCTAGAGCTAGAATCGACAGGTTTGGTGAGTGAAGGGAGGTTTAGGAAGGTCTTAGGCGTCGTTTGTGGTGGTTGCCGTGACGGGAGGTTCACGGTGGGTGGTGGTTCGACGGCGGGTCCTCTGTACCCTGTTTTAGCCGTGATTTTCAAACTTGAAGTCGTGGACTTCGGGGATGAATCGACAGATTCTGTGAGTTAGGTAGGACTAAGTAGGGTCCTAGGAAGGTGCTGGTATCACCACCGTGAAGGGGGAAGCAGTGGACGGCCGGGAAGGAAAACAGAGCTCACGGGCAAGGTTTTTCGAGGTTGAAGACGACGGGTTTTAGGCCGTGATTTCTGGATTTTAGGACTGGGTTTGGTTGTAGGGGACTGGACGAAGCTAATGGAATCGAAATGGGGAAGAATGGTGGAGGAACGGCGGAGAACCGGTCACGGCGGTTCAACTGTGTTGAACCGGGTGACTCGAGGTTGAAGATGGACTGTAGCAGGCGCGTGAGGCCCACGCGCAGCCACTTTGGGCGGCGCGTGGGGGCGCGTGGGGAGGAATCCGGTTAAGCGCCCAACATGAGTTTAGCCCTAAATGTCCTGAGGAATCCAATGGTACAGTTTTCGGGTTAATCGGACGGTGTTACGGAATGGTTCGGGAATCCGTGCGGTTTAGGGTTTAGGATTAAAATATTATTAAATTCCCAAAAAATTGGGGAAAATAGGGAAGGTATCCTTGATGTTATTGTGACCCTATTTGGTATCTATTGACAGGACGGGAGACACCAGAGACGGTTGAGGAGCGCACGGAGCGCGAGTGACGTGTTGTAAACTGTGAGTGGACTCTTTCTTACATCCGAGCATGCCTAACTATTTTTATTAATATTTTATGCTTTTATATGTGTTTATATGTGATTGAGATGTTTGCACGTTTTTCGAGACGTTTTGGGATTTTGCACGTTTTTCGAGAAAAAGCGGGTTTTCAGAGTTTGATGTTATCATTCAGAAATTTAACCTAAAAAACGTTTTCTGATGATGGTAAACAGGTTGTGGAATATGATTTGGGATTTTCCTATGGTTTTCCGGATTTGGGTTCGGAATGTCGGTTCCGAACGCCGGAAGGGCTTCGAACCGGGGATTTCGAATTCGAATCTGGCGATGGATTTTGAATTGGTTTTACACTGGATATGGATTGGATTTGCTGGATCTGGATATGGGTTTAAAGACCCGGATTGATATTGATGGGGGACGGGCCCGGATTGAGTTTAAAGACTCGGGAGTTTAAAGACTCGGATATTATGATATTACCCCCATAGGCCTATTGAGTTTAAAGACTCGGGAGTTTAAAGACTCGGATTTATCTGTGAGGCCTGGTTGAGTTTAAAGACTCGGATAGGTCCAGCAGGTTTGATCGAGGAACGTGATTTGATGTTTATACTCTGGTTTCTTATGATGTTTATAGTGTATCTGTTTCTTATGATTGGTTTTATAGTGTTTCTGTTTCTTATGATGTTTCATATTAAGACTTTTCTAATACTTCCTTGGCATGCCTGGTTTTAAACCGGAGGGAACAAATGATTTTATTTCCTTACTTTGATTTGCTGGTAAACGATTTTAAAACTTTCATTCTTTTCGGTCCACTCACACCTTTGGTTTTTAATTTCCCTCCAGGTCGTGGTGATAGCGCTGGGGTGAACGTTGAGGCAGATATCGAGGCATAGGGCTTCCGACGTTCTTCCGTTGCGGACTTAGACTTGTAGGACTTTTGGTGCCCATTTTGTAGAACTATGCTCTGACTTACTGTTGTATATATTTACTCCTTCGTCTGATGGTTATGCTTATAGTGGTATTAAGTTTATTTTTGGTATTGTAAGTGTGATTGTCAGACGGGAGCAGGGTTCATCCCGAGTATCGAGGTGATATTTGGGATGGGTCCTGACAATTGGTATCAGAGCATAGGTTGTGTCAATTTGTGTTGGGTCTAGGTTGTTATACTAACTCTATGCCTCTTTCAGCGTACGATTGATCATGCCTCCGAGACGTGAACCCCCTCCACGACCTGAAGATGAAACGGCGAGAGGGACTGAGAGCGCTTCGATTGAGAGAGCCCAGAGGCTTGGGGCTACTACGTTCAGCGGTGGGGCTGATCCCGAGGAAGCTCACCGGTGGATCACCCGACTAGAACGTATTTTTGGGGTGATGCACTGTCCTCCCGAGGATCGGGTATTGTTAGCCACTTTTCTGTTGGATGGAGCTGCCTACGAGTGGTGGTATACGCTGGAACTGTCCGGCTGGGATGCACATACCGTGACCTGGGAGACTTTCCGGGAGCGGTTTTTAGATCAGTACTATCCCCGTTCTTTTAGGGATGCAAAGGAAGCGGAATTCCTTCACTTGAAGCAAGGAAACTTGACAGTTGCTGAGTATGAGCAGAGGTTCCAGATGCTATCTCGTTTTGCTCCTGCATTTGTGGCGACTGAGGCGGAGAAGTGCCGCCGGTTTGAGTTGGGTCTCCGGGGAGAGATCAGGGCCATAGTGACAGCCGGCTCTTTTGCTACATTCCGAGAGTTGTCTGATGCTGCTGTCAGGGTGGAGTCCAGTTTACCTGCTCGACCACAGTATTCGGGCAGTGTTCGACGCCGAGAGCAGTCATTCCCAGGAGCATCGAGTCAGAGGCCCCCGAAACGGGGTAATTTTGGTGGATCACTATCGGCTGGTGGAGCCCGGTATGGCAGACCAGGCAGTTTTCAGGGCTCAGGATTTCGAGGAGCTAGGTCACAGCCGACTCCTCAGGCGAGTGCGACTTCAGTGGCTTCTACAGGGAGGCATACCGGTGGACCCGGTAGGGACACTTGCTTCTATTGTGGAGAGCGAGGACATTTTCGTCGGGAGTGCCCATTGTTAGCTCCGGAGGGTGGAGCAGGCAGAGGTGCAGCAGAACCCGGGCGGAGTACTGCTTCAGTATCAGGGGCGGCAGGCCCTAGGGGTGGCGGTGGTGCCACGAGCAGTTCCAGAGGGCGCGGTAGGTCATCGGGACCACAGGCGCGAGTTTTTGCGATGACTCAGCAGGAGGCTAGGTCAGCACCGGGAGTGGTGACAGGTACACTTACCATACTTGGTCACACTGTTTTTGCTTTGATAGATCCCGGGGCTACCCATTCATTTATAGCTCGGAGTTGTAGTCTGGTTAAGGAGAGGGAGGTGTCTACTTTGGATTGTGCGTTAGGAGTGAGTACACCTACTGGGGAAGTGTTGGTAGTGACCCAGGTTTTGAGAGAGTGTCCGGTAATGGTAGTGTCAGGGCCCACCCCTAATCCCCCGGGATTAAGGGCTAAACCCCGCTCCCGTCTAACGTACGCATGACATGAGGGCTAAACAACCGCCTAACCTCCGTGTGACACGTAAGTCGGACAAGGGAGTTCCAGACCAATCACCTCAACAACCTCAAACGTCCCAGAGTGCGCAGAGCCTACTGTGGATTGGGCATGTGATGTCTCCATCTCTCTCAACCGACAGCCCCCCCGCCGCAACAACCTGGAGGGTATCGAAAACACGAAAAGACTGTGAGTGGACAAAAATAAAAGTCAAGTTCAAAACAGTTATCAGAAAACACATACATTTATACCCTCCGTTTTGAAAACCAATGCATGCATATCGACTTCATATCATAAAACCATGTACAAAAACCAAACACATTTTTCCCTTTTTCCAATCCCGGGCCTCAGCCCAAAATCCCCGAAAACCATCAAATCCGGGCCACTGCCCAAAACATCATCATCAAAGCTAGTGAAAACCCAGAACACATTCTCATTCATCGAACCTGCTGGATCTATCCGAGTCTTTAAACTCCCGAGTCTTTAAACTCAATCCAGGCCTTCATCATATCCGAGTCTTTAAACTCCCGAGTCTTTAAACTCAAGGCCTACGGGGGAAAATCAATATATCCGAGTCTTTAAACTCCCGAGTCTTTAAACTCAATCCGGGTCTTTAAACCCAATCCGGCCGGTCCCCCGTCTCATATATCCGGGTCTTTAAACCCAATATCCAGATCCAGCAAATCCAATCCAAAACCATTCAAAATCATTTTCCATTTCCATATCCAAACCCGAATCCGAAACCACTGGTCTGATGCCCTTCCGGCATCCATAACCGTCATTCCGAATCCAGACCCAGAACTCATTTCCTTCTCATTTTCCGGTCCGAGTCCGCAACCATCATTCCGTAAGCTAGCATCCGGAATAACCATTCCGAACCCAAACCCGAAATCCGCTTCAAGTCCCGAATCGAATCCCGAATCGTCACCCGGAATTCCGATTCCGAAACCCGAGATCTCATTTCTGAAAACACCTTTGAATTGGGCCTCAAGCCCGAAAATACTTTTCAAAATCCTTTACTTCCCTTAAAATCCAACCATTTAAAACCAGGTTCAAATCACGATAGTTATCAAAACCTCGTAACACGTGCAAACTGTCATTTTCCTCGAAAAACGTACAAAACCACAAACCAGTACAAACATAACTCACATCATAGAATCAAGTATGGAAATCATATAAAAACATATATGCATGCATCAAGAGTTAAAAGACAAAGTCCACTCACAGACCATTTCAGCGTCGCCTCGATACGCGCGCATTTACGCCGTCCCCGGCCATTCGCTATCTTCGGCTTTCCCGAACCTGTCCAAATTCCATAACGAAGTTACTAACTACTTCACGCTACTCATACTAAAACCCCATAATTTTCCCGAACTTCTAAGCGTACCTTACCCGGGACCCCAGACCTTCGACCTCGCGGAACTAACCTCAAACGACGTCCGATTAACCCGAAACTAATTCCAATAGACTCACCACAACACCTAGATCAAAAACCATGTTGACCATTTTCCCCAGAACTGCCGCACGCGCCTCCACGCGCCGCCCAAAGTGGCTGCGCGTGGGCCTCACGCGCCAGCTACAGTGTCACCCGCAACCTCGAGTGCACTGTGCTGAACCGGCCGCTGCAACTGGACCGGCGAGACCTGTTCTCCACCGTCCGGCCACCATTCTCCTCCCTCTCTGCACCATCCTCTTCGTCCAATCCTCCACAATCTATTCCCCTTACTCAGACGCCTCAACACAACCCCTATATCATCGTCCCTAACTCGAAGGAAGACCCGATCAATCCCCTGTTCTTCATCCCGGCCAACCAGCCGTTCCCCCGCCACGGCAACCACCGTAGACGGCTCCTAGGACATCACTGAGTCTCACCCAACTCCCCAAAACTCTCGACCTGTCCTCTAAACTCACGACTCACGGTTTGAACTTAACGGAAAAACAGAGTAACTGAACGGGGGTGAGGGATTACCTGCTGTCGATCGCCGCCGTGCACACCGTCGCACTCCCTGGAGTCCACCAAGCCAGTCTAGTCTTCTCTCAGCCTGAATTAAGCCAACACACGGCACAGCCACCACCTCTGTCCCGCAACTCTCTCTGTTTTCTCTGAAATTCAGACCTCACCACCAGCACTTATCCCCCACGATTTCACTCCCAAAACCCAATTACCAGCTATTCTTCTCCTCTCTGTCACCCTCACCATTCACCAAACCTCACACCCTCACTGAATCGACCAAGAACCTCACCGCCTCACCTCTCTGTTTCTGTTCTTCCCAAAACCAAATGCACGGTTTAAATCCACCCAAAATGTGCCCGTGTCTATTTTAGACAATCCTAGAACCCTCTGGTGGCCATCCACGTGTCACCATCCACTCCAGTCTCTCACCAAACGGCTCCATCCCAGCCGTCCACCTGCCCTTCTCTCTGCACAATTCCCCAGGCGTAAAAGACCAAAATACCCTTCTGTTTAACTCAAAATTACGGTTTTGCCACTACCTTTCTAGACCCGTATCTCACACCTCGTAAGTCCGATGAATACGTGCCGCCTGTCATCGAACTCAGGACGACGAGATCTATCTAACCATCCTAGGTCAACATCTCAAAACCCGATTATACAAAACGTCAACTATTCCCCCTATTTTACCCAAATTACGGTTATGCCCCCAACCTTCCGAACATCACAACTTCCTCCTCGGATGTCGGAATCAAGCATGCCACCTGCCTATGGGTTCGTGACATCCTAAACTATGTCCTGGTCACCGGTCAAAGTCCACCTGACCACCCGAACTAAAAATAAACTTTTTGCCCGAACTAGGGGCAAAATCGTCATTCTAAACCAATGACCTTATCGGGACCAACTAACCACCGATTAGCCCTGCTAATCCCACCTTAATTCCCGGTTCTCGGGACGGGTTGTTACAATCTACCCACCTAAAAAGAATTTCGTCCCCGAAATCCCACCGCTAGTTCCCGACACCTAGGGTCTCTTATCTGGTAAGCAACACTCGATCAATAATAACCTCTCCTGGGTTCCCTATCTATCATCTCCACCTTGGGTATTTCACTCCATCCTCAACTATGGTTACCACGGTCAACCCTAGCTATGTAACAGCTGCGTGGTGTACGCAAGGGAAACTCTATGAACAGCAAACAAAGGTATTTTACAATACCTCATGTAGAGTACCCGATAGAATTCACAGAGCACATCCTCGTGTACGACCACAGATACTTTCCTACTGGCTGGCTCCTCTCTCGGTGGTTACTTCAACCACTTGTCGGAATAAATCTACAAAGTCCTAAAGGCAAACGCTAGCTTGTGGGTTCTCTCCTTCAATAACCTCATATCGATCGGTTATAGTCACTCCTTTCCTACTCTTCCCGTCATCCTTCAACAGACTCACCATGGTTCCCGACCATCCCGACAACCTTCATCCCACCGATGGTTAAACCTGTCCAGACTAGCCTAGATTCACTGAGCGTCATCTGCTCTACTCTACTCAACCAACAGCAGACTGACCAGATAATCACCACCTCAACCTTACTGATCAAAGGTCAACAAGCCAAAACCACCTGGCCCAGCCGGCCACCACAATCGGCCTCCTTGGCCCCGTATCTCTCTAACTCTTCGAACTACTCTCGGGCCCCTCAGGCCGACCAGCCTACCCATCCGTAGCTCACTGGCTACTTCCAGGTTACTTCTACCCGTGCCAACACACCAAAGTTCCGGTCTTAAACCGACGTACGTCTTACCTCGCATCGCGTACCGAGCGACAAGCACCCTCACACATTGCTATCTAACCACCTCGAACAGACTATCACTATCGTATCCAGGTTGCTGACGGGCTGTTCCACATCGAGACATCACATCCACAGTAGTTCCACAACACCCCAGTCGCCGAACCAACGACGCTGGAAACCAAACCTCACGCAGAACCCTCAAAACCTCGCTCTGATACCAATTGTCAGGGCCCACCCCTAATCCCCCGGGATTAAGGGCTAAACCCCGCTCCCGTCTAACGTACGCATGACATGAGGGCTAAACAACCGCCTAACCTCCGTGTGACACGTAAGTCGGACAAGGGAGTTCCAGACCAATCACCTCAACAACCTCAAACGTCCCAGAGTGCGCAGAGCCTACTGTGGATTGGGCATGTGATGTCTCCATCTCTCTCAACCGACAGCCCCCCCGCCGCAACAACCTGGAGGGTATCGAAAACACGAAAAGACTGTGAGTGGACAAAAATAAAAGTCAAGTTCAAAACAGTTATCAGAAAACACATACATTTATACCCTCCGTTTTGAAAACCAATGCATGCATATCGACTTCATATCATAAAACCATGTACAAAAACCAAACACATTTTTCCCTTTTTCCAATCCCGGGCCTCAGCCCAAAATCCCCGAAAACCATCAAATCCGGGCCACTGCCCAAAACATCATCATCAAAGCTAGTGAAAACCCAGAACACATTCTCATTCATCGAACCTGCTGGATCTATCCGAGTCTTTAAACTCCCGAGTCTTTAAACTCAATCCAGGCCTTCATCATATCCGAGTCTTTAAACTCCCGAGTCTTTAAACTCAAGGCCTACGGGGGAAAATCAATATATCCGAGTCTTTAAACTCCCGAGTCTTTAAACTCAATCCGGGTCTTTAAACCCAATCCGGCCGGTCCCCCGTCTCATATATCCGGGTCTTTAAACCCAATATCCAGATCCAGCAAATCCAATCCAAAACCATTCAAAATCATTTTCCATTTCCATATCCAAACCCGAATCCGAAACCACTGGTCTGATGCCCTTCCGGCATCCATAACCGTCATTCCGAATCCAGACCCAGAACTCATTTCCTTCTCATTTTCCGGTCCGAGTCCGCAACCATCATTCCGTAAGCTAGCATCCGAAATAACCATTCCGAACCCAAACCCGAAATCCGCTTCAAGTCCCGAATCGAATCCCGAATCGTCACCCGGAATTCCGATTCCGAAACCCGAGATCTCATTTCTGAAAACACCTTTGAATTGGGCCTCAAGCCCGAAAATACTTTTCAAAATCCTTTACTTCCCTTAAAATCCAACCATTTAAAACCAGGTTCAAATCACGATAGTTATCAAAACCTCGTAACACGTGCAAACTGTCATTTTCCTCGAAAAACGTACAAAACCACAAACCAGTACAAACATAACTCACATCATAGAATCAAGTATAAAAATCATATAAAAACATATATGCATGCATCAAGAGTTAAAAGACAAAGTCCACTCACAGACCATTTCAGCGTCGCCTCGATACGCGCGCATTTACGCCGTCCCCGGCCATTCGCTATCTTCGGCTTTCCCGAACCTGTCCAAATTCCATAACGAAGTTACTAACTACTTCACGCTACTCATACTAAAACCCCATAATTTTCCCGAACTTCTAAGCGTACCTTACCCGGGACCCCAGACCTTCGACCTCGCGGAACTAACCTCAAACGACGTCCGATTAACCCGAAACTAATTCCAATAGACTCACCACAACACCTAGATCAAAAACCATGTTGACCATTTTCCCCAGAACTGCCGCACGCGCCTCCACGCGCCGCCCAAAGTGGCTGCGCGTGGGCCTCACGCGCCAGCTACAGTGTCACCCGCAACCTCGAGTGCACTGTGCTGAACCGGCCGCTGCAACTGGACCGGCGAGACCTGTTCTCCACCGTCCGGCCACCATTCTCCTCCCTCTCTGCACCATCCTCTTCGTCCAATCTTCCACAATCTATTCCCCTTACTCAGACGCCTCAACACAACCCCTATATCATCGTCCCTAACTCGAAGGAAGACCCGATCAATCCCCTGTTCTTCATCCCGGCCAACCAGCCGTTCCCCCGCCACGGCAACCACCGTAGACGGCTCCTAGGACATCACTGAGTCTCACCCAACTCCCCAAAACTCTCGACTTGTCCTCTAAACTCACGACTCACGGTTTGAACTTAACGGAAAAACAGAGTAACTGAACGGGGGTGAGGGATTACCTGCTGTCGATCGCCGCCGTGCACACCGTCGCACTCCCTGGAGTCCACCAAGCCAGTCTAGTCTTCTCTCAGCCTGAATTAAGCCAACACACGGCACAGCCACCACCTCTGTCCCGCAACTCTCTCTGTTTTCTCTGAAATTCAGACCTCACCACCAGCACTTATCCCCCACGATTTCACTCCCAAAACCCAATTACCAGCTATTCTTCTCCTCTCTGTCACCCTCACCATTCACCAAACCTCACACCCTCACTGAATCGACCAAGAACCTCACCGCCTCACCTCTCTGTTTCTGTTCTTCCCAAAACCAAATGCACGGTTTAAATCCACCCAAAATGTGCCCGTGTCTATTTTAGACAATCCTAAAACCCTCTGGTGGCCATCCACGTGTCACCATCCACTCCAGTCTCTCACCAAACGGCTCCATCCCAGCCGTCCACCTGCCCTTCTCTCTGCACAATTCCCCAGGCGTAAAAGACCAAAATACCCTTCTGTTTAACTCAAAATTACGGTTTTGCCACTACCTTTCTAGACCCGTATCTCACACCTCGTAAGTCCGATGAATACGTGCCGCCTGTCATCGAACTCAGGACGACGAGATCTATCTAACCATCCTAGGTCAACATCTCAAAACCCGATTATACAAAACGTCAACTATTCCCCCTATTTTACCCAAATTACGGTTATGCCCCCAACCTTCCGAACATCACAACTTCCTCCTCGGATGTCGGAATCAAGCATGCCACCTGCCTATGGGTTCGTGACATCCTAAACTATGTCCTGGTCACCGGTCAAAGTCCACCTGACCACCCGAACTAAAAATAAACTTTTTGCCCGAACTAGGGGCAAAATCGTCATTCTAAACCAATGACCTTATCGGGACCAACTAACCACCGATTAGCCCTGCTAATCCCACCTTAATTCCCGGTTCTCGGGACGGGTTGTTACAGGTAGGCCAGGTGGAGTTACTGGCAGATTTGTTACTCTTGGATTTACGGGACTTTGATGTGATCTTGGGTATGGACTGGTTGACGAGACATCATGTTTCTATCGAATGTTTCGATAGGAGAGTGACTTTTCGGAGTCCTGGATTAGCAGAGACTACATTTCAGGGGGATCAGCGTGCACTTCCTACGGGAGTTATTTCGGCACTCGAGGCTAGTAAACTGTTACGGAAGGGGTGCCAGGGTTACTTAGCTCATGTGGTGGATACGCGTGCTACGCCAGAGAGGGCGGAAGATATACCAGTGGTACGGGAGTTTCCCGATGTTTTTCCCGAGGAGTTGCCAGGACTACCCCCACACCGAGATCTTGAGTTTACGATTGAGCTTCTACCAGGTACACAGCCTATTTCTCAGACTCCTTACCGTATGGCACCTGCCGAATTGAGGGAACTTAAGGCTCAGTTGCAAGAGTTGGTCGATATAGGATTCATTCGACCGAGTATGTCACCTTGGGGAGCACCTGTTTTGTTTGTCAAGAAAAAGGATGGAGGATTGAGATTGTGTGTGGATTACAGGCAACTGAATAAGGTAACTATTCGGAATAAGTACCCCCTACCCCGGATTGATGATTTGTTTGACCAGCTCAAGGGAGCACAGTATTTCTCGAAGATTGATCTTCGCTCCGGCTATCACCAGTTAAGGGTTAAAGAGGAGGATATACCGAAGACAGCTTTCCGGACCAGGTACGGTCACTATGAGTTTGTGGTGATGCCTTTTGGTTTGACTAATGCCCCAGCAGCGTTTATGGACCTTATGAACCGAGTGTTCCGGCCCTACTTGGATCGTTTTGTAATTGTTTTCATTGATGATATTTTGGTGTTTTCGAAGAGTGTGAAGGCGCATGAGAAACATCTGAGGATTGTGCTTAAAACGTTGAGGGAGCATCAGTTGTATGCGAAGCTCAGTAAGTGTCAGTTCTGGTTGACCAGTGTTGGATTTCTTGGCCATGTGATTTCGGCCGAGGGCATTCGTGTGGATCCTCAGAAAGTTGAGGTGGTAGCCAATTGGGAACAGCCTAAGACGGTGACGGAAATTCGGAGTTTTCTGGGTTTGGCAGGGTATTACCGGCGTTTTATTGAGGGCTTTTCTATTCTTGCAGCACCGTTGACGAGGTTGACACGGAAGGGAGTTCGGTTTGAGTGGGATGAGAACTGTGAACAGAGTTTCCAGGAGCTTAAAAGGCGGTTGACATCTGCTCCTGTGTTAGCCCTTCCAGATGATAGTGGGGAGTTCGAGGTGTACAGTGACGTTTCTTTACAAGGTTTGGGTTGTGTCTTGATGCAGCACGGAAAGGTGATTGCTTATGCTTCCCAGCAATTGAAACCCCATGAGGTGAACTACCCTACACATGACTTGGAATTGGCTGCGGTGGTTCATGCATTGAAGATTTGGCGACATTACTTGTACGGTGAGAAGTGCAGGATCTTTACGGACCACAAGAGTTTGAAGTATTTGTTCACTCAAAAGGAATTGAATCTGAGACAGCGCCGTTGGTTGGAGTTACTTAAGGACTACGACTGTACTATTGAGTATCATCCAGGGAAGGCTAATGTGGTAGCCGATGCTCTGAGCAGGAAGCCAGCTGGATCTTTGTCGCATTTGAGGACAGTACGGTTACCTTTGCTGGTTGAGCTCCGAAGGTTGGGAGTAGAGTTGACTGTGGATGATCACGGAGCACTCCTAGCGAGTTTCCATGTACGACCCGTTTTGATTGATCAGGTGATTGATGCTCAGTTTGAGGACCCTATTCTGGGCATCATTCGGATTGAGGTCGAGGCTGGAGAAAGACAGGATTTTGAGATTCGTGAGGATGGAGCCTTGGTTAAGAATGGACGGTTGTGTGTACCTGAGGATGAAGTTTTGAAGAAGGTGATATTGGATGAGGCTCACTGTTCAGCTTATGCGATGCATCCTGGTGGGACCAAGATGTATCGTACACTTCGAGAGCATTACTGGTGGTCAGGGATGAAACGTGAAATTGCAGAGTATGTCAGTAGATGCTTGATTTGTCAACAGGTAAAAGCCGAGCGGCAGAGACCTTATGGAGCAATGCAACCTTTGCCGATTCCCGAGTGGAAATGGGATCACCTGACTATGGATTTTGTGTTCAAGCTTCCGAGAACACCGAAGGGACATGATGGTGTGTGGGTTGTTGTGGATCGACTTACGAAGTCTGCTCATTTCTTGCCAGTACGGGAGAACTTCAGGTTGGAACAGTTTGCACAGTTGCTTATTAATGAGATTATTCGATTGCATGGGACTCCGGAGTCGATAGTATCTGATAGGGATCCGAGATTTACTTCTCGATTTTGGCAGAGCTTACAGGAAGCTTTTGGGACTAAATTACACTTCAGTACTGCTTTTCATCCTCAGACTGATGGGCAGTCTGAGCGGACTATTCAGATTCTCAAGGATATGATGCGAGCTTGTGTGCTTCAGTTTCAGGGTACTTGGGAATCACATCTGCCTTTGATGGAGTTTGCTTACAATAATAGTTTTCAGGAGAGCATTGGGATGGCTCCTTATGAGGCTTTGTATGGGCGGCAGTGTCGGACTCCATTGTGTTGGACTCAGGTTGGTGAGAGGAGGTTGACTACTTCTGAGCTGGTGGAGCTTACTCAGGAAAAAGTGGCACTGATTAGGGATCGATTGAAGGCAGCGCAGGACCGCCAAAAGAGCTACGCTGACCGTAGGATCAGGGATTTGGAGTTTGCTGTTGGAGACTGGGTTTTCCTGAAGCTATCTCCTTGGAAAGGAATTGTACGATTTGGCAGACGAGGGAAGTTGAGTCCTCGTTACATTGGACCGTATGAGATCTTGGAGCAGATTGGTCCTGTAGCTTATCGGTTGGCCTTACCAGCAGATTTGGAAAAGGTACATAATGTCTTTCATGTTTCTATGCTTCGGAAATATATTCGAGATGATTCGCATGTTTTAGAAGCACAACCAGTGGAACTGAGGGAAGACTTGAGTTTTGAAGAGCAACCTGTTGCAATCTTGGATCGGAAGGATAAAGTGTTGCGAAGGAAGACGGTTCCCTTAGTGAAGGTATTGTGGAGGAATCATCAGGTCGAAGAAGCTACTTGGGAACCCGAGGCCTTGATGCGAGAGCAGTACCCTTATTTATTCCACTGAATTTCGGGGACGAAATTCTTTTTAGGGGGGTAGATTGTAACAACCCGTACCTACGGGAAGGGTAAAAATGTAATTTTTGTGAAGTTTTGTAAAAAGGACGATTTTGCCCTTGTGAATAGTAAACGAAAAGTTGACTTTTTGTACTATCGATTGGATGAGTGTTAGCCTTTGACCGTGACGTAGGTTAGGACGTCACGAGTCCGTAGATAGGCGGCAGGTTCGATTCGGACAACCGGAGGAAAAGTTATGATGTACGGAAGGTTGGGGGCGTTACCGTAATTTTGAGCTAATAGGGAAAATGTTGACTTTTTGGAGGATGTGTGATTTTCACGTAGACCGAGGACCGTTGGCTAGGCCTCGACGTCCTGAGTTCAACGACAGGCGGCACGCTGTCATCGGACGTCGGACGGAAAAGATACGGGTCTGGAAAGTCTAAGGGCAAAATGGTAATTTTGTGCAGGAGGGGCATTTTGGTCATTTTTCCTCAGCCCAATCAGATAAGGGCAAGTGGCAGATATTTTTGGGATGGCCAATAGCTGATGGACACGTGGGGGGCACTAGATGGTTCTAGGAGAAACTTAAGTGTGCACGGCCACACTTGGTCATTTTTGAACCGTGCACAAGTTCGAAGGAAACAGAAAACAGAGAGAGGATTGGGGTGAGGCGGTGATCGATTTGGATGCCAGGGAGAGTGAGGAGTGATTGGTGAAGAGTGACAGAGAGACGTGGGTGAGGTGCTGATCGTGTTTTGGGACTGGAATCGTGCACGGCGGCCCGGTGGTGGTGCGGCGAACATTTGAGGAAAACAGAGAAGGCAGTGGACGGTGGAGGCTGTTGTGCCGTGTGGTGAGGCAAACCAAGGCGGTAGGAGACTCAGGAGGTTGAGGGGAGTCCCACGAGCACCGTGGTGGGTGACGGTTCTCACGGCGGCGCCGGAATCGAAAGGTAATTTCTTTTACCCTGTTTTTCGTGGATTTTCTTTTGAAGAGTCGTGGACCTAGAGCTAGAATCGACAGGTTTGGTGAGTGAAGGGAGGTTTAGGAAGGTCTTAGGCGTCGTTTGTGGTGGTTGCCGTGACGGGAGGTTCACGGTGGGTGGTGGTTCGACGGCGGGTCCTCTGTACCCTGTTTTAGCCGTGATTTTCAAACTTGAAGTCGTGGACTTCGGGGATGAATCGACGGATTCTGTGAGTTGGGTAGGACTAAGTAGGGTCCTAGGAAGGTGCTGGTATCACCACCGTGAAGGGGGAAGCAGTGGACGGCCGGGAAGGAAAACAGAGCTCACGGGCAAGGTTTTTCGAGGTTGAAGACGAAGGGTTTTAGGCCGTGATTTCTGGATTTTAGGACTGGGTTTGGTTGTAGGGGACTGGACGAAGCTAATGGAATCGAAATGGGGAAGAATGGTGGAGGAACGGCGGAGAACCGGTCACGCCGGTTCAACTGTGTTGAACCGGGTGACTCGAGGTTGAAGATGGACTGTAGCAGGCGCGTGAGGCCCACGCGCAGCCACTTTGGCCGGCGCGTGGGGGCGCGTGGGGAGGAATCCGGTTAAGCGTCCAACATGAGTTTAGCCCTAAATGTCCTGAGGAATCCAATGGTACAGTTTTCGGGTTAATCGGACGGTGTTACGGAATGGTTCGGGAATCCGTGCGGTTTAGGGTTTAGGATTAAAATATTATTAAATTCCCGAAAAATTGGGGAAAATAGGGAAGGTATCCTTGATGTTATTGTGACCCTATTTGGTATCTATTGACAGGACGGGAGACACCAGAGACGGTTGAGGAGCGCACGGAGCGCGAGTGACGTGTTGTAAACTGTGAGTGGACTCTTTCTTACATCCGAGCATGCCTAACTGTTTTTATTAATATTTTATTCTTTTATATGTGTTTATATGTGATTGAGATGTTTGCACGTTTTTCGAGACGTTTTGGGATTTTGCACGTTTTTCGAGAAAAAGCGGGTTTTCAGAGTTTGATGTTATCATTCAGAAATTTAACCTAAAAAACGTTTTCTGATGATGGTAAACAGGTTGTGGAATATGATTTGGGATTTTCCTATGGTTTTCCGGATTTGGGTTCGGAATGTCGGTTCCGAACGCCGGAAGGGCTTCGAACCGGGGATTTCGAATTCGAATCTGGCGATGGATTTTGAATTGGTTTTACACTGGATATGGATTGGATTTGCTGGATCTGGATATGGGTTTAAAGACCCGGATTGATATTGATGGGGGACGGGCCCGGATTGAGTTTAAAGACTCGGGAGTTTAAAGACTCGGATATTATGATATTACCCCCATAGGCCTATTGAGTTTAAAGACTCGGGAGTTTAAAGACTCGGATTTATCTGTGAGGCCTGGTTGAGTTTAAAGACTCGGATAGGTCCAGCAGGTTTGATCGAGGAACGTGATTTGATGTTTATACTCTGGTTTCTTATGATGTTTATAGTGTATCTGTTTCTTATGATTGGTTTTATAGTGTTCCTGTTTCTTATGATGTTTCATATTAAGACTTTTCTAATACTTCCTTGGCATGCCTGGTTTTAAACCGGAGGGAACAAATGATTTTATTTCCTTACTTTGATTTGCTGGTAAACGATTTTAAAACTTTCATTCTTTTCGGTCCACTCACACCTTTGGTTTTTAATTTCCCTCCAGGTCGTGGTGATAGCGCTGGGGTGAACGTTGAGGCAGATATCGAGGCATAGGGCTTCCGACGTTCTTCCGTTGCGGACTTAGACTTGTAGGACTTTTGGTGCCCATTTTGTAGAACTATGCTCTGACTTACTGTTGTATATATTTACTCCTTCGTCTGATGGTTATGCTTATAGTGGTATTAAGTTTATTTTTGGTATTGTAAGTGTGATTGTCAGACGGGAGCAGGGTTCATCCCGAGTATCGAGGTGATATTTAGGATGGGTCCTGACATTCGGTCCTTCGAACCCAAACCGCTGGCCAGCCAGCTCACAGACGGCGAGCCACGCAGGCACACCTCGTGACAGCTCACCACTCCCATTTGTCGTGAAGTCGTTCAACGCTTCTATAAGCCGAACACTCCTCTACTCCCCCATCGGAGACCTACCTCGACCGAGCACTTGGGGGACTGAGGGACACACCGAGTCCTAGCACTCAGGAGGTCTGTGCAAGTCCTCAATCGAGGTAGACGCCTACACATGGAAACACCTTTCCTATGGCTAAACGCTCAAACATACCGAGCTCAAAACTCGTCGTCGACCTACCTCGACTAACCGAGGCAGACGCCTACACATGGAAACACATTTCCTATGGCTAAACGCTCAAACATACCGAGCTCAAAACTCGTCATCGACCTACCTCGACCGATCACACACTCGGGGACCTACCTCCACCGAACACACTCCCGGTCCGTCTACACGCCGGTCCACCAGACCGATCGGGATTTTGCGCTTACACATCAAATTACATTTAGCAAATTGTTGCATCCAGAGACAGATCGATGCTCACAAGGGATAATACATACTCCCGCCTGGTCGGTGTAAGTGACAGTTCATACAGGTCAGTCTACATTTAGCAATTTGTTGTACTACTCAACGGCACAGACCGGTTTTCAGTCAGAACAAACAATACTTAGATAAATTGTAAAAATAAAATGTCTATTAATGGGGGGCATGACAAATCGGTCGGCCAAAAAAAAAAAGAGATTACAAGGAAAGATCCCTACTCTACCCCCGACACGCAGATCGGACAGAAGAAACAGCAAAAGAAAATAAGGGAGGCTCGGTTCGCTGGCGGGTCTGTCGGCAGCCAGAGTCTGGTCGGAGGAGGCCAGCTGAGCGGCAGGATCCTCTTCTTCTTCCTTTTCACTCTCCCCAGGCTGCTCAACACGGTTTATGAGCTCCATGGTCACCTTGAAGCCGAGCCAGGGGGTCGTGTCGAAGTCGAAGTCGGGATAAGACCAGAATATGTTCTTGTAAATCTCCCTCTCTTCCGCCGCCGCAAACGCATCCTGACGATCGTTGAAGTCTGGAGAGTGGAGATAGTCCGAGATAGTGTCCGACCGAGCGAAGGAGAGTCGGTCTTGCAGCTTGCACTTATCCATCTCCCGGATCACCACATCCTCCTCGAGCAGCTCGGCGACCTCTTTGCAATGCACCGCCCGAGCCGACTGACGCTCGGTCTCCGCCCGCTACTTAGCCAGCTCCTTGTGGGATTGACTGACCGAGGCCTTCCCCTGCTCCGCCTCCAGCCTAAAACGATCCCTCTCCTTGCTGACCCTCCCCAGCTCGGACCTCAGTCGGTCTGCCTCCTCACCCGCCCTTTGCCCAGCACTGACCTCCTCCGCGTACATGCTGAGCTGAGCCTCCATCTCTGTCAGCACCTGCTCCTGGCCCTGAAGCCTCCGCTCCATCTCAACCACAGCTTCCCGAGCCGACTCGGCCTCCGCCTTCAGCATCTGCTCGCCAACGACTCCCGAGCAGCCGTAGCAGCCTGCTCCTTCATCTGCTTGTTTTCCTCCTCCGCGGAAGCCGCTCGGTCCAGGGCATCGGAGTAGCTGACAAAGAGCCGACCGAGAGACTGCAGCAACATACAAATCAGTAAAAAAATACCAAGGTAAAGGATAAAACGCAAGTTAGGGCTGACCGAGTTACTTACATGAGAGGCAGCAGCCATAGACCTATACAACCGCTCGGGGACCGCGTCCCGGGAACAGGTACTCAGACTGCGCAGCTCCTTGGAGGCGCCCGCCGCCATGTTGTCCACAACCGGCTGCATCTGATCACGGACTGAGGCAGGGGTATCCTCCCACCGATCTCCTCCATCAAGCGGTCCACCCCGACTCGAGTGCGGTTGAGCCGACTGCTTAGCAAGGAGAGCAGCCTCAGAAGGGCGGGCCGGGACCGACCGCGACGGTTCGAACCTCTTCGGACACACTGCCTGCTGCAGAAGTGCGCCCTTTGGCTGAGGGCCGGTTGGCGGCGGAACCATCCGGAAGGCAAATGGCGGCTCGGCGAAGGCCATCTCGGTGGGATCAGGAATGGCGACCCGTGTCCTCACCTCCTCTGCCGTCTTGGCGAGGGAGTTCCAGACCTGCCTTTCCCGCTCGGCCTCGTTCTCCATAACCACGATGCTAACCGGGGCGTTGGCCAGGAGCATGGGCTCGGGGTCCTCCAAATTAATGACCGGAGCCGTAACCTCCGGCTCGGTGTGTTCGGCCCCCGACTCCGGCCTTAGACTCTTCAACTATTTTGGTGCAGTAGGGGCGACCACCGCCGGCTCATCGGATTCTTCCGCTGGCTCTTCCTTCTTTTATTCCCCCCGTCAACACCGAACAGCTTGCCAAGCCACTCGGCCACCCTTGGGTTAAAGCCAGGCGACCGCTAGGATCTCTAGCTGGCATCCGGCGCCTGCTTTCTCTTATGAGCAGAACTAGCCGACCTAGCCACCTTCCTCTGCTCTTTCGACCCGGACATTTTCTGCTCTGTCCTTGCTTCCTCAGCCGCTCGGTCAATCCTCCTCTTCACGTCTTTGGGGACGACTTGCACCAAACACCAAGTGTCAAAAAAAAAACGAAAAAACAAAGGGCATACAGAAATGTGAAGTATGGTGAACAGGGTTACTTACCAAGATTGGGGATCAGACTGACCTCGTGCAACAGTCGGGGTACCCGAAGCACGTCTCGGTGGCGCCACGAGGCGGTACACGTTTCCCTGACCCGCTTGCAGGCCTTCCTCTCTTCAGTGGTAGGGATCGCCTCGGGAAGAGTATCTGCACAAAAACACACGTCGGTCAGCCATGTCCACCGACCCGAAACAACGGCAGTTCAATTTGTCAGGTAACCACCGACCCTCGGCACCCAGGTCCTGGAAAGACGACGGTATGCCTCGTCCTCCCCATTTCCCACCAACGAAGATAAACTTGTTCTTGTACGTCTTCTGGGAGGACAGTATGTCGTAGATGAACTCCCCCCGCGCCATCTTATCCTTACACCGATCATGCACCCAGCCTGTGCTCTGCTGCTGCTGCGCAAACTCGTACAAATGGACGACCTGGGCGTAGGTCGGTGGCTTCTCCCCAGCTCTGGCGAAGGCCGCATACAAGCTGACCAGAATGATCCAGACATTCGGGTTCAGCTGGCCGAGGATGTCAGGACCCATCCCGGTTTCACCCAGAAAACCGAGGTAAATCCTGCTCCCGTCTGACACCCCGACCCAACACCAAAGTAAACCACTAAACTACACAGTCAGACGCAAGAGAACTTTAAAACATCCGAAATTAAAATTTACAGAGCATAGTACTGAATACAACAGAAAGAAAACTGGTAACTAGATACACGCACACGGAAAACTTTACAACACTCCGGGATCGCTCTCGTGACTTCTATGCCTCAGACGCTGCCTCGACGCCGAAACCCCGCCCTAGCTCCACGACCTGGAGGGCAATTTAAAACAGAAGGTGTGAGTGTACCATAAATAATAAAATCATTTCTGAAAACCGTTTCGTAATAAAAGCAGGGTTTTGCCCTCCATTTTGAAACCACATGCATAACCCAGTTACTAGAAACAATTATCAATCACGTAAAACTCATCATAAAAACAAAAACACTATAAAAACAGTTATAGAAATCATATGATCAACGTCTTAAAACATAAGTACCAAGCCATAACCAACCGATCAAACCTGCTGGATCTATCCGAGTCTTTAAACTCCCGAGTCTTTAAACTCAATCCAGGCCTCAATAATATCCGAGTCTTTAAACTCCCGAGTCTTTAAACTCAATCCGGGCCCGTCCCCCGTCAAATCAATATCCGGGTCTTTAAACCCAATAATCAGATCCAGCAAATTCAATCCAAAACCATTTTCAAACCCGAATCCGAAATCACCGGTCTGATGCCCTTCCGGCATCCAAAACCGTTATTCCGAACCCAAATCCGGAACTACACATTTCAACTTTAAAACCAAATTCCGATTTCAAAACCGAAACCCTTTAATCACCTAATCATGTTTCAAAATCTCTTTATAAACATTTAAACCACTTATCCATTGAAATCCCAAATCCATAGCATCATATTCAGAAATTACATTATTCTATTAAAACGTGTCGACAACCGTAATTCCTCGAAAAACGTACAATTATGTAAAATCCACAAAGCATATCCGATAAACATAAAATCATAATTAAAACCATAAAACAATTATAGAAAAACAGTTATGCATGCTCGAGTTTAAGGAAAGGGTCCACTCACAGTACCGTGCCCTCAATCGCGTCTTGAACGTACTGTACGTTCCTCAGCTTCCTCGGGAAGTCCCGATCCTGTCAACAACCGCCAAAGTACGTTACTAACACATCTACGAAGGTCCACCTAATTTTCCCCAAAAATCCCTGGGTCCTAATCGTAACGAACCAGAACCCTAAACCTTCGACCTCGCGGAACTAACTTCAACCAACCTCCGAACAACCCGAAACCAATCCCATTAGACTCGTCAAAACACCTAGACTAAAAACCATGTTGACTCGTCACACACACACTTACACCTCACCTCCCAACCTTCTCACTGTCTCCCTCTTAATCTCTGATCACTCCTCACTCGTCAATTCACACAACACACACACAACTACCGTCCAATTTTCCCAACTCTCTCCCTCTGTTTTCTGTTCTTCGAACACACACAACACACACCTGCACGATTACCCCAAATAATTGAGACCGTGCACACGCCTAGAAGCCACTAGGCCCTTGCCACACGTCACAATCCTCTCCCTTTCTCTCACAAGTGGCTCAATCCCAGCCATCCACTTGTCCCTCTTTGTTGCACCAGGCCCAAAACACAAAGACCAAAATTCCCTTCCTTTTAAGTCAAATTTACAATTTTGCCACTACCTTTCTAGACCTGTAACTCACACATCGTAAGTCCGATGAATATGTGCCGCCTGTCATCGAACTCAGGACGACGAGATTTACCTAACGGTCCTAGGTCAACGTACAAAATCCCGTTCGTAACAAAAGTCAACTGTTCCCTTTAATTTAACCTAATTACGGTTATGCCCATAACCTTCCGAACATCATAACTTCCTCCTCGGATGTCGGAATCGGGCATGCCACATGTCTACGGATTCGTGACGTCCTAAACTACGTCCTGGTCATCGGTCAAAACCCACTTGACCACCCGAACTAAAAGTCAACTTTTTGCCCGAACTAGGGGCAAAATTGTCATTCTATCTTAACGACCTTATCGGGACCAACTAACCCCCGATTAAGCTTACTAATCCTTCACTAATCACTATCTTAAGCCTAACTTCCGGGCGGGGTTGTTACAGAGGGCCACGCCCAGCCCTCGGACCATCCTCCTCAGCCATGGGTGCAGGGGCAACCGGACGTCGTGGCTGAACAACTCGGTATAGAGCAAGGCCCATCCCTCTGGGGCCTCACTGGGCAACTCGGTGGGACCGACCACCCTCATCTCCACGTCTTCCGGTATGCCCCACGCCGACCGGAATTTCTTCACTGACGCCTCAGTCTCGCGACTCTCATAGGCGTCAATTAACAACACCACCGTGTCAGCCTCCTCGGTAGGGTTTTCAGCGGCCCGAGCCGTGCTCGCACTGGCCGTCCCCCTCTTACTGGTTGAGGTTTTCTCCACCCTCGACCGACCAGACGCCGACACCCCGGTTTGATCACCCCTGGCAGCATTTTGGGCCTCATGCCTCGACGGTGTACCCTCCACTGAAACGCCTCCGTCCACCGAGGAGCTCTGTTGCTCCCCCTCGTCATAGTCCCGCACTTCATTTGATTGGCTATCCCTCTCAGACATCGCACCACTGCGAGCAGGGAATACAGACAAAAGTACTCTTGAACACCGACCCGTGTTTTACCAGGGTTGACCCGTGTCCGAACCCCGGTTCGTCCACAGTTCATCCCCAAAAAAAAAACAAGCAAAACCGCAAAGAAACAAGCCAATGGGGAGAGAAGAATGGCTTACCTTATGCTTCGCAGACACAATGTCCTCGCTGGAGCTTATACCGCCGTGACAGGTTATCGAGATCCCCGCCGGAAATCGCCTACACCAAAGACAACACACGCACCACCAGTTTGCACGAAGGTAAAAAGGGTAAAAATGCTTTTTTCACCCACTATTTATATTCCCGGGTTGGTAGTCGAAGCGTCGCCTTGTTACGCGTGACATTTATTGCCCTGGACAGCTGTCCCCAACGAAGCACGCGTGACCATAAATGCCGCTGACAACAACGGTCGGGAATACCAACCGTCCACCGACTGACACGCAACGTAGACGGCTCCTCGATTCCTTCAACTGTCACGTCCGCTGACCCGCGACGTAGGTGGCTCCTCGACTACCACACCTACTGACGTCTTCTCCCGCCCACACCGACCGAATCATGGCGCCTCGGTCTACCACCCTCACTTTGTCACCAGTGCACCCGCTCGTTTCAATCCCTCGCCTGGGGGACTTGGGGGACTGAAGGCATGTACATCCGGTCTGGGGCTCTCTTTTTACAAGTCCCCAACCGAGAAATTCCACCTCGATCACGAACTTGGGGGACTTCTGTTCATACCATATCGGTCCAGACCGAGCTCGAAGCCCACATTGACTACGGGCCCAGCCCATCGCTGAAATAACACCAGTTCGGACCAATCTTGGAGGCCCAGCCCTCTACCTGGCTCCGCACGTCGGCCCAAACCGACCTAGAGGCCCAGCCCTCTTCCAGACACCATGCCACCGACCGACTTCAGAGGACCAGTTCCTGTCGGTCGGTGCGTCGGCCCAGACCGACCGGTCGGCCCAATGCCACCATCTACCACAAACCCAAGGGGCCCCGACCCACTCACACAGACAAGTCCCACTCAGTCTGGATG
This sequence comes from Prinsepia uniflora, assembly GCA_032719365.1. NCBI lineage: Eukaryota > Viridiplantae > Streptophyta > Magnoliopsida > Rosales > Rosaceae > Prinsepia > Prinsepia uniflora. Next base: position 71,404,975 of record CM064869.1, read on the forward strand.
ACACCTCCACGTGTCCGTCCCACAGCAAATTGATATTTGTCCCACATCGGGAAAATACAAATATTATATTCGCCGCACCCATACAAAAGGGGTCCACCTGTAGTACAAAGGTAACTAAGCAATTGACTGTTTACTATTACTCTTACAGTATACTTTCTGCTACCCCCTAAACCTTATACCGACCACTGACTTGGGTGTCGGAGTACCTTTGGGCCGGTTGACAGGACCTATCCCAATCCCCCCGGGATTAGTGCGGGATGACCCTGCTCCCGTCTGACACGAAGTGTCAGACAAGGGATATTTTCGTCCTTTGCCCTCCCGGGCTATCAGAGTACGCCAGGATCCGGAGGAGGCATGTGATATCTCGGTCCCTGCTACAGTCCACATCCGATGTCAACCTGAAGGGCAGTCAAAACATTAAAAACTGTGAGTGGACAAAACAAAGAGTTTATAAAAACATTTAATAAGGAAGACATTTGTACCCTCCACTAAAAATCATGCATGCATTCGAAAACCATTTATCCAAAACAACCATATGTGGGACTAAGCCCAAAGCAGATATAAACTAAGGTCGAAAGGACCACAATAAAAACGACCATACGGGCCCCTGCCCAAATCCTGTGCACACCTGTACACACCACATATCATATATCATATATCCATCACATACATATATATAAGTCACACAACCAATCCTGTCACGGTATCCAAAGCCACGCGCGCGCTACCCGGGTCTCAATCCGAGTCATCTCAAAGTCAAGGTCAATGTCCGCAGACCACTGACCCTACCCGAGGTAATAGTAACCATAGCCTTCCTGAGAGTAAGGAACCCAACTGGGGGGTGACTCCACTCAGTCGGTGCTCCGTGACTACTCCGGGGTCCACCCAGGCCAACGACCCTCCCCGGAGGAGATAATAGAAGTAAAGGAAGGTAGACGAACATATATATACATAACATAAACATTCATGACCGGTTCCCCTGAACCGTCATGATCCATAATATCCATAATTAGGTAACATGTCGGTTCCCGTAAACCGTCATGTACTGTAATAACATAACCAGGTAACATGCTGGTTCCCATAAACCGTCATGTACCGTAATAACCAACAAGGGTTCATGCCGGTTCCCATAAACCGTCATGAACCATGATACCATATTAAGAGTTCATGCCGGTTCCCATAAACCGTCATGAACCGGGAAATCCATTTAAGGTTCCCTGACCTGAAATCAAAACCGTAAAGTGACTGGGTCTCGTACCCGAACATAGGACACCAACTGGGCACCGTGCCCGGAATCTGAGGTCATATGCCCGAGACAAAACCAAATGGGTCTCATACCCGAGTTTATCATTTTGAAATCCAAATTCAGTTCATTTAAATCAATAAAGAAATACAAACCCGTATAAGCACCGTATAAGGCCGAAACCTCGAAATACGTGCTTATACGTAACCACATACAAATGCACCCATGGCATCATCAAACAAGTAATAAAACATATAATAAACATTTATGCATGCACCAATTTAGAAAACAAGGTCCACTCACAGACCGTCCGAGCTGCCGCCTCGATTTGCGTGCCATACGGCTCCCCGAGCCGATCACCATCACCGGGACTCCCAAACCTGTCCAAATCGTAATAGAAGGTTACTAACTACTTAATTAACCTCCCACTAAAGCCCCGTAATTTTTCCGTATTTTTAACTATTTTTAATCCCGAACCTAAACCTTCCGATGCCCCGAAACATATCGAGACGGTGTCCGATCGACACGAAACCAGTCTCAAAATGTTCGTTACATCGAATAGAAGATTCCGTATGTTGGAACCTTCCCCAGATTCCCTGCCACGCGCCCTCACGCGCCGCCTGAAGTGGCTACGCGTGGGCTTCACGCGCCAGCTACAGTACCCGCTGACGTCATCGCTGACGTCAGCATGACGTCATCTGACAGCTGTCAGGTCTGACATGTCAGACTCTGACAGCTGCCACGTGTCAAGCTCCCATTGGTCCACGTCACTGTGCTGTCAGTGCCACGTGGCAGTCTGACATGTGCCACGTGTCATCACGGCACTGGTCCACGTCAGTGCCACGTGTCAGCCTCTGATTGGGCCACGTCACTGACATGTCAGTGCTGACTGTGCACTGACATGTGACACGTGTCGCACTCCTATTGGCCCATTTTCTGACATGTCAGCTGACATTGTCAGATCTGACAAGGCTGACGTCATCGCTGACATGATGACGTCAGCAGGATGACGTCACCTGTCATCCCTGCCCTCCCGCGGGTCGACCCGAACGTCTGCAACCGGGTCGCCGTGACCCGCGGCTTGACCCGGCCGGTCTCCCAGCTCCGGCCACCATTTTTCCTCCCGTTTGTCCCATTCTACTCCCCTCAACCTAACCTAAAGATCCATGGCCCTAACAACTAAGAACACCCACAAAAACCATACCTTCCAAGTTCATCAATGGCGGTCGTGACTACCTCCACCCTTCACGGCCGTTACAGGCCACCTCAGCCTTCGAAAACAATCCTAAAAGAACCCTAAGACCTCTAGGAACATTTCCCAATCCCTAGATTCGATTAAAACACAACAAAAATCAATTTTCAATTTTTGAAAGAAAACTCACCCACGGTTTCTCTCTCCCCGCCGTGTCCTCCGCCGTGGCTAGCCGTGGCCTGCCTTCCTCAGCCCCTTTCCACCACCTCACGGTCATGTCCAGCTCGCACAAGCAATGAATGGTGATGGTGTGTGTGTGTTTTGGGTTTTTGAAGAAAATGAAGAAAATGGAGGATTTTGGGTTATGGGGTTTCGGGTGTGTGTGAAGAATGAAGGGGATGAAATCAGATGAGAGAATGAGGGATGAAGGGTGAGGATTAAAAGGTAGGGTTGAAATGGATGGTTAGGATTAATAGTTGTTAGGTTAAATTATAAAATAATTAAAATAATAATATTTAATTATTTAGATCCACATTTTGGGGGATCAAATCAATGGGATGAGTGACACTTGTCACTCATCCATGGGGCCCACCAAAATATCCACCCAATCAGATTTCGCCGTAATGTCCCCGTCTCGAAGTTCGTGCATAGTGAAATCGAACTTCCGTTACCCATAACTCTCCCGTTCGAAGTCCGATTTCAGTGTGCCGCCTGCCTATGGATTCGTATCGTCCTTATCTACGTAACGGTCTTCAGCCCTTGGCCATCGGACCTCCCGGTCAAAAAGTCAACATTTGACCCCATTTAACCTAAATTACCAAAATGCCCCTAAACTTCCGAACGTCATAACTTCCTCCTCGAACGTCGGAATTGAACGTGCCACCTGTCTATGAACTCGTGACGTCACGAACTACGTCACGGTCATCGGTCAAAGTCCATTTGACCGCCCGATTAAAAAGTCAACGTTTTGCCACCATCAGGGGCAAAACGGTCATTTCGCACCGCTCGTCCGATTTCGCTCTACTAATCACGGATTAGCCTCACTAATCGTGATTAGTCACTAATCTAACCATGAAATTTGGGACGGGTCGTTACAACCTTCCCTCCTTAATTAATTTCGTCCTCGAAATTCCAACCGACCTAATCTAACCGGTCTTCCCTCCTTAATTAGTTTCGTTCTTGAAACTCCACTATCCTGATTCCACAACCACCTCGTGGAAAGTAGAATCAACCGCAAAACACGTGTACCCTAGTACACCCACTAGTCAACATAAACCTCGTTTGTAACTAGACGTACCACTAACGCTCTCGTCGTATCGACTACATTCGACCACGTCGAATGACAGAAGTCGTACGCTCCGAACTGATCCCACTTATCAGATCTACCGTTTCGCTGACACAACCAACTAGACGGTTCCTTGCTCAACCACTAACTATCCTGACGTCTGCTCCCACTGGGAGTTATCAGACCTCACACCATGATCCACGCTGACACCTCCTACAAACTGTGACCACTTGACAGTCGTCAGTCGCAAACTGCTATGACACACACTCGTGGTTACACTAACCACAAGCATTTCACTCGACCTGTGTGCAACTAGACCCATTAGAAATACCATGACCCAATGCACAGTATCCAATGTCCAGTCCACGTCCTCAACTAATCTGATGGTATCAGAACCAATCCGACTACCAATACGCTCTCCAACGCACCACCGGTATAACCTATATACCGTCACCAGACATCCCAAGTCTGCCCGGTGTTGTACCTCGAACAACGAACCAGGTACGTACATCTACCCATCAATCAGCCTACAACCACCTAGGTTGTAGTCAATCACGTTTCAATTATGGAGTCCATCTGTCCGATCTAGACAAATCAAAACTCCAACCCATTATCTATTTCCAAATCCGAATCCGAATCCGCAATTTCGTAAGAAATCCCGAATCCAAACCCAGAAATCATATCCATAATCATGTCCAAATTCAAATCCGAAATCATCATTCCGTAAACTAGTATTAGGAATAACCATTCCGAACCCAAATCCATAAAAAAAAAATCTATAGTCAAGCTCTAGAATCAAATCCTGAATCGTCACCCAGAATCCGATTCCAAAACCCAAATACAGAAATCCTCTTTCAAGTTCCAAAATCAAATCCTGAATCGTCATCCAGAAATCTGATTCCAAAACCTGAAATATCGTTCACGTCTACCGAGACGTACCAAAACCAAACCTATCGGTTACCCACTCAACCGATTACTACCATACGATCGATTGACTTCATAGGGAAGTCAATCCCAACATCAACACAACACTAGGTCAGACAAAATCCGACCTCGTCAGACACCTACTCATCGGACAACTACTCAGGCGAGTAATAAGCCATATGGGATTTACCTCGAAAAGAAGTTCAGTCCCATCATGCTCCACTCAACATCCAAGTAAGAGTAATAAACTCTCCACCTATCTGGATACCCAAATCACGATCCAGATCCAACACTACGTCAACCGACCATAGACGTCACGATCGAGGATCGTCACGCCAACCAAAGTCCTTGACCATTTCCCACATCTTAAATAGATTAGTCTACGACGAGACACGCCGAGACTGTGGGTTCTCACTGATTACCTCGTATCGATCCTTGGCATTCCACCGTGGAAAATTCAGAACGATCCAACACGATGACACCAAAATTCATCATATGTGAATGCAACCAAAACTCGCTGCACTCACCACGCCACGTAATTCAACATCGTCTGCCACCAAGCAGAAATGAGAAATCTCAGTCACCTAACTTCGATATACTCAACTCCACTTAATGACCCAAAACAAATCCCGGGTCCACCAACCAATACACGATCAGTGTACTAGTGATCCAACCATCATCTATATCATCAACGTCATCCACCATCATCATTTATGGTAGAACCTGAGAAGTCACCCAAAACGACTTCGACATACCCGTTACCAATGCTGAAAACCCGCATTCCACTCGTCACCTCAATCGCAACCTCTCGCGATTCCGAAGTTCCAACAAGATTGGAAACAACATACCCGGACATCAACCACGTGTCCCCTAACCACTTTAACCTTATCTGAGGTCCACTCTGGAACCACAGATACCCAACATATGCCCATCTCGTCAGAGCCACATCCCGACTCGTGACTCAACGTCATCACAATCACCAGCACTAGCACCAGCACTAGTACCAATATCATCACCTGTCAGCATCAACACACAAGCATCCACACTAGCATCAGTACTAACACTAGCACACCATGTGCAAACTGACAACCCTGGATCTCCGCTCACACCGAGCGACGACCCCGCACCTCTGCTCGAATAGGAGAAACTCTGCCTCCTTCGTACCCAACAATTATGAGTACAGTCATCCTGACAACTCATACGAGAAAAGGAAACGTCCCCTGAACATCCTCGATTCCCAACAACCACAGCTACAACCACTCTCGGTAGTAGTGCCTTCCACAGACTCGTGCAGACCTAACTACCAGACATCGCTATATCCAGACTCCGTATCCAACGGAATCAATCGCCCGTACTAACTACTTTGTATCCCACTCAGGGATTCCATCGACAAGTACCAACCCTGGTAACTTGTCCAACAATCTCTATCCTGTCGTAACTTGACTAAACCATTGTCGTCTACTAGGTCATCCACGACCTTAGTTGCACCAACCCACAACTGAAGTAGCACGACAACCAACTCGGTCTAACCGATACGTACAACCCTGACTGCGAAGTGCAGTCCTAATACAAGCTGACATGACTAGACCGACTAACGAATCCAAATCCGAATAGTCGTCCAAGTCAAACCACCAGTCAACTCCCATTTCCGAACCATACACATACGGTAGGGTTCCACGATCACACCTAGAGTTCCCCTGAACCCACCTGTGAAAAGCAGTAAAATCAACAATCGGACCGACCCTGCGGTCCGACATCATAAAGACGTCAATCCAATCCTACCAACACTCCAACTCGGATTCCTCGAATCCGGTTGCTAACTGCCAACTGCAGTAAATCCATTTAACTCAATATAATCTGACCATCTAATGGTCACAACTCCTAACTAGTCGTCGGAATCGATCCTACGACATCGTGAAGACGATCCCAACTAACCGTCTCACGATCCAAAACTCTAACGTAATACTACGTTAAGCCTTCCGTAGGGTTCCACACTGCTAACCCTGACAGAACCATGGCAACCCTGGCATCGAGTGCCGAACCAAGGCTTGCCAATCCTACTAACTATCGTACCGGCACCCCGACAATCAGGTTGACCACGGACTGCAGCCCAATGAGACATCACATCCTCGACCAGCATACATACTCCAAGAGCTCCGCGGTTGCTCGAATAGAGACAACCCCGCTCTGATACCACGTTGACAGGACCCATCCCAATCCCCCCGGGATTAGTGCGGGATGACCCTGCTCCCGTCTGACACGAAGTGTCAGACAAGGGATATTTTCGTCCTTTGCCCTCCCGGGCTATCAGAGTACGCCAGGATCCGGAGGAGGCATGTGATATCTCGGTCCCTGCTACAGTCCACATCCGATGTCAACCTGAAGGGCAGTCAAAACATTAAAAACTGTGAGTGGCTTTAATAAGGAAGACATTTGTACCCTCCACTAAAAAGCATGCATGCATTCGAAAACCATTTATCCAAAACAACCATATGTGGGACTAAGCCCAAAGCAGATATAAACTAAGGTCGAAAGGACCACAATAAAAACGACCATACGGGCCCCTGCCCAAATCCTGTGCACACCTGTACACACCACATATCATATATCATATATCCATCACATACATATATATAAGTCACACAACCAATCCTGTCACGGTATCCAAAGCCACGCGCGCGCTACCCGGGTCTCAATCCGAGTCATCTCAAAGTCAAGGTCAATGTCCGCAGACCACTGACCCTACCCGAGGTAATAGTAACCATAGCCTTCCTGAGAGTAAGGAACCCAACTGGGGGGTGACTCCACTCAGTCGGTGCTCCGTGACTACTCCGGGGTCCACCCAGGCCAACGACCCTCCCCGGAGGAGATAATAGAAGTAAAGGAAGGTAGACGAACATATATATACATAACATAAACATTCATGACCGGTTCCCCTGAACCGTCATGATCCATAATATCCATAATTAGGTAACATGCCGGTTCCCATAAACCGGCATGTACTGTAATAACATAACCAGGTAACATGCCGGTTCCCATAAACCGTCATGTACCGTAATAACCAACAAGGGTTCATGCCGGTTCCCATAAACCGTCATGAACCATGATACCATATTAAAAGTTCATGCCGGTTCCCATAAACCGTCATGAACCGGGAAATCCATTTAAGGTTCCCTGACCTGAAATCAAAACCGTAAAGTGACTGGGTCTCGTACCCGAACATAGGACACCAACTGGGCACCGTGCCCGGAATCTGAGGTCATATGCCCGAGACAAAACCAAATGGGTCTCATACCCGAGTTTATCATTTTGAAATCCAAATTCAGTTCATTTAAATCAATAAAGAAATACAGACCCGTATAAGCACCGTATAAGGCCGAAACCTCGAAATACGTGCTTATACGTAACCACATACAAATGCACCCATGGCATCATCAAACAAGTAATAAAACATATAATAAACATTTATGCATGCACCAATTTAGAAAACAAGGTCCACTCACAGACCGTCCGAGTTGCCGCCTCGATTTGCGTGCCATACGGCTCCCCGAGCCGATCACCATCACCGGGACTCCCAAACCTGTCCAAATCGTAATAGAAGGTTACTAACTACTTAATTAACCTCCCACTAAAGCCCCGTAATTTTTCCGTATTTTTAACTATTTTTAATCCCGAACCTAAACCTTCCGATGCCCCGAAACATATCGAGACGGTGTCCGATCGACACGAAACCAGTCTCAAAATGTTCGTTACATCGAATAGAAGATTCCGTATGTTGGAACCTTCCCCAGATTCCCTGCCACGCGCCATCACGCGCCGCCTGAAGTGGCTGCGCGTGGGCTTCACGCGCCAGCTACAGTACCCGCTGACGTCATCGCTGACGTCAGCATGACGTCATCTGACAGCTGTCAGGTCTGACATGTCAGACTCTGACAGGTGCCACGTGTCAAGCTCCCATTGGTCCACGTCACTGTGTTGTCAGTGCCACGTGGCAGTCTGACATGTGCCACGTGTCATCACGGCACTGGTCCACGTCAGTGCCACGTGTCAGCCTCTGATTGGGCCACGTCACTGACATGTCAGTGCTGACTGTGTACTGACATGTGACACGTGTCGCACTCCTATTGGCCCATTTTCTGACATGTCAGCTGACATTGTCAGATCTGACAAGGCTGACGTCATCGCTGACATGATGACGTCAGCAGGATGACGTCACCTGTCATCCCTGCCCTCCCGCGGGTCGACCCGAACGTCTGCAACCGGGTCGCCGTGACCCGCGGCTTGACCCGGCCGGTTCTCCTAGCTCCGGCCACCATTTTTCCTCCTGTTTGTCCCATTCTACTCCTCTCAACCTAACCTAAAGATCCATGGCCCTAACAACTAAGAACACCCACAAAAACCATACCTTCCAAGTTCATCAATGGCGGCCGTGACTACCTCCGCCCTTCACGGCCGTTACAGGCCACCTCAGCCTTCGAAAACAATCCTAAAAGAACCCTAAGACCTCTAGGAACATTTCCCAATCCCTAGATTCGATTAAAACACAACAAAAATGAATTTTCAATTTTTGAAAGAAAACTCACCCACGGTTTCTCTCTCCCCGCCGTGTCCTCCGCCGTGACTAGCCGTGGCCTGCCTTCCTCAGCCCCTTTCCACCACCTCACGGTCATGTCCAGCTCGCACAAGCAATGAATGGTGATGGTGTGTGTGTGTTTTGGGTTTTTGAAGAAAATGAAGAAAATGGAGGATTTTGGGTTATGGGGTTTCGGGTGTGTGTGAAGAATGAAGGGGATGAAATCAGATGAGAGAATGAGGGATGAAGGGTGAGGATTAAAAGGTAGGGTTGAAATGGATGGTTAGGATTAATAGTTGTTAGGTTAAATTATAAAATAATTAAAATAATAATATTTAATTATTTAGATCCACATTTTGGGGGATCAAATCAATGGGATGAGTGACACTTGTCACTCATCCATGGGGCCCACCAAAATATCCACCCAATCAGATTTCGCCGTAATGTCCCCGTCTCGAAGTTCGTGCATAGTGAAATCGAACTTCCGTTACCCATAACTCTCCCGTTCGAAGTCCGATTTCAGTGTGCCGCCTGCCTATGGATTCGTATCGTCCTTATCTACGTAACGGTCTTCGGCCCTCGGCCATCGGACCTCCCGGTCAAAAAGTCAACATTTGACCCCATTTAACCTAAATTACCAAAATGCCCCTAAACTTCCGAACGTCATAACTTCCTCCTCGAACGTCGGAATTGAACGTGCCACCTGTATATGAACTCGTGACGTCACGAACTACGTCACGGTCATCGGTCAAAGTCCATTTGACCGGCCAATTAAAAAGTCAACGTTTTGCCACCATCAGGGGCAAAACGGTCATTTCGCACCGCTCGTCCGATTTCGCTCTACTAATCACGGATTAGCCTCACTAATCGTGATTAGTCACTAATCTAACCATGAAATTTGGGACAGGTCGTTACACCGGTACCACACCGGTGCCTATACTCTCACTGACCGACCAGTTTCTTTCCTCTTTCAGGTTCACACAGGGCACGTGGCAGAGCAGCATTTGCTCCCCAAGTTGGCACATTTCGTGCATCAACAGACGGCATCACTGATGAAGAGGATGATAAAGGCGATGAAAATGATAAATGGCAGATAGGAGATGGTTGGAGATGATGGAGACTCAGACGATGATGATGATGACAATTATCAAGGGCAGTAGAGTAAATTTGTTGTTCACACCAAAGAGATTAAAAAAATTTAGGGGTAGAATGGTTAGTACACTGCTCATGAACATTGCGAAGAGACAGCCGTTTTAGTATACACTCAATATTTAATAAGTCCTTGGAAATGTGTGACCAAAACAAAAGTCCTTGAAAATAGCTCGTAAGGAGGGCCGAGGCCCGAGGGTATCGATCAAAAAAAAAAAAGGAGGGCCAAGGGCGATCGCTAAAAATCAATAAAATTATGTCTTCCACATATTGCGGGTCGCAAGATGATATTTGGGCCTTAAAACTACGTGAGATTTGGTTTTGAGGCCAATCATTTGGGCCGCACTCATTTAGACCATTCACTGATGAGACGTTGTTTCTTACCTCCATGCGAGAAACTCTTTTACCTCCCTAAATCTGTGGCTTTTACCCGATCCCAATTCCCAACTCGCTCGACGACGCCGTGAAGCTCCTGGACCTCGACCTCACCAGCAACTCAATCTCAGCTCAGATCAACAGTCTCCTTAATGCCGTGGCAGGATACCGACCGTCGGGAAGCTCGTCCGTCACTCCAGATCGTCAAAGACGATGAGAAGAAGCCGGATTTGAGGAACCCGATTGCTTTCGTATGGTGAGTTGTGTTCATCTGTTGCCTGTTCATTCTCAGCATCGCTATCCTCCGGCTTCCAGAGATCCCATTCAGATTGTATCCCGCTGCACAAACCATCAGACAAGCTTCCAACAATGGCGGATTTTTCATTGGGCAAATTTAGTGAAATGATGATTGACATGCTGCCTGAGGATCTCGTCTTTACTCTGTTTCTTCCGTCGGAGAAGGCTTTCGAGCGCGATTTGCGGCTCCCCCCAAACGACAGTTTTTTTTTTTTTTGGGGGGGGGGGGGGGGGGGGGGGGAGAAGATGAACGACACGTATGCAGTAATTTCTCGGGTATTGGGGTTCTCCGCCGTGCCTCGGAGTCTGACTTCAGTCAACGTGGCGATGGGTAAGGAGCTGTCGTACGATTCGATATCCGGCTTTGAGCTGTACATCTCAAAAGATGAAGATGGAATGCTGGTGGTCAACGGGGTTCGGTCAGCGAGAGTGGATCTGTGGGAGAAGGCGAGCGTTGTGCATATTATGGACGGCGTTGTAATGGATGCGGAGCTCGAGCAATCTGTTCAGGCTGTTGATGATTGATGACAGTGAATAAGAGTCGGTAACGGTGTGAAACCAAACATCGTCTTTTAACTTTGTAATTTTCCTTTGTTGTTACCTTCATTACTGATAGAACCCAAAATGAGAACGAAATGTTGTAAATATCAAAAGATTTCCATTACATGATTATTTACTAGTGATGTTGTTAAAAAATTTGGAGTGTTTCTTCAATCTTCGAGCGAGCTTTTGTCATGTATGTACATAAAAAATATATGGAAAAACAACAAATTTAAAAGAGAAGTCTATATGTCAAAATTTCGTTTCTCTCTTATATCCACGGATGAAAATGTCGCCGGAATCGGCGATATATCGTCCGATATATCGCTTTTTCCGGCCGACGACACATAAGCGGAGGGGGAAGGCTAATCTTCCACCAAAATCAACGATATCGGCGGATATCGGCGGATATCGACGATAACCGTCGATAAATCTGATATTGGCCGACATTCCCGATTTCGGACTCAACCCTACAAATTTCCCTAGCTAATTCGGCAGCTAGAAACCGAAAGCACACAAAAGAAAATCAAGAACAAATTTCTATCATCACGGACGAAACAGAGTTTGGGGGAAACAAAGTTCAATCATTGAACAAGTGGGCAATAATTGATAGACTCATTCACGGGCGATTATTGAAGGAAAAAACCAAGGAAGGATCACGGACTCACCAATTAGGGATGTGAATAAATTGGGGGCAACCAGCAACATCGAAGAAAAAAGCCACCCAATTTCCTGATCTCCGAAACACACCCAGTCGAACGCACCAACTCTGTGGCTCCACCACTGTCGCCGGCAACCTCTGTCGACCCCAACTCCTGAGTCGACCCTCGACGGCCGCTCCACCACCAACTCATCCTCTCTGTGGCTCGCGCCGCCTCTCGCCCTCACAGTCTCACTTCTCCGTCGAGTCGCCGCCTCGCCCTCTCCGCTTCTGGCCCTCACGGATCACCTCGGTCCGTCGGTCGTCATCTCCAAAGTCGCCCAAACAAACAACAAATCGAGTACAGAATTAATACTGTACCCTTTGATTATATACGCCCGTACTCTCCAAATGAAACGCCCCGTTCATTTGTGGTTTTTTTTTAAAAAACCTTATTTTATATATTTAAAAATTTAAACCTAGATTATTATTTTTAATATATTACTTTCATCCTTAACTCCTTTTTTTAAATGTTATAATTTAGATATTGAAATAATAATATATTACTTTAATGTAGGAATATATGTTTTAATTCAAATAATTTCAATAAAGTGATTATAATTTAGAATTATTAATATTATTTTATTATTAGTGTAATTTTATTATTATGATTATTTCTTATTATCAAAGTCTAATTATTTTTCATTTAAAATAGACGGTAAAATATGTTATAATTTAGAATATATATTTCAATGTAGGAATATATGTTTTAATTCAAATAATTTCAATAAAGTGATTATAATTTAGAATTATTAATATTATTTTATTATTAGTCGTATTTTTATTATTATGATTATTTGTCATTATCAAAGTCTAATTATTTTTCCTTTAAATTAGTTGGTAAAATATGGCTAGTGGAAGTGCAAGTGCAAGTGAAAGCCGCCCAAGACCTGGACGAGTTGACCCAGCATGGAAATATGCCATTTCAATTCCTGGAAATAAAAACGGTGCCATATGTTCGTTTTGTCAACATTAGTTTCAGAGTGGAGGCATAACGCGATTAAAGTTTCATTTAGTAGGTTTTGATCCGAAAAAAAATGTTCAAAAATGCAAAGACGTACCTAAAGCTATTAGGGATGAGGTCTGTAACAACCCGTCCCGAGAATTGGGATAAGTAGAGTGATTAAGGTGTGATTAGTAAGGTTAATCAAGGGTTAGGTGGTCCCGAGGGGTCCGGGAACTTAGAATGACGATTTTGCCCCTGGGTCGGGCAGAAATGTTGACTTTTATTTCGGGTGGTCAAATGGAAGTTGACCAGTGACTAGGACGTAGTTGAGGATGTTACGAATCCGTAGGCAGGTGGCACGCCCGATTCCGACATCCGAGGAGGAAGTTGTGATGTTCGGAATGTTGAGGGCATAACCGTAATTTGGAAAATTAGGGGGGAAACATTGACTTTTTATACGAACGGGTTTTGATAAGTTGACCTAAGACCGTTAGATAGATCTCGTCGTCCCGAGTTCGATGACAGGCGGCACGTATTCATCGGACGTACGATGTGGGAGTTACAGGTCTAGAAAGGTAGTGGCAAAGTTGTAATTTTGGGTAAAACAGAAGGGCATTTTGGTCTTTTGTGCTCTGAGGTGTGTGCAACAGATAAGGACAGATGAAGGGTTGAGATTGAGCCACATGTGAGATGAAGGGTAGGATGGTGACACGTGCTAAAGGTGGAGTGGTTTCTAGGGGGTTCCAGTGTGTGCACGGTCCAATTATTTGGGTGCAACCGTGCAAGTGTGAGTTCTTCGACCCAGATAGAAACAGGGTGAGCTTGTGAGGAGGAATTGAGGATTGATCGTGGATGTTGATGAGTTCTAGTGAGTGAAGAGTGATCAGAAGGAGGTTGAGAGATGCTGGGGTGGTGCTGAGAAGGTTAGAAGTGTGCAGGTGGTGTGTGAGTGAGTTGAGAGCCACGGGAACTTCAGAGAAAAACAGAGAGGAACTGAGGGAGCTGGTGGTGCTGTGCCCGTGTGTAAGTGTGATTGACCTCGAGAGGAGGCTGAGGCGACGTTGTGGACTCCAGGAACCGCGGCGGCGAGCACGGTGGTGGACGGTTGCAGGTAATCCTTTATCCTTGTAAACTTGCCCTGTTTTCCCGTCGAGTTTTGAATCGAAAGTCGTGAGTCTTGGGGTTGAATCGATGGGTCTATAGTGGTTTAGGGGATTTAGTTGAGTCCTAGGAACCGTCTGGTTGTGTTGCCGTGACGAGAGGTGCACGGTGGTGGTTGGCGCGACGGAGGGACTCTGTGTGCCCTGTTTTTCCGTTTTGTTTCAATCCAAGAGTCGTGATCCCAGGGACTGAGTCGAAGGTTTAGAAGAGTTGGATTAGGTTCAGTGAGGTCCTAGGAAGAGTCTGGGACAGTCACCGTGACGGGGGGTGACCGGAGTGGCTGGATTGTGAAACAGGGGAGTTCAGGCCGTCTGGTTCGAGTTTGAGTCGACGGTGTAGGGGCCGTGTCGAGTTCTAAGGAGGAGGGGGATGGATAGCTTAAGGTTGGACGAAGAGGATGGTGAAGAGAGGGAGGAAAATGGTGCAGGCACGGCGGTGAACCGCTCTCGCCGGTTCAAACAGCAGGCACTGTGTCGAGCCCGGTTTACGTGAGGTTGACGGTGGCACTGTAGCAGGCGCGTGAGGGCCACGCGCAGCCACTTTGGGCGGCGCGTGGGGGCGCGTGCGGCGGTTCTGGGAGAAACGGTCAACATAGTTTTTGGTCTAGGAGTTGTTGTGAGTTCGATGGAGTTGGTTTCGGGTCAATCGGAAGTCGTTTGAGTTGAGTTCCGCGAGGGTGAAAGTTTAGGGTCTCGGGTTCTTATGTTTAAGATTCGGGGAATTTTGAAGGAATTTAGGTGAACCTTCGTAGACGTGTTAGTGACGTAATTTGGCGGTGTTTGACAGGATCGGGATTTCCCGAGGAAGCCGAGGAACGGGCTGGACGTTCAGGACGCGAGTAGGGCTCAGTACTGTGAGTGGACCCTTTCCTTAAACTCGATCATGCATAACTGTTTTTATAAATGTATTTTATGGTTTTACTTATGAATCTATGTTTATTGAATATGAAGTGATGATTTTATGTGGTTGCACGTTTTTCGAGGAAAAGACGGTTTTGGCACGGTTTTCGAGAAAATGTTGGTTTTCGGATTTTGATGCCACATTTGAGAATTTCCACTGATAAAGGTTTTCTAATAGTGATATATGGGTTATGAACTGTGATTTGTGATTACATGGGGTTTTGGTATGAAAATGGATATTTTCCGGATTTGGGTTCGGAATGACGGTCCTGAACGCCGGAATGGCATCAGACCAGTGATTTCGGATTCGGATTTGGATTCGGATTTGGTAAATGGTTTTTAAATGGTTTTGGGATTGGATTTGCTGGATCTGGATATTGGGTTTAAAGACCCGGATATATGTGACGGGGGACCGGCCGGATTGGGTTTAAAGACCCGGATTGAGTTTAAAGACTCGGGAGTTTAAAGACTCGGATATATATTGATTTTCCCCCGTAGGCCTTGAGTTTAAAGACTCGGGAGTTTAAAGACTCGGATATTATTAAGGCCTGGATTGAGTTTAAAGACTCGGGAGTTTAAAGACTCGGATAGGTCCAGCAGGTTCGATCGGGAAATGAGGATTTGATACAGTTTCTGATACTCATGCTATGGTTTCTTATGGTATTTTATAGTATTTCTGTTTCTTATGATATTTATACTGATTATTTTAGAAATGTGTTTATAACTGTTGGTTATGCATGTGGTTTCAAAACGGAGGGTTAAACTCGGTTTTCTTATAAAATGGTTTTTTGCACTTTGGTACTTTCTGGTCCACTCACATTTTCTGTTTTAATTGCCCTCCAGGTTGTGGAGCTAGCGCGAGGTCTTGACGTCGAGGCAGAGTCTGAGGCATAGAAGTGACGTGAGGGTTCTCAGAGTAGAGTAAAGGCTTCTGTGTGCGTGTAGTTATCGGTTTTATTTTCTTTGTATGTTTTGTAAATGCTACCTTCGGGACATTGTGTCTAATTACTCCTGCGTTTGACTGGATTTGAGTGAGTTTTACTTGAGTTTTGTGTCGGGGAGTCAGACGGGAGCGGGATTTACCTCGGGTTTCGGGGTGAAACCGGGGTGGGTCCTGACAAGGTCAGAGCATGGATCAAAATTAAAGATACCGCTAAACAGACTAAGAATATGATTGGGGAGAATATACGAGCTGGCTTGAGAGGAGATCCACAAGATACTCAACAGAGCATTCAGATTAACGATAGCGATGATGAAGAGGATGATGATGGATTCGCTTATCCACCAGATGTGCATAGATCTGAGAGAGCAGCATATCGCTTTGCTGTAAATGCATCAAGAGATGAGGCACGACGAAGTGTCGACAATTATGGAGTTGGGTCCATGCGTGGTGCTCAAGGAGGCAGTAGCAGTCGTCAACCACCACAACAGATGCGTCGATCACAAAGTTTGCGTGATCCATTTTCAATTCCTCCCGAACCGACACTCTACAAAACCGCACGAAGTCAACAGAAGACTGTAAAATCGATGTGGAAAGGGACAAAAGAGAAGTTGGGTCGATACATAAGCAAATTTTTTATATATGAAGGCGTGGCTCCAAATAAAGCCAACTCTCATCATTTTAAGAATATGATCATTGAAGCCCAACGAGCAGGTATTTAATAAATTTATTTATTTATTATACATGTTTATTTAGCTTATGAAATAGCATTAAATGCTAACTTATGTTTTGGTTTGCAGGTGAAGGCGTGTCCACTCCTTCTCCATATGAAGTGAAAAATAAATATCTTCCTATGGAGTATGAAGACATGACGGCGTATGTGGAGCAACAAAAGCAACACTGGGAAACTTATGGATGTACCATAATGTGCGATGGTTGGACCGGTCCAACGAAGTTATCCATAATTAACTTCATGGTATATAGTAAGGGTTCAACTGTATTTCTCAGGTCAGTTGATTCTTCCAAATTTCATAAAGACTATGTGTACATAGGAAATTTGTTGAAGGAAGTTGTTCAGGAGGTTGGAGTACAAAATGTTGTACAGATCGTTACTGATAATGGGTCGAACTTCAAAAAGGCTCGAAAAGAACTGATGAAGACTTATCCGCTCTATTGGACTCCTTGTGCAGCCCATTGTATCGACCTAATATTTGAAGATATTGGGAAGAATGAGACAATGACGCTCATCATAAAAAATGCTAGGCAGGTAACTAACTACATTTATAATCATCTATGGATACTTGCTCAGATGCATGAATTCTGTCAAGGTGACTTGGTTCGTCCTGGTGCAACTCGGTTCGCAACCAACTATATTTGTATAAACAGTATAGTTAAGCATAAAGTTGGCCTTAGAAGGTTGTTTACCAGTGATCAATGGCATGGTAGCCCATTGAGTAGGAAAGTGGAAGGCAAGAGGGTTGAGGCTCATATCCTCGACCAAAGATTCTGGGAGTCCTTGGAGATGATGCAATCAATATATGAACCATTATATTGCATCCTCCGAATTGTTGATACAGAGGTAGTCCCAACCATGCCAATCCTGTATGATATGTTCAATCGAATGAAAGAAAAGATAACCCGTCTTAAAGGGAAGAAGTGGGTCCTTAAAATCATACAGGAGCGATGGGAAAAAACATTAGTGCATCCCTTACATGCCGCTGGTATATTTCTATCTTATTGAACTTGTTAATATTTTATTTTATTGTTGTTTACTAAGCAAAGTTCATTCATGATTTGCAGCTTATTACTTGAATCCTCGATATCAATATCAAGCAGGTGTTGGGCATGACTCCTTCCTTGTCCAATCAGTTCAACAAGTATTCCTCAAACTGAATCCAAATGGACAAGTGGGTTTACAAAATTTTGGAGTAGACGTAAGTTCACTACCATATATGAACCTTGATGAGTTATTTTGAATCTTGATGAGTTATTTCGAATCTGTACATCTATGGCATTATATTAACATCAACCTTAATGTAGTTGATCAACTTTAGAGATGGTCGAAAAACATTTCGTTCACCTATGGCTGTACAATCACGAACGAAAATGCCCCCAGGTATATTACTTGCATTTAACTTGATATTCTATGACTTAGCACTTTATAATGCCTCTTACATTAAACTTGATTATGACAGCTGAGTGGTGGGAACTATATGGCCAAGCTTCTCCCAACTTGCAACAAATTGTTGTTCGTATATTATCACAAACGGCATCATCTTCGGCATGTGAGAGAAATTGGAGTACATTTGCTTTAATTCATACAAAGCAAAGAAATCGTCTCGCATATTCTAAGTTAGAACAACTTGTTTTCTGTTATTACAACATGAAACTCAAGTTAAGAGATGAAGAAGCCGAAGCCGGTAAAATTGTGGAAGAAGACTACGTTGACTTGTTGGAAATTGCAGGTTAACATGTGGAAGGTAATGAGGCTGATCCACTTCAAGCATGGATTATGCCAGCTCACTTGGATGATGATAGTGGAAGGCCTGACCCTCGAGTAGCACATCTTGCTAGTGAACACGGTGTTAATGTCGATAGAGTGCTATCTGAAGAAGTGGGGAGTGAGGACGTAGGAAGTGAGCGGACAATGTCTTCATGGGAGAGATCAATGCTTGGTTCTACCGGTAGACGTGACTTACGAGCTGATGCTATAGTAAGGGACTTCATCAAAATAAATCTCCAGATGATGATGATGATGATGATGATGATGATGATGATGATGATAATGATGATGATAATGATGGGGGAGATGATGGAGGAGATGATGTTGAGACAAACGATGAAGACAAGGATGACGGAGGGGATGATGACGGGGGAAATGAACATGTAACCGATACATATGCACCCTTGAGCCCATTTACTGAAGAGGCGGATTTCACTCAAGCCACACAAGATTATGATCATGGGTGTAGAGAAGGAGGAGTAGGAATCGGTGGTGTCGGAAAAGATTACACGCGGACAAGAAACATATATGAAGGTTATGGAATCCCATCTTCTGAGGATTCCATGGCAATTAGTTTTGAGTCAATGAGTTTAGGCACCGATCCTAGTAACAACTCAAATGATCCATATGCTTATGGTCCATATCGTCACCCCCTGTTAGACAACCATCTCCCTCAAATGTCACATGAAGATTATGGAGAAGTTAGTTGGGTAAATTTGAACTACCCTATCTATGGAGGAAAAGTAGGTCATTCAAAGGAGATATACGAATACTATGTCCAACAATACATTTCCTTTTGGTCAAATAGCATCAGTTGGCAAAACTTTTGTGTCTTGGTAGATCAAGAGATTCAAGACCAATCTAATTTTCAAGCTGGTCGACACTCTACTTGTTTTTGATCAAGTTCAATGTGTACAATATTGTTAATGCAATATTATCAATGAAATTATATTTTAATTTAAGTTTATCTTTAATATTTTATACTGTTAGTGGTCGGCAGATCTATATTCTATCATATGATTCATCATATATTTATCATATCAAAGTCATTTTATAGTTTTTATTAGCCCTATATAACCATTATTGGGTACTTAAGTGTTTGCCAAAGTTTCATTCCAAATTTCCGTCATTTGGACCCAATTTCCGTCATTTTTGTTGACCGTAAACGATATCGATATCGATATCGATATTTGGGGCGAGATATCCGTAAATTCGGCGAGCGATATATTCGTCGATATCGATATTTTCATCCTTGCTTATATCTCGTGTTTTACTATTTTTTTTTATTTTCATTAGGTGTTAATTAATACGTAAAAATCGATCGAAAAATTAGATTATATTGAGCCGTTCCGAAAAAATATCAAATAAAATATCAAATCGAAAAAGAATCGAATCAAGTAAAACAAAACTAACGCTAACATGAACTAGTTCGATTTTGATTTTCAAATTTTCAGAACCAGATCAAATCGAATTGAATTGAAAATTCTCTTTTAATCCAAACAATGTTGTTTACACCCTCACCTCAATCCTTACTCCTTCGTTATTGTCGAAAACTCCTCGTCCTCACTTCGTTTCCTTCACTTCTTCGATATTGTTGAAGTCGAAGACTCCTCATAGAAGCAATCACTTCTCCCTTGTCTCTCCCTCAACCTAAACCTCAATCTCTGTCTCTCCCTGACCACCTTCACTCTTAATCTCTCATCCTCACGCCTCATTGTCTCCCCGTCTCACCCCTTACTCAAAATCGAAGCCACCGTCAACCTCAAGAGCTGTGGGAAGATGGCTCCGAAGTCGATCTGAACGCTCTGAAGTCGATCCCATTGCCTCATAGTTGTAGCCTCGAAGCCATCACCTTGTAGTCGCAGCCTCAAATCCATCGCCTCACAGTCGCTGCCTCGAACCCATTGCCTCACTGACTCTGTCTCTCCCTCAATCGCATGCGATAATTGACACTGTCAATCTCAATCGCTATATCTTCCTTTCCACCATCACGTCTCTCCCTCAATCTCTCCGTATTTCCTACTGGGAAAAACCAATTTCGATTTAGAACCAACTGGTATCGCCGATTTTCGGTCCTAATTGGGAAAGTGCCTGGTATCGAATCGATACCGATACCAGTACCCTAATCAATTTGATTTCGACAAAATTCCAAACTGAAAAATCGAATAACATCCCTAATTTCCACCATCTGTCTATCAGGCCCAAATTTTGATCCGGGTTTTGATGATGAACTAAAAAATCAATTAGAGACGCTGTACACCTAACCATCCATACAAATTTGATTTAAAAAATACTGCTTTTGTTCAACGCTAGAACAAAAGAAAAAGAGTTGGGGAATCGGTGGTGCAATCAAGTTTTGAGGAAAATTAACAGAAAATACTCGATCTAGTAGTCATCTCGATATAAACACACTCAAGAATGGTAGAATTATAAGATGGCCTAAATTCCAGTTTCAGGTCTAAATTAAATGAGTTCTGAATTAAAATAAAACAAAATGTTTCATGACGTTAACAAAACAGATGACATATGATCGGAGGCCAGGAAGGAAACGCGAATTTTAGAGTACAAACTGAGTATTTCCATGTCACTTGACAACCCTGAGATTGTATTTAAGAAGCATCTGAGACATGGCAAACCATTCGGGGTAATTATCATATCAGGCATCATGTCCTACGCATCCCCCACAAATCAGAGTTGAAATTGATCCAGGATAGAATGAACTCAAAGTATGCTTTCATTTTATCATCCCGCTGCAGCTGGTACTGCAACTTGTTTCGAGTCTTCTGCCTTTTCATGCTCCTTGTTGTGCATCTGAAATATTCCGAAACGTTCCCAATCTGAACACATTTTTATGCAACAGAGGAATATAAAATGAATGTTACAGTCATGGAAAATGTCCCACCTTGTTGCTGATCAAGTTGTGAAGAGCAACGACGCTTCGAATGAGGGAAGAAAGATAAATAACCAACATCATATCATTTGTTTTCACTGCACATGACAACAAGAGCATAAACCAAATACTATCACAACGACATTTCCGCATTTAACGATCTTAAGGCAGTTCGGAGGATAATAAATAGAACTGGCGTAATAATACGGTAGCTTCCTTACCTGAAAAAGCCTTGACCAACTCAGAAACATTAAGATTTGGAAGAAGATTGAAGACGTCCTACAAGGATATTGAATAGAAAAATAAGAAACTGTACATGTAATGGTGAGTGTACCACCAGTAATCAAATGAACGTGCACTCAAAACCTGATGAAAAACGACAAGATACTAAAATTCTAGATTATGTTATAAATGGGTTCAGCCAGAATTGAACCTGGAGGTGGTACAAAATCTCGTGGTTTAATGGGAGCTTGCCATCAATAACAAGGTCAAGATAACCCCGAATCTCTCTAAGTCTTGCATCTAATCCCTTCAAGGCTGTGAGTTTGCCTGTGACCTGTAAAAGCCATGAAACATAAGTTTCTTGTGTGGCCTCTCGTACTTGTAAGAAAACCTAATATATCAAATTCATACTCCAGTACACACTCAGCGACATAAGTTTGGGAATAAAAAGTGAAAATGCTAAATGATCTAATCAAATCAAACCTCTGTTGCTAGAGTGCTGATGGTTGTATCCTTCACGTCTCTAAGCAAATGTTCCACTCCTGTTAGAGGGAAAACATCAAATCAAACCAGAAGTAGAGGGTCAAAATCACGCCCACAAACCAGAAAAGAAAAAAGGAAATTAATCTGTTCATGCGATAAGTTTGAAGTCCTTTTGATAACAGGTGATCAAAAGAAAGGGGGAACACAGGTTCCTGAGCATACCAATTTCCTCAACTTCGTGGGCAGCAATTTCAGAAGGCACATGAACAAACACCTTCTGACTTTTCTGGGTAGCATTCTTCAATCATACAGACAAGTTAATTCAAATTGGTAGCATTAAAACCAGATCTCGAGTCAAGAGTAGCTCTAACCATACAGCTTCTTTTCTCATAGCTTCGTATTAGATAGGAACTACAAAAGAAAGCTATATCAGGATATTATTAATTCTACCTCTTTAACTTCTTCAACAGCACAATAAGCTTTTGTGGGTAGTCCAAGCTCCTTAGGTTGGACATCGATTATTACCAAGACAGGATTTGGAACATAGCTGCAAATTAAGAGTACATGTTATACAAAGAAAAGAGACAGGGATTCATGTTCCCTGCAGATAGTTGCTAAATACTAAAGTACGCTCCATGACAAAAAAACACCACTTAAAGGTATACTGCATATGGGTGCTAAGTACCAAACTTTGATTTCCACCGTTTCACAAGAATATACTTAAAGGTATACTGCATCCTCATAACCAACATCAATGAAACTGATGCGCAGCCACAAGATTTTCAAATTTTCAGGCATCTTAGCTGTAGTTTTTAGCTTTTAACCAATTTTCAAGTAATACCAGCTAACAATGAAGATCCGAAAAAAGAAAAAAGGAAAAATAAAGAAGCAAATCTTTTTGCTTCTAGCTAGTTGAAAATTTAATTCGGTCTCTCTAATTTCAATTTAAACCATTTCAATGTTATACTTTTAAATTTATCCCTCCAATAATTTTGTTAACAAGAGTGGGTAATATAAACATTCATGATATTCCAGTGGAATCTCAAGTCTAAGTAGCACTGCTTTGCATTTGCATAGGGTTGGCGAACTTACTCATTGAATAAACCATGAATATCCAAGTCATTTTCGCGCAATTTAGGACCCGTGCTGTACCATCCCACAACATGCTCCTTTGCTGAAAATAGTTTGTCAATATTTTCATTGTAATAGAAAATGTACATTATATGGAATTAGAGACAAATATCTTGAACACTACCATTTATTCTCTTTGCCATCGAGTACATGGACTCATGGTAATTGTGGTCAAGAAACCAGATACTTGGGTCCTTGTCATCTTCTTCAAAGGGAACTGTTAATAGAGATTCAAACTTCACATGAATCAAAAGTAAAGACACTTAATCTGAAGAAATAAATTCTGTGGAATCAAAAAGATGGAAAAGAAAAAATACAAAAATCTTCACTACAACTACAACCAGATAAACACACCTAAAGTAACTAGGTAAGTTTACGGGGACATTCAAGGAATTCAAGGCTGATACCGCATAAAATGCACTGATAACATCCTTTTCGAAATCCAATAAATAAAAAACTCAACATAGCAAGAATGCAAGTGGTACGAAAAAGAACAACTAAAGAACGTATGACGAGATAGGCAAATAACGTATAAAGCTCACCTAGTAATGCCATTTCAAACAAAAACGAATACCTTTTCTAATTGCACAGGGCGATGCATTTGCAAATAAGTGAAATAACTTAAACAAAATTTACATGTATACAACGACCTCAGTGCCTCTCATTTCTTTAACTTTAGAGTCTAATTTTTGAAAATTAATCTAAAATATATGATGACAAGTTCATATAGCGACATGCAATAACCTAACTTTGCTTTAGCCAATTCCAAGTTCAAGCTCAAAGCAGCAAAAATACACTTTATTTTCACAATGCCATAATCAAAACACAAAATTTTCCATGGCAACAAAGTATATTCACCACAATTGAAACAAAATTCAAAACCATATTGACGTCAATCATATCAAAATAATAAAATATCATCTGAGAGACAAATATATATATATATATATTAAAGAACAAAGAACTGAGATCCAAACAAAGCAAAGTCAGAGTGGCTAAAAGTATACGAACCGGCATAGCTGTTGGTGACGTCAACAGATCCCCTGAAAGATGAACCAAGAAGAACCCCGACGACGCGCTTGCGAGTGTCCTTGGCGACCCTGTTGTAGTTATCGACGATGCTGAGCAAAACCAGAGGGTGAACTATCACCTTCTCGATTGGTCTGGATGAGATTTGCTGCGTTTTGATCACATCCATAGCTAATTTCTTCTTCTAGCACTGAATTTTGGTTTTTCTTTTTAGCTTTGAATTTCAGTTAGCTTCTTCTCCAGGAAACCTCTTTTAACTTGTAAAAGCTCTTTTGGTTCTTCAGCTGCTCTTCCCTCAGTTTCTCTTTCCACTCGGGCTCTCACCGACGCTCGAGTTAGGCACCAAGCCCAAGTTTTCAAATTGGGCCTCAGTTTCATTGGGCTATAAGACTTGTATTCTTTTTTTTTCCTGAAAAAAATGATAAGACTTGTAGTTTAAGAGCACACACACTCCCTCTCTCTCTCTTCTCTTTCTCTCAATCAAAACAATTATGGATAAAAAAAAAAATCAAAACAATTATGCTATTATATAATGACCAATGACAAATAACAAATATTTTTACATTACGTCTAAGTTTTTTAAATTTTTAAAAAACTATAAATGATATAAATTAACAACCTATAATACTAAAAAACTACCACAACCACCATGGTTACCCCCTGAAGCTGGACCATTTCATCAAATCTTTCTTTCAAGAGAAAATTTGGATGTCATGTTTAGTGACATGGCACAAATCCGAGAAAAAAATGATTTTTTAGTGATCCAACTGGAAATAAAAGTGAATAAACACATGCATATATCTCATTTGGACGTCATGTTTTCATTTTTCCATAAAATATATGTTTATTTTAGGGCAATTAACTCAACCCATCATTCACATAATCACATGTATATGATTAAGCGATAATTTGTGTAAACGGATATCATTTCGTGTTTGTATAAGAACTTTGCCAATTTCAACCTGATTTATTGAATTCATCATGTTGGAAGAATCATCCTTCTCAACCCATCATTTGTTTATCATATATACTGTCAAACAAGAATCAACCTAACGGCCTGTGAATGTGTATTGGTTTCAAATTATGTATACCTTGGTCCAAAAATGTCACCTCTACACGTGATGAACAATGTGAAAGGAAGAACTATTGTGACCACCCTTCCACCCTTTACGAAAAGTTCTCATGCCCTCGCCCATCACTTTTTTATTATTGTAACTCCCATTTAAGATTCTAGAACCACCTTTTTATTAATAATCACTTCAACAATTCATCCAAATTCCGATGGTGACTATATGAAGAGGCACAGTTTATAGATGGTCAAAATATGTTATATATAACTCGTCGTACGTGTATATATATATATATATCTTTATAGTGAAAGATATGGACAAGAAAAAATAAAAAATCGAGAAAGAGACTAGTTTTGATAAGTGCATAGTGAGGATAAATTAGAGCTGTGGGGAAGTGGGAACAAGTAGAGTATTATTAGCACATGAAATTCAAAGCTGGAGGCAAACCCAATGTTACGAGTCTCATTACCCAGAAGACATTTCTCATGTGAAGAAGAGAAATTCCAATTTCCAAGCACTCGATCATATATAGAAACAACAAAATCCAACAGAGTAAATCACAGAGAAATTAATACCAACAATCACAACTAAGTTAATTAATTTTCTCACCACAATACCACATGCATTCTGAGGAGAATGTCCAACAATTTCCAATATTTTAATTAACCAAACAAACTAAATTAGTTAATTTTCAGCTACAAGTTAATTCATTTTCAACTTCAGATATCTCTCCTTCTCTCTTTCTCTTCACCATGCTTCATTATTCATGCCAGCAGCTAAACCCTAAATTCTACCTATCACAGCCATGGCTACTGGCTACAGTTTTCTTCTTCACAAAATCTAAAGCATTTGGTATTTAAAGAAAGCTTAAACGCAGATCCAAGGGTGGATGGTCCATCTCAGTCCCGATCTTGTACGCAAAAGTTGCTTCCTCTTTGCAATATTCATTTGCATGAAATCTCAGCTTCTCTCCTTCTGATGCATCCAACGAGTTCACTGGAAAAAGTTGAAGGGTTTCGACCACCCTCTCAGGCTCATCACAAACTTGATTATTTACTTCTGCAATGGCATAATTAATAAGCACGACACATAGGATCAGATCAGCACAAAAACAATGACTCGAGAAAATAATATGATAGTAATTAATTAACTACGTACGTTTTGGAGAAGGATTTTTGTCTTGATGATCTCGACGAGGGGGGAAGTCATTGTCATCGATGCAAACTTTACGACGCTTTTGTCTTTCTCTGGCTTTGTGGTTCTGAAACCAGTAAAACACGTTCTTGCTCTCGATCTTCCCATAAAAGCTTAGTTGTGATGAGATTTTCTGAATCTGATCGGTGCTCGGCGTTCGGAGTCCAGACCTGAACAGGTCCGTCAGAACTTTGACTTGTTCAGAAGTTGGATTCCAACGCCCGCATTTGGTTCCTGCGTTACCATTATTACCGTTGCTGTTACCATTACCGCGAAAGCTCGCAGCTTTAATGCAAAACCCTGACAGGCCCTGATCATCCATGTTTTTCTATTTCTTTTTCTGGAACTTCAAATATTGTGTAGAAAAACGAATGGAATTAACAACAGTCGATTCGATCTCTTCTCTGCTGCTTCAGAACTAACTTTCTCTTCTGAGCTTCTGAACTCAAAACAGTGTGAACCCGTGTGCATATATATATATATAGAATACCCTAAAGGGGATACTTTGGTTCTTTTCAGTTCTTTATGTGTCACATTTTTTTAATTTGGATTAGGTTTTTGTTTTATTGAAATCTTATGCCCCCTTTGTTTATATGTTGATCTGCGTTGTTTTTAGGGAATTTGAAGACTGGATTATCTGGATTTGTTCATTTTTAATTATCTTTAATTAATCAGCCCGGTTTTTTGTGCTGAGAGATAGAAAATTAGAAACGAGGGACATGCGCGAAAGCTGCCACTATTCAACATTGGTCCATGAGTACATAATAAAAAAAAATTGGTTTCTTCTATAATCATAATCAATTATATATAATTATGTGTTTATCTCTTTTATTAACATAAAAGATATTTTGTTACAGGCATCCTCTGCAACTCCAATTACAATATTGAAGAAAATCTCCTGTAGTATACGTATTTATTTTGAACACGTAAGTATATATGTGTGTATATATATACATATATATGAATATTAATGGACAGTTTTAGGGTTTTTTTTGTGCTATTAGTAGACTAATTTAGTAATTAATAAGTCCAAGACTGCAAATACATGTGAGTAAGGCCAAAGAACAATCAATTGTTAACTTAGTTGGTGGTCTGCTGAAGGCCTGAAGATAATAATTAATAGAAGAGTGCAATTTAGTGATGGATTATCTTAATTATTTGTGATTAGCAAACGAAAGATTGGAATGGATGCAAGTGAAAGTCAAAATTACAGATTGTCTGATTCCAAATTGGAGGGTTGTGATCGCAGCAGACTGACAAAGATACTGGCGATGATCTGAGCTACTTAGATTGTTGACCCAAAGTCAAGTAGTGTGCGGTTGTTTGTGGGGTATTCATATTAAACTTAATAAACCTAGCTCCTTTTAAGAGTGTGTAGGAACATAAACAAAGAGACAATGAAGCCCCCAAGTTGAAATTTGGGAGAATTAAGGTGGAAACAACTCATGAGGAGCCAAAAGTCGGGAGACAGATTGGATTTTCCTATGTCATGTGCTTCCTGTCTTAATTAAGCAACTACATGCCCCTTTTTTGAGTCACTTGGTTTCATTTGGCTTGCTTCATCTTTTGCTTGCTTTAATTTGTGTTCAAAAATTTACTGATCATTCCATTGTATATATAGCTACGTACCTAATTCTGGGAGTACGTGATCAAAAGGTGTTGTGGTGAAATTTGTAGTTTTGAGTTTGTTCTTACATGGGGCATATATTGTTGAGTGCATGCTCGTTTTTATATCACAAATTGAATTTGAATTTGAAATTCGTCAATAAATATAAAGTATTTTATTAATTAGTGTTATTAGTTGATCAATAAAAATTTTCGATATATAGAACTTTTAACTCTAAGATGTCTAGCCTTAGGCAAGAGTTTCATAATCCATTTATTAATATGCAGTGAAATTTGAGAACATATACATATCTTCAACAAGGAAGTGGAGATATAATGTAACGTTTAGTATCTACACTTGCTAATGATGATAACAACTAATTAAGTGATCGATCAATTTACAAATCTTCAACAATTGAAAAAGAAAAGGATTCAAATTTGTAATCTCTTGCAATGTTAGTAATGAAATATCATTAATCTAGAAAGCTAAACAAATTAAGATATATAGGGGTAGGGGTATTCACGAATCATGATCTATTTTGTTTGGTCCAATGACAAAATCCCAAGAAAAGTCTTCAAGCATGCACAGTTTGCTCTCTCAAGATTTTGAATAAAAAATCAAGAATGTTAATTAACCAGATTTTTTTTCAAATATAATATGTAAGCCTTATATTACAGTTTTATCTTTCTCTAGTACTGCCTTAGTTTTTTTTCGTCCTATAATTTTGTTTTGTTTTTGGTTATAGGATAATAACCAATGATGATATTTTACCTCACTTTTACCAGAGTAAAACGTAATATCCCAAAACCTCCTACTATTCAGTTGTAAAAAAGAATCTATTATTTGTGCTTTTAATTAATTAATTTAATTTTATAGTTAAAAAATAGAATATTAATTTGAGAGTGAAAATCTGGTTTAAAGTGGCAAGTTGTAGTCAATTGGAAGAGCAGTGGTTCCAAGTTGTGCTCCTCACTTTGTACAATTCCCGAGGATTTTTTGCATTCACGAGTAAAATATTTGTCAGTTTGTACTTGGCACAATTGTTGGCTGACTGCTGTCTGTGTCTCTGTGAATGTGGTCTACTACCTAACTTTAGGTAATTTATTTAATTAATTTTGTACTTATTTAATTAATCACACACACGATTAGACAATTAGTTAACATGTTATGAAGGTCATGCACCGAGTGCTGATGACTATGATGCATGATCATCACCATAATATTTCTGGTACTACCAACCCACTAAGGTTTTGCTGGGTAGGTGCCAACCTATATATTTGCACCCATCTCATCTTTAATTGTAGGTATTACTCGTTTAAAACACGACTTAAATTAACAAATAAATATGTTAAGTATACCACAACGAATCTATAATTATCATCTTGAATATATAGTATTAGTATTAGTTGAACGTGATTCAATTAACAAATAGAGATGGCTCAATTTATATCTATAATTTTGAATATATCATATTAACATCAGTCATATAAACATAATTTGATAAACGAACGCATACATCACTATCCAAGCATTAAGGTAAGATCACATGTGACTGAAATCAAATATTTGAATCAAACTATATAGTATATATAGACATCGCTAGAACTAAATATTATTATCATCAGCAACAAAAAGAAGCTAGCCGCAGTTGAAGGAGATTGATATATATGAGATCGGTAAAAGTGCCATTGTGTCCTATTTATGTGTCCGTTGCAATTTGTCCGTCGACACAATTTTTTTTTATCTCATTTCTAATTATGGACGACGATGTTCAAGCTTGAAGGTGGACGTGTACGTTGGATTTGAGATATCTTGAAAGCTCGAATTAGGGCACGCGTGAAACCCAGGCAGCGGCTGGCACCCGAAAAACCTCCCTTCTTTTCTACATTCTTGTCTCCATTGCTGCTGGTTTTGGTGTTTCTGTTGCTGTTGCTGCTGGTGGTGCATTGTAGTTTAAGCACCAATTATATTTTGTAAGCAGCAGTGGAAGCTTCAACACCATCATCCAGACAAAAAGGCCAAAAGCCAACCCACTCATCTAATAATATTCCTATTTTAGGGAGCAAAGGAATATGGTTTTGGGGAAAAATTAGCCAATCATTCTTTCTGGCTGCTGCCTGCTGGCATGTCATTAAGAAGCAAAAGCCAAAAATATTTATTACATTATAGTCTCTAGCTAGCTGTTCATCCCACTATCTAAAATTTTATTTTTTCTTATTTTGGTTCATACATATTCGAGCCTTTCAAGCCAAATCAAATAGCATTTGCATTTGGGTTTGGCATCTGTTTGAATAAACTAAGAGAGATTGTTGTACTAGGATGTGTGACATTTATCCAGCTCTAATTTAAAATGGATAGATTTTTTTATTGAGTAACTCTAAAGTTTAATTATATAATATATAAATGTGATCGATAATAGCTAATTTGGCTTAGTGACACTCAGCTCCATCCGGATTTTGATGAAAGAGATTTGAATACAAATTTTAAAAGGTTAAATAAAGAAATATAAGAAATTATGAGTATAAATAATTCAGTTGACTGGATCTCACTTGCTGAAACCAATATCAATAATAAATGAAAATGAACTTATTTTTGCACTCCACTTTACTTCTAATGTGCTCCTCTATAATTTTTAACAGTCATATTTAAATAAATTAAAGAAAAATCAATGAACAAAAACAAGAAAATGAGTGCATAAGTAGAAAAAGTTCCAGCCGAATTGGTGCAATTATATCTACGTGAGACCCATCGAGTTTTAAGGAGATTTGGAGGTGGAGATTTTCACTAAGAATTTTCACAGACCGGCGAGTGCGCATGGATTTTTCTAGACCGCACATCCTGTATTAAACGACTATAACTTTACCTATGCAATAGATGAAATCACATAATAAGTTCGGATCTTACATACCAGTGAAAAAAATATGATAGTTTTTTTTTCTTTTTTCATTCTGATCGAGGAAGCTCATCTCAATCCTCAAATTTGACTCTTCAATCCTTCAATCCTAAGCAAAAAAAAAAAAAAAAAAAAAAAAAAGAGGGTTTTTGGAGCATAAGTATGGTTAAGTGCCTCAGGCACGTTGGGGCAATATAGATATGGAAATTTTCCATGAAACCAAAATAATTAATAAAAAAAATTATCCCAAACGAACATACGAGCGTGAATTTATGAACTTTCAAATTAAAAATAAATTAGATTATTTTTCAAGAATTTGTTTCTTATTTTTTTCACTTGTTTAATTTTTAATTTTTCAATTTTTATTTGGTATTTACCTTTAGGGCCCAAAAGTACTATATACGAGTTTTTATATCTTACTTTGATCATGTATCACCTTGCAGTCGAATCTAGAGAGTTTCCACATATTCACAAGTGCACTATGTGCCAAAACGACCATAATTTCTGGTATGCAATTCATAATAATGAATCGTAAAATCCATATAATTAAAGTGGGATTTTGGATT
Source organism: Prinsepia uniflora (assembly GCA_032719365.1). Classification (NCBI taxonomy): domain Eukaryota; kingdom Viridiplantae; phylum Streptophyta; class Magnoliopsida; order Rosales; family Rosaceae; genus Prinsepia; species Prinsepia uniflora. The sequence goes on from CM064869.1 coordinate 71,436,786, forward strand.
TTTCTAAGGTTGTAAGAAAACTTTGTGTTGTTCATTACGAGGAAGCTCATCTCAATATGCACATTTGACTCTTGGCTTCTAGGGGAAACAACGTTTTTGTGGCTAGCATATGGTAAGAGCAAGACTAGTGGTAAAGGAAGGACAACAAATTAGAGGTAAGGTTTTGCCTCCCAAATGATATTATTCATGTATTTTTTTCAATCTTGTTTTTTGTTGTCTAACGGAGAGCGAAAATGTGTAAAAATTCAATTTTTTGTGAATTATTTTCTTAAAGATAATAATATATAAATCTTATATGTTATCTCTAAAATACTGTTTAATTCCACTGCTTAATTTATATGGCTATAATTTTTATATAAAAATAACTAAATTAAACATGATCATGACAACAAAGAAGTACCCACCATTAATATAATATCAAGTTCAAATTACATAAATAATAGTGCAAGTTTAATAACAAGCAGAACGAATAATTTAATTTCATAAATAAAACCAACTACTGTTGAGGAATGAACTAAACTTGATCATTTTAAGGATGATAATCATCTTCATAACTCTCTGCGCGCTGAATCTTTAAAATACTCACAATATTTGCACATTCCCCAACAATTATGAAACATAAATTACGTTTTCATTTTTACTTTATACCTCCACTTGTATCATCTAAACATATATTGAATAATCAGTTAATCAATTAAAAAAAACTCATGCACAATGATAATATATTTAAAAACTAATAAACTTAAGTTTTCACTAAAATTTTCTCTTCATCCATTTGATTGTCACTGCTATGGTGATAATCCACAGCTTTTATTGAGGCACTCTTTGAGAATGGGTCGCAATATTTTCAACGAAAACTCCTAAATTGTTTGAATATCTTCCACAAGGCCTTTCCAATTATCGTCATTCTGGCTTCAAGCATGTGCCCAAAATGAGTTGTTTATTTGATCAGCTCATTCAACTGCTATAAAAACACTTATTGATCATTTGACCATTTTTAGTTTATATATGACAATAATAAATTTGAGCAAAATTAATGTAAAAAATATAAGTAGGAAAATTTGGGTTTAAATTGAAGATGATAAAATGTGTGATAAATGATAATTAAAGAACTGATATTTATAAGAGTTAAAAAATAATATTTCAAATTAAAAGGCTGATAAAATGTGTGATAAATGATAATTTGGTTTCAACTGCTATGTTGCTTTTTAGTTTTTTTTTTCAAAAAAAAAAAACACAACGGATGCATTGCTAAATTAATGTGCCACAAGCCGCCATTTGACTGGCTACAACAAAATAGTCGAAGCAGCAGGAGCTGCACAAGTGTGCTGTAAGGTTTTGTTTTGTGGGCCAGTAGCCTAGCCCGGGTTGGCAAGGAGGCGTTGGCCAGTCCAAATTTTTGTGGGTTAGATGCTACACATAGGCTGGGGGTTAGTTTCTGCCTAGCTCAAGCCTCTCATTTGGTGGGAGGATGTAGATCCCTATTGTCTGTATGAAATACAAAAATATCTCAAACGTAGAGAATCTAGGAAAAAAAATAATCCAGAGTTTACAGGATCGCATGGACTCTATATTATATACAAATAAATAAAAAATAAAGTTATACACAAAAGTGCCTCTGGCTCAATTGGAAATTCGACAGCATGAATTTCGAAGTATTACATGAAATATTGTATCAAATACACACAGTGGCCTGAAGTTGTGACTTTCCAAACTTTATAGATATATACTAGGAGAAGAGAGCACATTATAGCTTTTGATCGCATTATTTGTAGTACATTTTTTACTAATATAGCCCAAAGTCGTTCAGTACTTGGCGATTCCTAGTTCAAAAACAGAGTTTAGCCAAGTTATGGGGTGGTCTGATACGATACGGCGGTGTCTGAATGATAAGCGAAGTCACAATGTTAGAGTAAGTAGTCAGAGTTTAAAAACCGCCAGTCAAACAGAATACAATAGAGCGTTTAGCTTGGTCAAACTGCCGGTTTTATCATTAACACCAACCGGCCGGTTTGATTGATGTTCGAAAATAAAATAAAAAACCGCAGCAACCGGGTATGTACTCAATTTCAAAGCTGAAATGCCCAATCACTATTCAAAATCATACACCTGGTAAAATAGAACCTTAATCCAAGCCGAGGCAAAACTTTATTCCAATTTCTATAGGGTATGAATTACGAAAACAGACCACAAAAAATATCAAAAATCAATTTGATGCTGACGAACTACAAGCAATTAAACATGATAACAACGGACTGAACAAGAACTACAATGTCAACGCAAAATTAACCCCAAAAAAGATCATATTTCTAGACGACAGTTAACGCAATCTTGAAAAGATTGAAGAATCTTACATATATTTCAACGAAACAAAAATATCACAACCTTCTCTGAAACAAAGGCCATGTTCCTGTCTCTGGAAACATGGCTATAAATCCCTAACACTCCACTTTCCAAAAGTAAAATAGTCTCCACAGATTCTGTGAGTGGATACAAATTACAGAACCTGAGCGGCAGTATTCAACTTTTCAGCAAGGGCAAGCTGTGTCCTGGTGATGCTTGACAAATATAGCAACAGCAAGTTGTCCTATAAGGTGAAAACAGAAAATACTAGTTTAAGGACCTCTCGGGTTGGAAAATTAGTAACCACAAATAAACAAACCCGACTCCATAGTACCTGGAGGCTGTCATTCACAAGCTTATCAAAAGCTGCTGGAGTTAGTTTTGGAAGAGATGCGATAGTATCTGCAAGAAATCTCCCTAAGTTGTTATCTGGTTCAACATGGCCTTCCTGAAAATAAGATCCGTGATTAAATTTAATAAAATGAAAGCAATAGTAAATATTGATGGAATAAGAGATAGTTTACACTTCATTACTAACCACGACATTGTCAACATATTTGTAAACATCGTCAATTAAAGCTAGAAGCCGCTCCATTGAGGCTTCCATCCCTTCCAAATCAGTTGGGAGTTTGTCAACCATTGGGGTCTTTAGAATATCATCTGCCCACAAGAAAAAAATCATGATTTCAAATCAAATTGACGACATGCTCAAAACTCAAACCAATCACATGATAACAATTTAGTAGTAAGCTTTTACTTCAACCAACATACTAAGTAAGAGATTAGGCACAAACAGGACAGACAATCTCGTTCTGATTGATGAGAAAAAAACACATAAGCAGCAGTCTGGAAATATAACAAACTCAAACAGAAGAAGCAGCAACGCAGCACTCATCTTAAACGAAACTTCTTTTTTCTACATTATTGTGTATTAATATATATTATACTTGAATGCACGCACATGCGTACATATAAAGATCTGAAAAAACCTGGCAAGACTCCCTGTCCAATTCAAAGCCGAACCAAATACTCTGTTTAATAACAGTAGGAGATAACTACAAGTATAATAAGTGGAATTTGATCATGTGAAGAAGTTCGCAGAGAAATCAGACTTAGTTTTGAGATAGTGTTGTTTTATAAGGACACTAACCATTTAGACAGAAAACTTCAAGCAAAGTAATTCACTTATCACATTTATATCACAACTTCACTGAATTCAACGTGAAAGTACTTATGAAAACTCCTCCTTGGAATCAAGTAACCAATAGCTAGTTTATGATTTATGAAGTCTTCCGCTCTTCGTCTACACTGTATATAGCTATAAAGAGACACCTTTATTCAAAACTAGTATTTACTTATCAGATGTACAAGGCAGCATACAAGAAAGGCAACTCACTCCCCTTAAACATATAGGTAGAAGTGCCCATTAATTATTTCACAATAACAGAAATTGAAACAACTTCATGAACTTCTGTTCCCTTTACAGTCGTAAACAAAGTATGAGGTCACATGCATCTTAATACATCTCAGCTTGCCATATCTGATCCAACAGATAGAAAATTGACCCAGACCAACTTAAGGATATTAAGAGAGATATTTTTTGTGAGTGAAAATAGATAGTATAATACATTATATAGGCGGATTATAATAATTCTCACAACGCAGAGTTAAGCTAACAATGCATAACCATAGCATTGAAAATATAACTTCAACAACTCAGATCATATACAAACAGCTCACTTCTAACAAGTAGAATCTGTATACTTATGGTTGCTATCATATGGATTCATTTATTTCTACAAACCTCCAAGTAACCAGAACCGTTGATTTTTCCCCAAAATTTTGGACAAATTACTTTTGTTCTGTTAAGTCAGAATAATTAAACAGACATACACAAGTGAATGTGTTGTATGCGTATGTGAAACAGCATGGATCATCAATGATACTAAAATAATGAGAAAGGAGAAGGTTAATGTTACATCCAACTCGTTCAGCTTCAATCATGCGAAGATCCAGAGGAATTTCTTGAAACTGTGTTGCAAGTTGCCGATCTCCAAGAGACAAATTCTGTGAAACATAACCTTTGATGTTACCCTCTCCATTTCTGAATCCAGTATCAACAGTCAAATGAACTGGGTTGGGAACTTCCCTAGAATAGAATTCGTGGATCAATGCACTTCCACCAGTGACTCCAAGACCCGTTGAATACCTACAAGCATTCATTAAGATACATCAATAAAACTTTTGATCAACAAGAAAATCTTACAAATCTACAGTACAGATGTTTATAGTTAGGTCAAAATAAGGAAAGATAAGAGTTTAAATTGACGTAAAATCCATGGGGAGCATTGATTTCATGCTCTTACCAAAACCTAGATGAATAGAATCTTTGGTGATAGCACTAGTACTAGATTCTATTTTATGTTGTTAACGTGTTTTATCAGAACTTAAGTGGAAAATCCTATAACCCTTTATTTCTCCATTATCACTAAAGCCTTTGCCACTCCCACACTTCATATGATTTGTCTGGTTGAAGTATCTTTTTTTTTTCTCTTCCACCAATAACTTACATAACCCCAACTCATCATCAACTAATCTTCCATAATATCCAATTACACACAGCCTCATCCAAAGGAAGGATATCACAGTCCCAGAAATACTACCATCAACCAAATCGTCTAAACTTTTAACTTATATACCTCAGCACTGCCGCACTTGCTCCTTAATTCTCAAGCCCTTCCACCACTGCTTTATAGGACCCCAATCATCTATACAATGCTTTCAAATCTGGATTTTTATTAAACACACCCAAACTCTTTATCCGAGCTCTTTATTCAACCACAATGAGAGTCTCAACAACTGACTAAACATTACAATTTGTGAGTTTAAGTTTTATATTTCGCATTTGAACTGCGATATACTAGGATATAAATTACAATGACAAAAATACATTCAGTCGATATCTATATATTATCAGACAGAAAATCATTATTAGAACTCCCCAATGAAAAATGACTTCAAATTTGCATGATAACAAGGAAGAAATCTAAAACTTAACACCACCATGATCCTTACCATCCAACAATGACTTCCTTTGGATTCACCTTCTGATGGGATATCAACATATTGTGATGGTAATCAATATCCAAAGCAACCTACAAGTCAGACACCGAACAAAAATGTAGGAAAAGCCTTGATCTCAGTAAGCTCCTCTTCAAGAAATTAAGTTAATTCGATTCAATTATCACATCAACCAAGCATATAACATGTTGGGAATTAATTTTACTAAAAAATCATAAGGAATGACAAAAAGCACAACATGAAAATAAGGACCTGGTCGTTGAACTCATTGTGAGGAACAGCGTAGGAGTTTCGGATATCGACTGTGCCATCAGGCAACACGGAGCCGAGGAGCGTGCCAATGACGCGCTCGGATTGGTCAGGACGCCTTACATAGCAATCGCAGATGTTGAAGATGACGAGGGGATGAACCTTCGCCGACAAGCTCGATGATGCAGACGTCGAGAACTGCAACACTGTGTGCTCGGTCGCCGCCATTCTCCCTCCCAGCGTTGATGGATCTGGTTTTGTTTAGGGCTAAAAGGAGTGGTAGAAGAGCACAGCCAATGGAGCGAGCGACTAGGGTTTTGGAGGATACCAGACGAGAGATTGCGGATTACTTCCTCTGTGCTTTAATATGTGGGCCTTTAATTTAAAATCACGTAATATTTGCTTAATGATTTGATGGAACTCAAAGCCCAAATAAATGGAAATGTATTGGCCCAAGTAAACATTGTCTTCTTTTTATGGTCGAGCGACTGATCCGATTTAAATACAGATCGTTCAATCCGACTAGTTAAAATTTCCAAAAAAATTTCCAAATCTCATCACTCGATCTAATTTTTTTCCAAACAAAAAAAAAAACTCAAAATTTTGGAACATAACGATTTAAATTGATAAAAAGTTAAATTTAAATGAGAAGAATATGAATATATAAAATTTATATTATAAATAATACTACATTTGCTTATTTTAATTCTTTTTAATATTTTGAAAATCTTTAATAAATTCATTTATTTTAACACACCATATACCAAATTTATTGAAAAAAAAATTGTTAAGCTTGAACTTTTTTTCCGAGGATACTAAAAGAAAAAACATATACAATGACAGATAATAATGATATTAGGGTTAAGGGTGAAGTAGTTGAAAAAAGTTCTCCTTTCTTTTATTTTGAAGCAAACTTATGTACACTTGACCAAAAAGTTGGGCAAGAGTAGCTATTAACCAGAAAATGATGGATGAATCTCTCAATTTCATCAAGGCAAGAAGATGCTACATGCATAACAGTTATTGTCTCCATGAAAATGAGAGGTGCAACCATATTCTCCTCCTTTTTTTTACTGTGAACTTATTACAAATATCACCTCAATATGAGCATGAGCGTAAGAGTAGTTATTAACCAGAAGATGATATAATTACACTTTAATTTTCATTGAGACATGAACCGACATTTATGTAGGCTCTTGCATCAATGAAAATGAGAGGTGTAGCTATATCATTCTCCCTTCTTTTGTTGCGAACTTGTTACAAGTATCATAACAATGGGGCTAAGGAGGCAGAGATGGCTATTAAGCAAAGAATGATATGTATGCACCTCTCATTTTCATCGAGACGGGAACTGATATGCATATCAGTTTCTGCCTCGATGAAAATGAGATATACAACTATATCATCCTCCTCATTTTGTTCCGAACTGGTTACAAGTATCATCGCAATGACACTGATCAAGCTAAGGTTGCTATTAACCATGAATGTCAAATTATATCACGATAAAAATAAGAGTTGATGCCATATCATATTCTCTCATACTTTTGCGAACTTGTTACAAGTATCATCTAAATGGGACTAAAAAAGCAAGGGGTATTAACTAGAGAATGATATGGCAGCACCTCTCATTTTCATCGAAGTAGGAACTGTGAATTGTGATTTTATTAGTGGAAGTTGTCCCAAACTACGTAGCTTGGCTAATAGTCTCAATGAGTCCCCCTGTTCCTTGTTGTTCTGAGCTACTTTATAAGCATTTTTTTTTTTGTATTTTAAACTAGTCTCACATACTTTATCAGACTATAAATAGATATATTTATATTCATGAAATTAAATATGGAGATAGAAAAACTGCTGGAATAAGTTCGCATATACTCTTACTATTATTTCTCTTTTAATCCTGCTATTGTCAATGTGATAGGCATTTTGAAGAGTATGTTGACTAAGAACCATGCTCTAACTAAATAAAAATACATATTCAATTAGGTGAACACCCTTACATTACGCAACATTGAGAGGCAACCTTGAAGTTGCTAAAGCGCTCATGAATGATAATAGTTTTATCTCTTACATTTTGAACAATATGGAAAAAGCCAAACCATTCTACATGTTGCAATTTTAGGTGATCAAATACTTGATGTCAATTACATATTGAAGAACCTTAACCTTGCATGACTTATAAATAAAGCTGATCAATATGGAAATACTCCTCTGCATTTAGTTGCCTGATGTCAAAACCGGGTTATTATAAGAATTTTGGTTAGTGATTGTAGGGTGAATAAGATTGCAATCAATGATGAATGCTTCAAAGATGTCGACTTTTTCTTGGGGAAAATTTTGGAGAACTAGCATGAAAATCACACATTTCTTTCATGAAATTTCAACTCAAGAATTCATCTTTTATCAATTGACTTTCAAAGTCATTTTGCAAGAGGTGACATATTTTTGTACATTGCATGCAAATTAGTTCCTATCTCGATGAAAATGAGAGGTGCAGTCATATCATCCTCCTTCATTTTGCTACAGACTTGATATAAATATCACCTCAATGGGATTGACGAGGAAATGTATGAATTAACCAGATGATGATATGGATGCACCTTTCATTTTCATCGAAACATGAATTGACATTTAGATCAGCCCTTGCCTCGATGAAAATTAGAGGTGCAGTCATATGCATGTCAGTTTTTGCATTGATAAAAATGAGATATGTAGCTATATCATTCTCCATTCTTTTGTTGCGAACTGGTTACAAGTATCACCGCGATGGGACTAAGAAATCTGTGATTGCTATTAACCATGCATGTTAATTCTTATCTCGATGAAATGAGAGCTGCAACAATATCATTTTTCCTCATTTTGTTGCGAACTTGTTACAAGTATTACCTCAATGGGAATGAGGAGATAAGAGTAGTTATTAACCGGATAATGATATGGATGCACCTTTCATTTTAATCGAGACAAGAACTGATCTATAGTGAAGTGGTGATTTTATTAGAGGTGGTTGTCTTGAATTGTGTTACTTTACTAATAGTGTGCCCTTTGTTTCTTGTTCTTCGAAGTTGCTCTCCAAGCATTTCTCTTTGTATTTTAACACAACCTCACATACTTCTTTCTTTTGATGGGAATAATGGAGTCACAACTTTGCACCCGATTATAAGTCACAAGCACCTTTCAAACACCTGCACACATATTTGCAAGAAACTATATACATATCTTTATTCATTATATTAAACATGGAGATATAAGAACTCCTGGAACAAGTCATCTTATATTACTCCTCTTATGTATCTTTTAATCTTGATTTATAACTTTTTAAATGTCAATGTGATGGGCATTTCGAAGAGTATGTTGGCTAAGAACCATGCTCTAACAAAAATATGCAGATTCATTCGGTGGACGTCCTTACATTACACAACATTGATAGCAACCTTGAAGGTAGCAAAGTGCTCATGAATAAAGATAGTTATGTCTCTTAAATTGTGGATAAATTAGGAATATCAGCTCTTCATGTCGCAACATTTACAAACTGTACCAAAATAATGGAATAGCTAATTCAAGTTATGACAGGACCCACCCCGATTATCGGCTCGATAATCGTGAAGAATCCTGCTCCCGTCTGACAATTGAATCCAAAAGACCAAATAACTTACACCACATACATTGTCAGACCAAGGAGATTAAAAGATACAATCAACTGAAAACAAGTCCACAGTTTCACAGAGCATAGTTACAAAACAAGATAAGAATAAACTCCTACTCTGTGAACTAACTACACCGCAACGGGAAAACTTTATGCCTCTGCCTCGGTGTTATCCCCCAAAACTTGTACCACGACCTGGAGGGTATTTAAAACAGAAAAGTGTGAGTGAACTAACACAAAAGATTCTAGAAACAGTTTAATGAAATCGGGGTTCACCCTCTAGTTTTACAACACGCATGCATAACTAAGTATTCGAAAACACTTTTACGAATCATATGGAAACCGTTACAGTAAACATCCATAAAACCATGTAAAACTGAATGTAACATTAACAAATCAAATCTGTTGGATCTATCCGAGTCTTTAAACTCATATATCAGGCCTTCCCGGGTTATCAACGAGTCTTTAAACTCAGAACATAATCAATAGGCCTCGGGGCGTATGATAGGTCATTAATTAAGCATTATTTTATATTATTTTATACCCTTTATACTTGACTTTTAATATTAAAATATTAAATAAGTTGATAAAATAATTTATTTTGTGATTTTTACGTTTAGATAAATAAAGTTTGTAATTTGGAGCATTTTGGCGAAAGAATAATCTCGATCGGAATTTTAACGAAAATATTATGGACGAATTTTGGTGAAATATTACTAATTAATTAATTAATTTTCTTTGCAGCCCAAATTAATCCTGCAGCCCAAGTCCATTTTGAACCAAGCCCAGAAGCGCAGAGGCCCAGCCGCACAGCCCAACACGCGCAGCGCGCGTGGCCCAAGCCCGCACAATAGCCTCCAGCCCATCAGGTAGCCGACAGGGGCTGGCCGAAGCGCCTTCCTTCTGTTGGCGCGCGCGTCCCGACTGACTAGACCCCTCCTCGGCGCGCGCCTGCTGAATTGCAGTTCTTCTTTTCAGCCAGCATGTAACGACCCGTCCCAAATTCCTAGATTAGATTAGTGAGGCTAATCGGTGATTAGTAGGGCGAAATCGGACGAATGATGCGAAATGACCGTTTTGCCCCTAGCGTGGGTAAAACTTTGACTTTTCATTCGGGCGGTCAAATGGACTTCGACCAATGACTGTGACGTAGTTTAGGACGTTACGAGTTCATAGACAGGTGGCACGTTCAATTCCGACGTTCGAGGAGGAAGTTATGACGTTCGGAAGTTTAGGGGCATTTTGGTAATTTTGGTTAAATGGGGTCAAATGTTGACTTTTTGACCGAGAGGTCCGATGGCCGAGGGCCAATTACCGTTACGTAGAGCGGGACGATACGAATCCATAGACAGGCGGCACGCTGAAATAGGACTTCGAACGGGGAAGTTATAGGTCACGGAAGTTCGATTTCATTATGCACGTACTTCGAGACGGGGCTGATTTGGCAAGATCTGATTGGCCAAGATATTTTAGTGGGCCCCATGGATGAGTGACAAGTGTCACTCATCCCATTGGACAAACCCCTAATTTATGGATCTACTTAATTAAATAATATTATTTAATTAATTTAATAATTAACCTTTTCATCAATCAATCCTAGCCATTCATCTAATTTGATCGCTCAAATCCTACCCATCCATTCCCATTTAACTTTCAATCCTCACCATCAATCATCTCTTCTCTCATTTGATCACATCACCTTCTTTCCTCTTCTTTTCCACGGCACCACCACCATTTTCATCTCATTTTCTTCTTTTTCTTTCAAAAACCGAAACACACACACCCCATCACCATTCATTGCTTGGGTGTGACCGTGAGTGAATGGAGGGAAGGATTGAGAGGCTGGGACGGTGAGTCACGGCGACGGACGACGGAGGACACGGCGGAGGAGCTCGAACCGTGAGGTGAAAATATTTAAAAATCCAAGTTTTGTTTTTGTTAGGTTTTAATTGAAACTAATGATTGGGTTGTGCTTCTGGGGAACCTAGGAGAGAAATGGGATTGTTTTTTAAGGTTAGAACGACCGGGAAGGGCCGTGAACGGCGGGGGAAAGTCACGGCCGCCATGGCCAAGCTCGAAGGTATGGTTTTCGGTTGTGCTTCTGATGTATGCTTTATGAGATATATATATATATATATATATATATATATATATGATATATGGATTGTGATATGTGGTATGCACAGGTGTGCACATGATTTGGGCAGTGGCCCGTATGGTCGTTTTCATTATGGTTCTTTCAATCTTGGTTTTGGGCTTAGTTCCCACATATGGTTTCTTTGGTTAAACGGTTTTCGAATGCATGCATGCTTTTTAGTGAAGGGTACAAATGTCTTATTATAAACTGTTTTTATAAACTCTTGTTTTGTCCACTCACAGCTTTTAATGTTTTGACTGCCCTTCAGGTTGACATTGGATGTGGATTGTAGCAGAGACCGAGATATCACATACCTCCTCCGGATCCTGGCGTACTCTGATAGCCCTGGAGGGCAAAGGTCGGAAATATCCCTTGTCTGACACTCCGTGTCAGACGGGAGCAGGGTCATCCCACGTTAATCCCGGGGGGATTGGGATTGGTCCTGTCACAGCACCCGCCGAATCACCTTCTCATCTATCAGCAGCTGCCCGCCGAACTCAGTTCCAGCAACTTCCAGCCACTTTCCAAGCCACTTTCCAACCCAAATTAAGCCACTTGCATCATCACAAATCTTTATTACTCATCATTCTATTATTTAACATTTTTTATTGTATTTTTGTATTATTTTTGGTAGTTTTTTCTGACAAGACCCATCCCGATTATTCCTCGATAACCGTGAAAGATCCTGCTCCCATCTGACAATAACTCGAAAGTTCCAAAAGTAGTTTTAAATATATACATAGAGAACATACAAACGATAAACATTGTCAGACAAGGGATAGTTCAGTCTTCCGAGACCGTTGACCTAGTCAACAGATTTACAGAGCATAGGAAATATTTACAAGTAGGGATCAAAATCCTACGCTGCAAAGTGTCTGAGTACGTAACGTTTATTCCTCTGCCTCGATAGTAGCCTCAGTACCTGTGCACTGGCCTGTTGGGCAAATAAAATATCAAAGGTGTGAGTGGACAAAAATCAAGTTTAGAAATATATTTATCAAAATATAGTCTTACCTTCTAGTTTTCACAAACATGCATGCATATTATAACTCATAAATCAAATAATTAAGATATGAATATAAATCTCAAACATCAATGAAAACATAGGATCCAAGTCCAATATAGAGTCCCGTTATCCCTGCAACGCGTGCAAATCAATAGGCTCAAGGACCGCTCAAATCCCGAGCATCCGCCGTTGGGAACACATCACCAGCCGGCCATCTAGGTCGTCATGAACATATCACTGACTGACCTCCATATAATCCATCACAACTGGTCTGAGTCGAGCCTCCATTGGCTGCACGACAACAGATCGTGCTACGTGACCTCTCCGGGGAAAACACTTCCATCCCGGAGGCGAGCGTTATCTCCAGGGTTCATTTCGGGGGAAACATATTCCACACTGAAAGCCCTCATATATCATCATCATGAAAACAGTTACATTTAATATAAAAACCATTTATCAACATTCGTAAACCAGTTTCACGCAATTCTGTACAGTCACAATCTCAATTATAACATAAATCCATCAAATCTAATGCCAGACTCATAATCCGAGTCAAAATCAAGCTCAATTCCTGGGCCTTCGCCCAAAACAACAATATCAAGGGTTTCTCGAAAATTGTGTCCAAAAGCATATAAAATAATATAATATTCAAAAAATCTGAAAATCATCATATCGAAACATTAATCATACCAATTCATTTCAAATCATATTATACGGCATTTAAAACATATACGCATGCATTCAGGGAAGAAAACAAAAGTCCATTCACACACCGTCCGGATTGTTCAGTTTCGAGCTGTTCGTGCTCTTCCGTCGTCCTGAAAGTATTCGGGCCTGTCAAACAAGTAATATGAGATTACTAACTTGTCACATAAGTCCCTGTACGAATTTCCTAATCGTCGGAATAAAATAATATTATTTTAAACGTAACCTATACGCTTCGGGTATGCAAAACTACTCTCAATTCATATCCGATTGACCCGAAACCAACGCTAATAGGTCCGTATCATCGAGAGTATCAAAATTGCTATTGGACCCAAGGTGAGATTCCCGGCCACGCGCCCTCACGCGCCGCCGCAAGCGGCTGCGCGTGAAAGCCACGCGCCGTGAACAGTGCACTGCTACAGTGCGTCTCCCTCACCCGTTTCTCTGATAAACGGGTCTGCAACCCGCGATCAGACCTGGTGCAATCTCCTTCGATTCAACCTCAATTTCGTCCATTCTTTCACTTATTAACATCAATTCAACCTAACTTACGGTTCTGTAACTTCAATTTAATCAATTAAGCCCTAAAACTCCTCGACTCAAGATGAACACCCGTCGGATCCTAATTCGGGTTTGACCTCAAATCGACCTGTTTCTTTCAATTGATCACACCAGAAGTATCCTAGGGGCATAATGAACACAATTACGAAGTCAATTTCACCATTCCTTACCTCCAAGTAATCGAACTCAAGCTCAAAGTTTCAAGGAAGTCGCAGGGTCGGTTCGTCCCAATTTCTCCACCAATTTCCTTCCCAATCGATTTGGTTTGATGCGTTTAGCTCCCAGAAAGCTTAATATCACCTTAATTTCACACGAAACCATCTTAGAAATCAAAATCGAGAATTAAGGTTTTGGGTGGTTTTTCGGGTTTACTCAGTATGGGTTTATCCGAGTTTTGTTCGGTTTCCTTTCGGTTGTTCTCTCCAATTCACGCTACTTAATCACTCTAGTGCACTGATTGCTGTTGGTTTGTTCATGAAGGAAAACTATGTTCTGTGTTTTTTTTTGTTCTTAGTCGAGTATGCTATGCAACAGTACAAGTTAATTAATTTTGTTAATTAGACACCAAGCACCCAAGTGCCACTAAGAGGGTGCTTAGGCTAACAGATGTCTTTAGCTGAATTAAAGTGAAGTGATTCAGCACCCAAAACCAAATAATAACAATCATATCCACCGTTTAATCAAAATCTATATAGAATTACCATTTTACCCTTGAGGTCACAAATGACCATTTTGCCCCTGAACTTCCTAGACCCATAACTTTTTCATACGAACTCTGTTTTCGACGTGCCATCTGTCAACGGATTCAGCGTCTCGGGACCTACACAACGGTCCTCAAAAAATGTACAAAAAGTATTCCAAACAAAAAGTCAACTTTTAGCCATATTCCTCCAAGGGTAAAAACGTCATTTTCATATTATTTTAATATTCTACATTTTGTGGATTTTTCGGGGCGTTACATTTTCCACCTATAAATAGGGATTCATTTCACTTGTTGAAACACACCTTCTTTGAGGCACACATTTGAGCCTTCCTTAAGAGAAACTTTGGCAAAATATTTCCAATACAAAGTTTAGAGTTTGAGTCCATATTTCCCAAGTTTATTTCCTCCATCTTCATAAGGTTTCGTCCGCTGTCGGAGAATCGTATGAATAACAATCCATTGTTTTCATCCACCTTGAAAGTGTAACAATTACTCTCTATTTACTCAAACTCTCATTTTTGTTATTGGTTTTGATTATAGTTCAATATATGTGAGGTATTTTCTTACTAATATTTGTAAGTGTTAAATCCAATCTCCATGTGTCTTACTTTATGAATTTTAGTTATTTTATACATTTTAGTGCTTCATACTTCAATTCATGTTAAGTGTTTTATCCGCTGTCGGTGCACTTAGAGTAGAATTGAAGAGACTTAATGTTGATCGCTGTCGGCGCATTTAGTAAAAAACAAAAGGTAAATCATGTTGTAAGTGTTATCCGCTGTCAGTGCATTTATAATATTGAAAAATGTATAAAGGTAATTGAGAAGATTAAGGTAAAATTTCGTGATTATTTTAATATTTGCAATTATTAGAGTGTTGGTAAGATATGTGCTTTAAGAAAGTCACTTGTACATAAATTAGCATAGAAGTAAAATTAGTTTATTTATGCTTTTACGTATTTGCATGATTACTGTAACGACCCGTCCCGAATTTCATGATTAGATTAGTGACTAATCGCGATTAGTGAGGCTAATCCGTGATTAGTAGAGCGAAATCGGACGAACGATGCGAAATGACCGTTTTGCCCCTGGTGATGGCAAAACGTTGACTTTTCAATCGGGTGGTCAAATGGACTTTGACCGATGACCGTGACGTAGTTCGTGACGTCACGAGTTCATAGACAGGTGGCACGTTCAATTCCGATGTTCGTAGAAGAAGTTATGACGTTCGGAAGCCCAAGGGCATTTTGGTAATTTGGGTGAATAGGAGGTCACAAGTTGACTTTCTGACCGGGAGGTCCGATGGCCGAGGGCCGAAGACCGTTACGTAGGTGAGGACGATACGAATCCGTAGACAGGCGGCACGTCGAATTCGGACGTTCGACGGCGAAGTTACGGTTCACGAAAGTTCCCAGTTACTATTCACAATTACACGTTTTACGAGGACCGTTTGTCTTTAGTGGGCTCAACTACTTTTCAGCAACCAATGGATGAGTGACACTTGTCACCCATCCACTGGCCCTTAATTCCCATACATGCATCGATCATCTCTTTGTTTTCCATTCATCCAAACACCCACCCGATCTCAGTTTGAACCCAAACCCATCCAAATCTTTCCAGCCGATCTTGAATGGGACCATAGAGTGAGGGAGAGGCTGAGGAAGCAAGGGACGGTGGCTGGGAGCACCTGGACCGCCGCACACGGCCGTGAAGGCCCAGGTAACCCGGTTACCCGACTAATGCCCATTTTTCCATTATTTTCGAATATGACTTTATGGGTTGTTATGGGTGATTGGAAGATGATTAGGGAGTTGATAGGATGATTTTAAGAGGATTTGGAGGGTGCTTCACGGCGGAGGGAGCCGTGAGGGTGGTCGGGAAAAACAGGGCCGTGAGCTCCATGTTGGAACCATGGGTTTCGGTGGGTTTTTGATAGTTTTGTTAATTGGGATTGATAGAAAACATTAAAATAGGAATTTAGGAATTGGAATGGAGGAAATCGGACCAAAAATGAGGGAGAAGAAGGCCTGGACCGGTTACGCCGGTCCAGTTGCAGGGGTCGGACCGGACCGGCCGGCCCAGACCGGTTCGATCGCTGGGAACGATGTACTGTTCACCGGCGCGTGAGCCCACGCGCAGGGGCCTTTGGGCGGCGCGTGGCAGCGCGTGCTAGGGTTTCTGGGGATGTGTTCAACATACGAAATCATCTATTCGATGTAACGAACATTTTGGGACTGGTTTCGAGTCGATCGGACACCGTCTCGATATGTTTCGGGGCATCGGAAGGTTTAGGTTCGGGATTAAAAATAGTTAAAAATACGGGAAAATTACGGGGCTTCAGTGAGGGGTTATATAAGTAGTTAGTAACCCTATAAATTAATTTGGACAGGTTTGGAAGTCTCGGTGATGGTGATCGGCTCGGGGAGCCGTATGGCACGCTTATAGAGACGCGGCTTCGGACGGTCTGTGAGTGGACCTTGTTTTGTAAATTGGTGCATGCATAAATGTTTATTATATGTTTTAAATACTTGTTTGTGATGCCATGAGTGCATTTGGATGTGCGGTTACGTATAGGCACGTATTTCGAGGTTTCGGCCCTATACGGTGCCTATACGGGGTTGTATGTCTTTATTGGTCTAAATGAAATGGTTTTGGATTTCCTAATGGATTATGAATAGGATTTGATGATGTTGATTTGGATGCTTGTGAATTATATGGTTTCACGTATTTCGAGGCGATTTACGTGCTTGCACGTAAATCGAGATTTTCCAGTTTTACACTGATTTTCCGTACTTATGATTTTGGAAATAATTTAATGAAATAATTTTGGATTTGAAAAGGTAATTCTCGGACTTGAGGTCCATTTGATTTACGGAATCGGGCCGGAGGCCCAATTGGTTTACGATTCGGACCGGAGGTCCAGTTTCTATGTGAATTCGGACCTAGTGCCCAGTTATGTATTACAAATGGTTTTTACGGGTCATGACGGTTTATGGGAACCGGCATGAACCCCTGAAATGGATTTACGGGTCATGACGGTTTATGGGAACCGGCATGAACCCATGAAAGGATTTTACGGGTCATGACGGTTTATGGGAACCGGCATGAACCCCTGAAATGGATTTACGGGTCATGACGGTTTATGGGAACCGGCATGAACCCATGAAAGGATTTTATGGTTCATGACGGCTTATGGGGGCCGGGCATGAATCCTTGAAAGGTTTCAAGAATGGTTTCAAAAGGTTTTTCATATTCCATCCTTTATATATGATTGTCTTCTCCGGGGAGGGTCGTTAGCCTGGGTGGACCCCGGAGTAGTCACGGAGCACTGACTGAGTGGAGTCGCCCCCCAGTTGGGTTCCTTACTCTCAGGATGGGCATGGTTCGTTACCTCCAGGGAGGGTCATTGATCTACGGACATTGACCTGGGTGGACCCTGGAGAGACTTGGGTTTGAGACCCCGGTTAGCACACGTGTAGCTTTATTTTGCCGTGACAGGTTCTGGATATGAAATATAATGGATAAACATGATTTCAATGGGTTTTGGGAAATTGTGTTTATAATGATAAATGGATTTGGGCTGAGATCCCACATATGTGTACTATGTTCTGGTTTTCTGTAAAATGGTTTTGGGCAGGAGCCCGTGTGACTTGTATTTACAGAATTTGGGGCTGAGACCCTAATTGTGGATGTTTTAACATATATTATTGGATAAATGGTTTTACTATGCATGCATGCTTTTTAGTGGAGGGTATAAATGTCTTTGATGGAAATGTTTTATAAAATCTTTATTTTTGTCCACTCACAGTCTTTCTGTTTTTAATACCCTTCAGGTTGACAGCGGATGTGGACTGTAGCAGAGATCGAGATATCACATGCCTCCTCCGGATCCTGGCGTACTCTGATAGCCCGGGAGGGCAAAGGTCGGAAATATCCCTTGTCTGACACTTCGTGTCAGACGGGAGCAAGGTCATCCCGCACTAATCCCGGGGGGATTGGGATGGGTCCTGTCAACGTGGTATCAGAGCGGGGTTGTCTCTATTCGAGCAACCGTGTAGCTCTTGGAGCATGTACGCAGGTCAAGGATGTGATATCTCAAGGGGCTGCAGTTCGTAGTCAACCTGATTGTCGGGGTGCCGGTACGATAGTTAATAGGATTGGCATGCCTTGGTTCGGCATTTGAGGCCGGGGTTGCCATAGTTCTGTCAAGGTTGACAGTGTGGGACCCTGACTACGCTCAAACTACGCATTAAATTAAACATGTAATTCGAGTGTTATGCAATTTAAACCCTTTTTGTGTAGATGTAGTATTGATAAATAGGGATCGTTCTTAACCGGGGAAATTAGGGAACATTAATAATATGTTAGTGGAATATGAATAAAAGAATAATGAATTAGAGAATTAAATAATAAAAGAATTAAACAATCAAAGAATTAATAAATTAAAGAATAGATGAACAAGATAATAATAAATTAATGAATTACAAAGAATTAATAAATTAACGAATTAAAGAATGAAATAATAGAAGAATAAAGGACTTAGTTAATCAAAGAATAAAGGAATTAATTAATCAAAGAATCAATAAATTAAATAATAAAGGAATGAAAGAATAAAAGCATCAAAGAATAAAAGAATAAAGAATAAACAAGGGGGGGTTTTGAAGAGGTTTGTAATTATGTAAATAAGTAAAAGCATAGATAAACTCATTCTATTTCTATTCTAACTTATGCACAAAGTAGACTTCCCGTAAACACAAACTTCAACAACATACTACAATTGCAAATATTTGAATTAATCACGAAATTATACCTTCACAAACTCATATTTCTTCATACATTATTCATATTATAAATGCACCGAACAGCGGATTTTTACTTATAATATAATTACCTTAAGTTTGTGATTTAATGCGCCGAACAGCGGTCATACATTAAATCTCTCCAAATCTACTCTAAATGCCCCGAACAGCGGATCAACATTTAGTTTCGAAATGAAGTTTAAGCTCTAAAATGTAAAAAGTAAATGATTTTTAGAAAGTAAAACACATGGAGATTATACTCAATTTTCACAAAAGATAGGAAGGAGAAACCAATACATATATTGCATTATAATTAGAACCAATAACAAATAAAAGAGTTTAAGAGAATGGAGAGCAAATGTTACACTTTTCAGATTGGATGAGAACAATGGATTGTTTTTCACAAGGAACACCGAACAGCGGCTGGAACCTTATGAAGATGGAAGAAGATTAAACAAGGAAATTCGGACTTGAACTCTCAAAATTGTATTGGAACTATTTTGCCAAGATTTCTCCTAAAAGAGGCTCAATTTTGTGCTACTTGGAAGTGATTTCAACAAGTGAAATCAACTCCTATTTATAGGGGAAAAACTCAAATTAAACCCTAGAAAATAAATAAAAACTAAACAAAAATTATAATAAAAATATTCAAAAGTGAAATGATGAGTATGGGTGGTTTTTGGGGAAGAGGAATTAAAAAAAAGAAAAGAAAAGCATGAAAAACAGCAAAGAGAGGAATCTGGAGCTGCTGAAAAGAGAAGGGAAATTTTCGGTGGGTGCAAGCTGGAAAGGAGGCGGCTGGTCGGCAAAGTTGTGCTGGAAAGGAGGCGGCTGGTCGGCAAGCATGTGCTGGGCTGCAGATCTTGTCGTCGGTAGGCGCTGGCCGAGCGCCTGGAGCTTGCTTCGGCAAGCGCGCGCCGAAGCTTCCTGGACAGGCTGAAGATGCAGGCCTGCACGGATTGGGCTTCATCACAGCTGGGCTTTTTATTTTTTTCTTTTTTTCTTTTTTTTTTTCTGTTGGGCTCAGGATTTGTTTTGGGCTGCAAAATAAATTAATTAATTAACTTAGTAATATTTCACCGAAATTCGTCCATAATATTTTCGTTATAATTCCGATCGAGACGATTCTTTCGCCAAAATACTCCAAAATACAAACTTTATTTATCTAAATATAAAAATCACAAAATAATTTATTTTATCAATTTATTTAATATTTTAATATTAAAAGTCAAGTATAAAGGGTATAAAATAATATAAAATAATGCTTATTTAACGTCCTATCAAATACCCCCACACTTAAACTTTGCTAGTCCCTAGCAAATACTAAAATCAAACTACGAATTCAAAACAAGTAGACCCTTAACCATTTGTCTCAAATTTCATTGTTATAATCATGGCATAAAAGATTTTCACTTAAAACATTTAAGCAAATGGAATTCAAGAGTTAATACATGGTAACAAAATGTTTCAACAAGTAAGATAATGAGTAAATATGGTGAAATGGATCTCTGCATGAAAAAGACAAGTATGAATCAACTCACAAGGATATGCACTCCAAAATTCACTCAATTTTGTGAGGGTTTGTGTTTGCACTCAAAGTATGTGAGAGATGCTCACATAATCGAAATGAAGTACTTTTGCAAAATCTCAAACAAACACCTCAAGATAAAAACAAAACATACTTGCGCAAATGAACCAAAACCATAAGCTTACTCAAGTGATTAACTCAACTAATCAAAATTTACCATCTTAAGGATCATAAGGTCTTTATAAAGGTTGTAATGGGGCTAAGTTTAGAGGCAAGGAGAATATAGGACAAGTGGTGCTCAATTCGTTCCAAGACTCAATAGACTCCCAAAACGTATCATAGCTTCCCAACCTTAGTGCAATGATGTCAATAATCCATCCCTTCGAACATAGGCCTAATTCCATCATGTTGGGCCTCATAATCATTCTTTGTGTCGGATTTACAAATGTAAGGGACTTAACTCAAACATTACATAACCAAACCTTATTACCTTGATCGAGACTCAACTTTTTTTTTTTTATTTATTTTTTTATTTATTTATTTTTTGTTTTGAAGATCAAGGTAATAACATGTGTCAACAATACAACAAAACTTGAGTCGGTAAATCCAAATAGTTCACATAAAAGTCTTTTCAACATCATCATTTTCTCCTTACACAATCTTTATATCTTCAACCGAGTTCTTGGAACAAGGGTAAAGGATGTCTATACTAAGCTCAAGTGTTTAGATAATCATGGTGATGAAAGAAAGGCTTAATGTGGGCTCAAAAGGGTTAAAACTAAGGGGGTCGCAACTTGTGCGCACAAAATAGGGAACACGGATGTTTGAATTTGTGGTGTTAACCCTAATGCCTTAATCATATCCAAAATCAGAGAGTTTATCGACTTAAAAGCTTTGAAAATCACATAGAATAAGTTCTAGTACTCTAGAGTTCATTAAAATCTATTGCAAGTAGTTATGAGGCATATGTATATCAATTTAAACAAAGAACTTATGAATCACTCATCAAAGATGTATATTAAGTTCTAAAGCTCACATAAGGTTCATATGATTCATACTTATCTTATCATGCTTGTTTATATGCCAATTTACATGCATTATCTTCAAGTTATAACACTTAATCACAAAATATTAACAAACGAATTCAAGTTGTAGTGATTATCTTTATGGCCATAACATAATCATTTCCATTCACTTATATCATTGACAAGTTAAAGGGCAACTTGATGATTCGTAAAAACACTACGTTAAAACAAAAAGACTCAAGAAAGCAATAATAATTTTTTTTTTTTGAGAAAGAAATAAAACAATTGAAAATTAAGAAAGACTTAATAAAACAATTTCAAATGCACAAATAAATTTGTAAACCATTCCCCCACACTTAAATTCTACATTGTCCTCAATGTAGGAAAATACGAAGTAATTTAAACATAGAATCAAAGTAAGGAAGATGATTTAAGAAAATGAAATAAGAAAGAAAAACATAAAAGAGAGTGAAGGGTTGAAAGAAAGCAAATCTGTGTTGATGACTCCTTCACACTCGCGAACACATTGGGTTGCCTCCCAACAAGCGCTTGAAGTTTAACGTCCATCCAGCCTAGACCAAATTTAGTTTATCTGATGGGACGTCGTAGCACTCTTTCTGACTCCACATCGTGTTCGCCAATTGCCTCGATATAAGGCTTCAATCTATGGCCATTGACCTTGAACTCTTTTCCAGTTCCAACGTGTTTTATCTGTATGGCTCCATGGGCAAAAATATTAGTGATAACAAAAGGTCCTACCCATCTAGAACATAACTTACCAGGAAAGAGTCTAAGCCGAGAGTTGAACAGCAAAACTTTCTGGCCAATGTCAAATGCTTTACTCTTGATCTGTTTGTCATGAAATGCCTTTGTCTTTTCCTTGTAGATCAGAGTGCTTTCAAATGCATCATTTCTGATTTCCTCAAGCTCACTCAGCTGGAGCTTCCGATGCAGACCGGCGTCATCTAGCTTGATGTTGAACGTTTTGACGGCCCACCATGCTTTATGCTCTAGTTCCACCGGAAGGTGACATGCTTTACCGTACACCAACCTATAGGGAGACATTCCTATAGGTGTTTTGTAGGCCGTCCTGTATGCCCAAAATGCATCATCCAACCGTTGGCTCCAATCCTTTCGATTAGGACCCACAGTTCGCTCTAGTATCTTCTTGATCTCTCTATTACTGACTTCCGCCATTCCACTCGTTTGAGGATGGTAAGGTGTAGATACTCGATGAGTGACACCATACCGTTTCAGTAAAGCTTCAATGGTCTTGTTGCAGAAATGACTTCCTCCATCACTTATTAGGACCCGCGGGATCCCAAACCTGGAAAGAATGTTAGTTCTGAGGAAATCTGCAACAGTTTTAGAGTCATTAGTCCTGGTGGCCTTAGCTTCCACCCATTTTGATACATAATCAACGGCAAGTAAGATATAGAGATAGCCATTAGATTGAGGAAACGGACCCATAAAATCGATACCCCAAACATCAAATATTTCAACAGTAAGAACATAATGTTGTGGCATTTCATCCCTGCGTCCTAAGTTTCCTGATCTCTGACATTTATCACAGGCTAAGCAAAATGAATGTGCATCTTTAAAAAGTGTGGGCCAATATAGTCCAGATTCTAAGATTTTGAGTGCAGTTTTTCTAGATCCAAAGTGGCCTCCACAAGCATGGCTATGGCAGAACTCTAGGACTGACCTATGTTCAATATCAGGGACACATCTCCTAATCAATAAATCTGCACAGTGTTTCCACAAATAAGGTTCATCCCAAATATAGTGCCTAGCATGCTTCTTAAGTTTATCTTTTTGTGCACGGGAGAGGGTGGTGGGCAACTACTTGGTGACTAAATAATTGACAATATCAGCATACCAAGGAGTACCTCCCTCGATTCTGAAGAGTTGTTCGTCTGGAAACATCTCTTGAATCGCCACAGGATCTCGCTCATGTGCAATGCGACTCAAATGATCCGCCACCACGTTCTCTACGCCTTTCTTATCTTTAATCTCGATGTCAAACTCTTGAAGAAGAAGAATCCATCGGATCAGTCTTGGTTTCGCTTCCTTCTTGGCTAGGAGATACTTCAGTGCTGCATGATCAGTGTAAATAATGACTTTAGTTCGAAGTAGATAAGAACGAAATTTATCTAAAGCAAATACAACAGCAAGCAACTCCTTTTCTGTAGTGGTGTAGTTCATCTGGGCATCATTTAAGGTTCTGGATGCATAGTAGATGGCGTAGGGCTTCTTATCCCGCCTTTGTCCGAGTACGGCTCCAACTGCATAATCAAAGGCATCGCACATTAGTTCAAAGGGTAAGGACCAATCAGGGGCACAAAGAATGGGGGCAGTGGTTAAGAGATTTTTAAGCTTTTCAAAAGCTTCCTGACAGTCTGCATCAAAGACGAAGGGTGTCTCCTTCTGAAGCAGTCGGCACAAGGGCCTTGCAATGTGGGAGAAGTCTTGGATAAATCTTCTGTAAAATCCTGCGTGACCAAGAAATGAACGGATTCCTCTCACCGAAGTGGGAGAGGGTAAGTGGCGCACAGTATCAACTTTAGATTTATCGACTTCAATTCCTCTTTCAGAGACAATATGGCCCAAGACTATCCCTTGTCTAACCATGAAATGGCATTTCTCCCAGTTATGTACCAGATTAGTTTCGACACACCTTTGTAAGATAAGTGCTAAGTGTTCTAAGCATGCATCAAAACTATCCCCAAAGACACTAAAATCGTCCATAAATACTTCAATTATTTTTTCGACGTATTCAGAGAAAATAGAAAGCATGCATCTTTGGAAAGTACCTGGGGCGTTACATAAACCGAAAGGCATTCTTCGGTAGGCAAAAGTGCCAAAAGGACAAGTGAAAGTCGTTTTATCTTGGTCATTTTGAGCGATACAGATTTGATTGTACCCGGAATAACCATCAAGAAAGCAATAATAGGAGTGACCTGCTAACCTTTCAAGCATTTGATCAATGAAGGGCAAAGGGAAGTGATCCTTCCTAGTTGCTTTGTTCAGGCGTCGATAGTCGATGCAGACTCTGTATCCGGTCACTGTTCGCTGGGGCACTAGCTCTCCTTCACTGTTCGCAACAACTGTGACTCCACTTTTCTTTGGGACTACTTGGACTGGTGAGACCCATTTGCTGTCTGAAATTGGGTAGATGACACCACAGTCCAAGAGTTTGATGACCTCTTGTTTCACGACTTCCATCATTGGAGGATGGAGGCGACGTTGGGCTTCGCGAGAGGGTTTTGCATCATCTTCCAGTAAGATTCGATGCACACAAGTTGTAGGGCTTATTCCCTTGATATCTGACAGAGTCCATCCAATGGCTGTCTTGTACTTTGTCAAGACCTGTACCAGTCTATCTTCCTGTGACTCGGTTAGTGCAGAAGACACTATGACAGGCAGAGTGTCGTCCGAGCCAAGATAGGCATACTTCAGGTGGTCAGGCAAAACTTTGAGCTCGAGAACGGGGGCCTGAATCACTGAAGGAGGAGTGGCATTAGTACTAATTGGAAATGACGAGGGTACCTGATGATTCACCATTCTGGGGGTCTCATTTAGGGTCATGACTTCATCCCAAATTCGAGGTTCTAGTTCGTAATCCGTATCCTCAACCAAGGCGTCCCCTGCTTGCGTTAGGCCAACTCCTTTCTGGATTATCATGTTGAGTGTGTCTTCTCGAATTAAATCAAAATGTTTCTCTGCGAGAGAAGTGCACACGTCAACAGAAAAAGTAGTATGAGTTGCGGAACTAGGGTACCTCATGGCATCAAAAATGTTGAAGCCAATCTCCTCTCCGTCTACTTCCATAGTTAATGTTCCATTGAACACATCAATCTTTGTCTTGGCAGTTCTCATGAATGGTCTTCCCAACAGCATTAGTGGAGCTTGATTCGTAGGGGAATCCTCCATGTCTAGGACATAAAAGTCAGCTGGGAAGATGAGTTAGTTAACCTGCACAAGAACATCTTCTACGTATCCCTTAGGATACACATTAGAGCGATCGGCTAACTGAATGATAATATCGTCATGCTGTAATTTACCTAGACCTAGGGCAACATATAGTGAATATGGCATAACATTAATGGATGCTCCTAAGTCTAGCATGACTTTATCAAATGACTTGTTACCAATCACGCAGGGAACAGAAAAACTCCCTGGATCCTTCAACTTTGGGGGTAGCCGACGCTGGATTACAGCAGAAACTGTTTCACTCACCATCACAACCTCCTTCTCCCTCGTCTGGCACCTTGGAGTGCATAACTCTTTCAGAAATTTTGCGTATTTCGGCACTTGTTTGATGCACTCGATCAAGGGCATGTTGATTTGCACCCTTTTGAAGATCTCCAAGATTTCCTCATCGGATTCATTCTTCTTAGATTTGGCAAGCCTACTTGGAAATGGTGCATGCACAAACGGGGAATTAGTAACAACCGAACTTGAAGGGATTGGGTTATTACCATGTGTGTGGGTAGGTTGAACTGGCGGTTGTGTCATGGTGGTCTTAGTTGCCACCTTGTGCTTTTCAGCCTCAGAAACGGCTGGATCTGGTTCTATTTCTCCGAGCACTTTACCACTTCGAGTGATAATTGCATTGGCTTCAGGTCTTACATTTGGGTTGGGTGTAGGTTGAGGTGGAAGCACCCCGCTAGCTTGGATCTTACCCATGAAGTCCACGACCTTGCCCATTTGGTCCTTGAGATCAGCGATGTCTTTTTGTTGATTTTGCTGACCTGTGACAAGAGCCTGAGTTGACACCATTAGTGTTTGCTGCCCTTGGGAAAGAGCAGCTAGCATTTTATCATAATCAGGATTAGAAGATGAAGAAGTATGATTATTTGCATGATTATGAGAAAAGTTAGAAAATGGGACCGGAGGCCTTGGTTGCCATGTGGGCCTTGGGAACTGGTCTGGGACACGGTTTGGCCCGGTCGACATGTGCTGAGGGTTTAGGACATTGTTCGGATCTCTCCAACTGTAACCTTGGGTCCTTGGCCCTCCTTGATAGCCTCCAATGGCGTGTGCCATTTCAGTTCCGGAGTCTTCTTCCCTTGCAGTGTAGGGACATTGTTCCTCAAGATGGCCTTGAGAGCATATGGAACAAACTGGAGCTACCTGTTTCTTTAGCTCAAGCATATTCGAAAGCATAGAGGTGATTTTATCTAACTTTGAATCATTTATAGCATGGGAACTTACCTCATGTACCTTTCTAGAAATGGGATCGGCACCTTCGTATTGTGCATCATTGAGTGCACGGCTTTCAAGTAGTGCACGACCATCTACTAGGCTCCGAGCTAAGAAACTTCCATTAGCTGCAGCATCGAGTAGTCCTCTATCCCAACCTTTGAGTCCTTCATAAAAGTAGGTTAAAAGATAGCCTTCTGTGATCCCGTGAGTAGGGCATGAAGCACAAAGTTCCTTAAACCTCTCGTAGTACTGGCTGAAATTCTCATCATGTTCTTTCTGCTTGATTCCAGTGATCTCTTTTCTTAAGACCGTAATCTTTGAGGCAGGGAAGTACTTGGTAAGAAACTCCTGAACCAACTTCTCCCAAGAGTCAATATGATTGGGTGGGAGACTTAAAAGCCATACCCGTGCTCTTTCTTCCAAGGACAATGGGAAAGCTTTCAGCTTCATGATTTCCAAGTCCGCATCATCCGGACACATACTACTAATGATGAATTGGAACTCCGTTAAGTGTTTGTGTGGATCTTCATTTCTGATTCCACAGAACTTGGGTAGTTGATGAAGGACTCCACTCTTAAGCTCAATATCTTTCTTGTTGGTTCGAGGCTCGGGATACTGGATGCAGAAGTCTGTAGTGCCATTTGTGTTTACACATGTCTGCTCCCGGATACTCAGGTTTCGTGCCATGGCTATTGGTGTTCCGAAAATCTGTTCTTCTTCTGAATTACTTTTCTCGCTTTTGGACTCACCGAATATTGGGGATGGAGGTTCGAACGAACTGGTTTGCTTAAGTGCGTCTCTGAATGTGGCGTTGCTTGGTGAGATGTCAAGTTGTCTTCTCAGCCGATCAAGCTTAGATTGATGAGCACGCATTCATAAGTTCGTACCTCTATGAAAACAAAACTTTAAGTTAGAAGGCAAGTATACACAAGAAGAGATAATAAGAGTAAGATAGTAGAGATTTGCATAAAGTATCACATAAATGGAAACCAGGATTAACAAAAAGTTACGTTAATGGAAAGAAAATGCACAAGTTCCAAATTCAAACTAATAATGCAATAAATAGAGTTTTAGAGTGTCATGAATAACTTTCTCCTTCCGCTTCTCATAGTACTTTCCTGGGCGTACGGCCTGCGCGTACTGATAACCACCATTCCACCATTCAACATTAATCATGGCCAGTTGAGATAGATGTAACGCGAGAAGCAAGGATAATTTTAAGAGCACCCCGAGGCTAGCTTGGCATATACTCCATTGGTGTTCCCTTTCTTAATCCAAAACTTGTCACCAGTCATAACTCTCCTAGACACCATAATTAATCCAAATGATGACGTAGAGAATTACCAAACCCTAGTGTTTACAAACTCCGCCCCAACCTCATGTCCATAGATTCGAGTCTATGGTGTGTGGTGATGAAATCCACACATCATGAAGGGTTAAAGAGAAAGTAGATAAGAGGGGCACTACCTGTTCCCGAAAGTAAGATTTTGAAGAAAAATGGACTAAGAGATTCATGCAACTCTAAAACAATTAATAGGAAACAATACTTACACTTTAGGAAATTCAAAGATGAATAAAGTTTCATAAAAAAAATTAAAATTTTTTTTTTTAAATTTTAATTTTTAATTTTTTTTTAATTTTTTAATTTTTTTTTTATTTATTCCGAATTTTCTTTTTTTTTTCATTTAAAATTTAAAGTTTAACAAGACATAAACAAATAATTGATTACATAAAAATAAAATAAGTGTAAACATAAAGTTAGTGGAACATAAAGGTTATGGAATAAAATTAAAAGAAAGTTAATGGAATAAAGTTAATGTAATATAATTAAAGTTAAGGGAATAAAGAAAAAGTGTGAATATTAAGTTAATGGAATAAAGTATAATGGAATAAATAAAAGTAAAAGTAAAGAAAAGTGAACATATAAAATATGCATTTATGAACAAGTATCAAATTTAATATGAACAAATATATATATATAAAAAAAAAATTATGAACATTTATGAACAAGTATACATTAGAAATTAAGAAAAAGTAAAGTATGAGCATTATAAACAAACATAATAAGAACAATAATAAGATGGATAAATAAAATTTAAACAAGTAAGTAAATGTTATAAACAAATATAATATTAACAAAAATAAAATTGATAAACAAGTATAATATGCACAACTTATATACATACACTAACAAATTAAAAATGATTTTCAATTTCCCCGGCAACGGCGCCAAAAATTGACTACGCTCAAACTACGCATTAAATTAAACATGTAATTCGAGTGTTATGCAATTTAAACCCTTTTTGTGTAGATGTAGTATTGATAAATAGGGATCGTTCTTAACCGGGGAAATTAGGGAACATTAATAATATGTTAGTGGAATATGAATAAAAGAATAATGAATTAGAGAATTAAATAATAAAAGAATTAAACAATCAAAGAATTAATAAATTAAAGAATAGATGAACAAGATAATAATAAATTAATGAATTACAAAGAATTAATAAATTAACGAATTAAAGAATGAAATAATAGAAGAATAAAGGACTTAGTTAATCAAAGAATAAAGAAATTAATTAATCAAAGAATCAATAAATTAAATAATAAAGGAATGAAAGAATAAAAGCATCAAAGAATAAAAGAATAAAGAATAAAAGAATAAAGAATAAACAAGGGGGGGTTTTGAAGAGGTTTGTAATTATGTAAATAAGTAAAAGCATAGATAAACTCATTCTATTTCTATTCTAACTTATGCACAAAGTAGACTTCCCGTAAACACAAACTTCAACAACATACTACAATTGCAAATATTTGAATTAATCACGAAATTATACCTTCACAAACTCATATTTCTTCATACATTATTCATATTATAAATGCACCGAACAGCGGATTTTTACTTATAATATAATTACCTTAAGTTTGTGATTTAATGCGCCGAACAGCGGTCATACATTAAATCTCTCCAAATCTACTCTAAATGCCCCGAACAGCGGATCAACATTTAGTTTCGAAATGAAGTTTAAGCTCTAAAATGTAAGAAGTAAATGATTTTTAGAAAGTAAAACACATGGAGATTATACTCAATTTTCACAAAAGATAGGAAGGAGAAACCAATACATATATTGCATTATAATTAGAACCAATAACAAATAAAAGAGTTTAAGAGAATGGAGAGCAAATGTTACACTTTTCAGATTGGATGAGAACAATGGATTGTTTTTCACAAGGAACACCGAACAGCGGCTGGAACCTTATGAAGATGGAAGAAGATTAAACAAGGAAATTCGGACTTGAACTCTCAAAATTGTATTGGAACTATTTTGCCAAGATTTCTCCTAAAAGAGGCTCAATTTTGTGCTACTTGGAAGTGATTTCAACAAGTGAAATCAACTCCTATTTATAGGGGAAAAACTCAAATTAAACCCTAGAAAATAAATAAAAACTAAACAAAAATTATAATAAAAATATTCAAAAGTGAAATGATGAGTATGGGTGGTTTTTGGGGAAGAGAAATTAAAAAAAAGAAAAGAAAAGCATGAAAAACAGCAAAGAGAGGAATCTGGAGCTGCTGAAAAGAGAAGGGAAATTTTCGGTGGGTGCAAGCTGGAAAGGAGGCGGCTGGTCGGCAAAGTTGTGCTGGAAAGGAGGCGGCTGGTCGGCAAGCATGTGCTGGGCTGCAGATCTTGTCGTCGGTAGGCGCTGGCCGAGCGCCTGGAGCTTGCTTCGGCAAGCGCGCGCCGAAGCTTCCTGGACAGGCTGAAGATGCAGGCCTGCACGGATTGGGCTTCATCACAGCTGGGCTTTTTATTTTTTTCTTTTTTTCTTTTTTTTTTCTGTTGGGCTCAGGATTTGTTTTGGGCTGCAAAATAAATTAATTAATTAACTTAGTAATATTTCACCGAAATTCGTCCATAATATTTTCGTTATAATTCCGATCGAGACGATTCTTTCGCCAAAATACTCCAAAATACAAACTTTATTTATCTAAATATAAAAATCACAAAATAATTTATTTTATCAATTTATTTAATATTTTAATATTAAAAGTCAAGTATAAAGGGTATAAAATAATATAAAATAATGCTTATTTAACGTCCTATCAGACCCTACGGAAGGATTAACGTGTTCGTATTCTGGAGTGTGATCGTGAGACGGTTAGTTGGGATCGTCTTCACGATGTCGTAGGATCGGTTCCGACGACTGATTCGACGTTGTGACCATTAGATGGTCAGAATATGTTGAGTTAAATGGATTTACTGCAGTCGGCAGTTGGCAGCCGGATTCGGGGAATCCTTGTTGGCTTGATGGTAGGATTGGATTGACGTCTTTACGATGTCAAGACCGCGGGGTCGGTCAGATCGTGGATTTTACTGCCTTATGCAGTTGGGTTCTGGGGAACTCTGGGTGTGATCGTGGAATTCCAAGGTAGGATGTGTATGGTTCAGAAATGTGAGTTGACGAGTGGTGTGACTTTGACGACTATTCGGATTTGGGGTTCGTTAGTCGGTCTAGTCATGTCAGCTTGTGTTGGGACTGCACATCGCAGTCGGAGTTGTACTTATCGGTTAGACCTAGCAGGTTGTCGTACTACCATAGTTGTGATGGATTGTTGGTACAACTAAGGTCATGGACGACCTGGTAGACGACATTGGTTTAGTCAAATTACGACTGGTTAGAGATGGTTTGGACAATTTATCAGGGTTGGTACTTGTCGATGGAATCTCGGAGCGGGGATACCGAGTAGTTGGTACATGCAGTTGATTCCGTTGGATACGGAGTCTGGATATAGCGATGTCTGGTAGTTAGGTCTGCACGAGTGTGGGGCAGGCGCTACTACCGAGAGTGGTTATAGTTACGATTGTTGGGGATCGGGGACGTTCAGGGGATGTTTCCTCTTCTCGTATGAGTTGTCAGGGTAACTGTACCCAGAGGTGTTGGGTACGAAGGAGGCAGAGTTTCTCCTATTCGAGCAAAGGTACGGGATCATCGTTCGGTATGAGCGGAGATCCAGAGTTGTCTGAGTGGCACACTTTGTACTGATACTGGTGATAGTGCGTTGGTGATGATACTAGTACTAGTGCTGGTACTGGTGCCGGTGATCGTGATGACGATGAGTTACGGATCGGGGTGTGACTCCGTCGTAATGGGCATATGTTCGGTATCTGTGGTTCAGGAGTGGAACTCAGATAGAGCTAAACTGGTTAGGGGACACGTGGTTGATGTCCGGGTATGTTGTTTCCAATCTTGTTGGAACTTCGGAATCGCGAGAGGTTGCGATTAAAGTGACGAGTGGAATGCGGGTTTTCCGCATTGGTAACGGGTATGTCGAAGTCGTTTTGGGTGACTTCTCAGGTTCTACCATAATTGATGGTGGTAGAGGATGTAGGTGATATAGATGTTGTTAGTTGTCACTAGTACACTGATCGTGTATTAGGTGACTCAGATTTCTCATTTTCTGCTTGGGGGCAGACGAGGTTGGTTTACGTGACGTGGTGAATGCAGCGAGTTTGGTTGTATTCACATAGGATGAATTTTGATGTCATAGTCTTGTATCATCTTTGATTTTCCTCGGTGGACTGACAAGGATCGATACGAGAAAATTAGTGAGAACCCACGGTCTCGGCGTGTCTTGTCGTTGACTAATCTATTTAGATGTGGGAAATGGTTGAGGACTTTGGACGTCGTGACGATCGGGGATCGTGACGTCTATGGTCGGTTGACGTAGTGTTGGATCTGGATCGTGATTTGGATGATCCAGATAGGTGGAGAGTTTATCACTCTTACCTGGATGTAGGAGTTGAGGATGATGGGACTGAACTTCTTTTCGAGGTAAATCCCATATGGCTTACTACTCGCCTGAGTAGTTGTCCGATGAGTAGTTTTCTGACATGGTCGGATATGGTCAGTCATAGAGATGTGTCGATATTGTGATTGGCTTCCCTATGAAGTCAATCGATTGTGTTGTGGTAATCAGTCGAACAGGTATCCGATAGGTTCGGATATGGTGCGTCTCGGTAGACGAGAACGAGATTTCAGGTTTTGGAATCAGATTTCTGGATGACGATTCAGGATTTGATCTTGGAACTTGAAAGAGGATTTCTGTATTTGGGTTTTGGAATCGGATTCTGGGTGACGATTCAGGATTTGATTCTAGAGCCTGACTGTGGATTTTCTTTTTACGGATTTGGGTTCGAAATGGTTATTCCAAATGCCGGTTTACGGAATGATGATTTCGGATTCGATGATGGTGATGCCGGTTTACGGAATGATGATGCCGGTTTGGGAAATAGATGATGGGTTGGAGTTTCGATTTGTCTAATGCTGGATTGGACGAATGAACTCCATAATTGAAACGTGATTGGCTATGACCTAGGTGGTTGTAGGCGGATTGATGGGTGGTTGTACGTACCTTGTATGTTGTTCGAGGTACAATACTGGGCATACTTGTGGTGCCTAGTGACGGTATATAGGTTATACCGGTAGTACGTTGGTGAGCGTGTTGGTAGTCGGATTGGTTCTGATACCATTGGATTAGTTGCGGTCGTGAACTAGACATTGGATATTGTGCATTGGGTCATAGTATTTCTGATGGGTCTAGTTACACACAGATTGAGTGAAAGGCTGTGTGGGTAAGTGTTTACTCCTGGTTGGGTCCGTTGGTGGTTAGTGTAACCACGAGTGAGTATAGTGTCAGTTTTCGACTGACGACTGTCAAGTGGTGACGGTCTGTCGGAGGTGTCAGCGTGGATCGTTGAGTGAGGTCTGATGGCTCCCAGTGGGAGCAGACGTCAGGATAGATTAGTGATTGAGAAGGGAACCGTCTAGTTGTTGTATCAACAAGATGGTAGATTTGACAAGTGATGTCAATTCGGAGCATATGGCTATTGTCATTCGACGTGGTCGAGTGTAGTCGATACGACGTGAGTGTTAGGGGTACGTCTGGGTGCGGACGAGTACGTATTACTCTGGTTAGTTGGTGTACGAGTGTACACGTGTTGCGAGGTAGATGGTACTTTCCACGAGATGGATGTGGAATCAAGATAGTTGAAGTTTCAAGAACGAAACTAAATTAAGGAGGGAAGCACGGTTAGATTGGGTCGGTTGGAATTTCGAGGACGAAATTAATTAAGGAGGGAAGGTTGTAACGACCCGTCCCGAATTTCATGATTAGATTAGTGACTAATCACGATTAGTGAGGCTAATCCGTGATTAGTAGAGCGAAATCGGACGAACGATGCGAAATGACCGTTTTGCCCCTGGTGATGGCAAAACGTTGACTTTTCAATCGGGTGGTCAAATGGACTTTGACCGATGACCGTGACGTATTTCGTGACGTCACGAGTTCATAGACAGGTGGCACGTTCAATTCCGATGTTCGTAGAAGAAGTTATGACGTTCGGAAGCCCAAGGGCATTTTGGTAATTTGGGTGAATAGGAGGTCACAAGTTGACTTTCTGACCGGGAGGTTCGATGGCCGAGGGCCGAATACCGTTACGTAGGTGAGGACGATACGAATCCGTAAACAGGCGGCACGTCGAATTCGGACGTTCGACGACGAAGTTACGGTTCACGAAAGTTCCCGGTTACTATTCACAATTACACGTTTTACGAGGACCGTTTGTCTTTAGTGGGCTCAACTACTTTTCAGCAACCAATGGATGAGTGACACTTGTCACCCATTCACTGGCCTTTAATTCCCATACATGCATCGATCATCTCTTTGTTTTCCATTCATCCAAACACCCACCCGATCTCAGTTTGAACCCAAACCCATCCAAATCTTTCCAGCCGATCTTGAATGGGACCATAGAGTGAGGGAGAGGCTGAGGAAGCAAGGGACGGTGGCTGGGAGCACCTGGACCGCCGCACACGGCCGTGAAGGCCCAGGTAACCCGGTTACCCGACTAATGCCCATTTTTCCATTATTTTCGAATATGACTTTATGGGTTGTTATGGGTGATTGGAAGATGATTAGGGAGTTGATAGGATGATTTTAAGAGGATGTGGAGGGTGCTTCACGGCGGAGGGAGCCGTGAGGGTGGTCGGGAAAAACAGGGTCGTGAGCTCCATGTTGGAACCATGGGTTTCGGTGGGTTTTTGATAGTTTTGTTAATTGGGATTGATAGAAAACATTAAAATAGGAATTTAGGAATTGGAATGGAGGAAATCGGACCAAAAATGAGGGAGAAGAAGGCCTGGACCGGTTACGCCGGTCCAGTTGCAGGGGTCGGACCGAACCGGCCGGCCCAGACCGGTTCGATCGCTGGGAACGATGTACTGTTCACCGGCGCGTGAGCCCACGCGCAGGGGCCTTTGGGCGGCGCGTGGCAGCGCGTGCTAGGGTTTCTGGGGATGTGTTCAACATACGAAATCATCTATTCGATGTAACAAACATTTTGGGACTGGTTTCGAGTCGATCGGACACCGTCTCGATATGTTTCGGGGCATCGGAAGGTTTAGGTTCGGGATTAAAAATAGTTAAAAATACGGGAAAATTACGGGGCTTCAGTGAGGGGTTATATAAGTAGTTAGTAACCCTATAAATTAATTTGGACAGGTTTGGAAGTCCCGGTGATGGTGATCGGCTCGGGAAGCCGTATGGCACGCGTATCGAGACGCGGCTTCGGACGGTCTGTGAGTGGACCTTGTTTTCTAAATTGGTGCATGCATAAATGTTTATTATATGTTTTAAATACTTGTTTGTGATTCCATGAGTGCATTTGGATGTGCGGTTACGTATAGGCACGTATTTCGAGGTTTCGGCCCTATACGGTGCCTATACGGGGCTGTATGTCTTTATTGGTCTAAATGAAATGGTTTTGTATTTCCAAATGGATTATGAATAGGATTTGATGATGTTGATTTGGATGCTTGTGAATTATATGGTTTCACGTATTTCGAGGCGATTTACGTGCTTGCACGTAAATCGGGGTTTTCCAGTTTTACACTGATTTTCCGTACTTATGATTTTGGAAATAATTTAATGAAATAATTTTGGATTTGAAAAGGTAATTCTCGGACTTGAGGTCCATTTGATTTACGGAATCGGGCCGGAGGCCCAATTGGTTTACGATTCGGACCGGAGGTCCAGTTTCTATGTGAATTCGGACCCAGTGCCCAGTTATGTATTACAAATGGTTTTTACGGGTCATGACGGTTTATGGGAACCGGCATGAACCCCTGAAATGGATTTACGGGTCATGACGGTTTATGGGAACCGGCATGAACCCATGAAAGGATTTTACGGGTCATGACGGTTTATGGGAACCGGCATGAACCCCTGAAATGGATTTACGGGTCATGACGGTTTATGGGAACCGGCATGAACCCATGAAAGGATTTTATGGTTCATGACGGCTTATGGGGGCCGGGCATGAATCCTTGAAAGGTTTCAAGAATGGTTTCAAAAGGTTTTTCATATTCCATCCTTTATATATGATTGTCTCCTCCGGGGAGGGTCGTTGGCCTGGGTGGACCCCGGAGTAGTCACGGAGCACTGACTGAGTGGAGTCGCCCCCCAGTTGGGTTCCTTACTCTCAGGATGGGCATGGTTCGTTACCTCCAGGGAGGGTCATTGATCTACGGACATTGACCTGGGTGGACCCTGGAGAGACTTGGGTTTGAGACCCCGGTTAGCACATGTGTAGCTTTATTTTGCCGTGACAGGTTCTGGATATGAAATATAATGGATAAACATGATTTCAATGGGTTTTGGGAAATTGTGTTTATAATGATAAATGGATTTGGGCTGAGATCCCACATATGTGTACTATGTTCTGGTTTTCTGTAAAATGGTTTTGGGCAGGAGCCCGTGTGACTTGTATTTACAGAATTTGGGGCTGAGACCCTAATTGTGGATGTTTTAATATATATTATTGGATAAATGGTTTTACTATGCATGCATGCTTTTTAGTGGAGGGTATAAATGTCTTTGATGGAAATGTTTTATAAAATCTTTATTTTTGTCCACTCACAGTCTTTCTGTTTTTAATACCCTTCAGGTTGACAGCGGATGTGGACTGTAGCAGAGATCGAGATATCACATGCCTCCTCCGGATCCTGGCGTACTCTGATAGCCCGGGAGGGCAAAGGTCGGAAATATCCCTTGTCTGACACCTCGTGTCAGACGGGAGCAGGGTCATCCCGCACTAATCCCGGGGGGATTGGGATGGGTCCTGTCAATTACAAATATTTTCAAAACCCCCCTTTTTATTCTTTATTCTTTTATTTTTTTATTCTTTTATTCTTTGAT
Source organism: Prinsepia uniflora (assembly GCA_032719365.1). Lineage (NCBI taxonomy): Eukaryota > Viridiplantae > Streptophyta > Magnoliopsida > Rosales > Rosaceae > Prinsepia > Prinsepia uniflora. The sequence goes on from CM064869.1 coordinate 71,474,025, forward strand.
TCCTTTATTCTTTTATTCCTTTACTCTTTAATTTATTGATTCTTTGATTCTTTAATTCTTTTAATTCTTCATTATTTGATTCTTTTATTTCTTTATTCTCTTATTCATCTATTCTTTAATTTATTAATTCTTTGATTATTTAATTCTTTGATTATTTAATCCTTTAATTCATTATTCTTTTATTCATCTCCCACTAACACATTATTAATGTTTCCTAATTTCCCCGGTTAAGAACGATCCCTATTTACCAATACTACATCTACACAAAAAGGGTTTAAATTGCATAACACTCGAATTACATGTTTAATTTAATGCGTAGTTTGGGCTTAGTCAGGGTATCACAATAACCGAGTCTTTAAACTCATCACAGTAACCGAGTCTTTAAACTCAATCCGTGTCGTTAAACCCAATCCGGGCCCGCCCCCGTCATAACATATCCGGGTCTTTAAACCCAAAATCAAATCCAGCATTGGTACCGGGTCTTTAAACCTAAATCATGTGTAAATCATAACAAGTCCGGATCCATCATGATCCAAGTTCCAAAATCAATCCGAAATCACATTTTGTCATAATAGGACTTATGTCCGAATTTCACATTCAATCCCAAATCTTTACTCACAAATCACAATCAAATCATCATCAAAACGTGATATGCATAATAATATAAAATCACTTCATCAAACCATCATTAATGCATAGGATAAAAAAACGTAATCTCGAAACACGTAAAATGCGATAATCACATCGAAAAACGTGCAATCACGTAAAGCAGAAACGACATAATCATCACCACAAAACCATATATAGAAACATAAAACAAGTGAGTAAAAACAGTTATGCATGCTCGATTAGAAATCAAAAGTCCACTCACGGAGTTCGAACGCGTCAATCGCGTCACGTAGGCTCCTCGGTTTCCTCGGGAATGTTCCGGCCTATCAAATATCACAATCTGGGTCACAAACACTTCCAATAAGTTTACATTAATTTTCCTAATTTTTCGGAATTTTTCGACGTAATTAACTTAAAATCCTAAACCTTCGAACCCTCAAAACTATCCCGAACGACGTCCGATCGATTCCAAATTTAACTCAAAATGTTCATTAAACTGAAAGGATGAAATCTCAAGTTGACCGTGACCGGAGATACGGCCTCACACCCCCTCACGCGCCATGCACTGTAGCTACAATGTCATCTTCCTCGCCCGTATTTCTGCTAAACGGGTCCTAAACCCGCGACTCAACCCGGTTGAAACTCTATCAATTCTGACAGGACCGCCCCCGAAGGGACGTTGATAATCGTGCCCGGTCCTGCTCCCGTCTGGCAAGTCGACTGAAACTCCCAACTTACCCTCAGTGCTTGCCAAACCAGGGATAGCCACACGCGTACTTACTCATGCCTCCGCCTCCCGATCGGCCTCGAACAACGCGCCACGACCTGGTGGGTCAATAAAAACCAAAAGGTGTAAGTGGAAAAAAATAAATCAGTTTATAAAACAATTACAGAAAGACGTTTGTACCCTCCACGTAAAACCAATGCATGCATTCAAAAATCATTTCGCAATCCGTTACATTTTGAACGTAAGAAAACAGTGCATGAAATCAAATCATTTTCCTTTTCTTAACCTTCGGGTCTTAGCCCGCAATCATAAACACAGGGCCTCAGCCCAAAACCATGAATCAAAACCAAATACACAACATGATCCAAAACCATCAACCACATAAACCGGGCCACTGCCCGACTCAACCGAAACATCAGAAATTAACAATAAATTACAAGTCAATCATTTTGCTGGATATCAAGTGCGCCCGAGTCTTTAAACTCCAAACCATGCGCATAACCAGGCCTTCCCGGGATTTCAACGAGTCATTAAACTCAAAACATAATCAATAGGCCTTGGGGGTATCACAATAACCGAGTCTTTAAACTCAAACCGGGTCTTTAAACCCAATTCGGGCCCGCCCCCGTCATCAATTAACCGAGTTTTTAAACTCAAAACGTGCTCCAGAAATAGCACCGGGTACGAGTCTTTAAACTCAAAACATAATCAATAGGCCTCGGGGGTATCATAATAACCGAGTCTTTAAACTCAATCCGGGTCTTTAAACCCAATTCGGGCCCGTCTCCGTCATCAATTAACCGAGTCTTTAAACTCAAAACGTGATCTAGCAACAGCACCGGGTCTTTAAACCCAAAACAGTTTTCAACGGTTCTTTAAACCCAAAACATTTGTCAATCACAACAACTCGGGATCCATCCCGAAATCACATTTTGTCATAACAGGACTCATGTCCGAATTTCCACATTCAAATCCCCAAATCTTACTTCACAAAACATAATCAAATCATCATTAAAACGGGGCATATATAATCATATCAAATCACTTTTATCAACCATTACCCATTCCCGAATTCGAATTCGCAATAACAATTCCGTAAAACGGCATCCGGAACCGTCATTCCGAACCCAAATCAGAAATTCATTTTTAAACTTTCGAAAAATCGAAATCTCGTTCATCAAAATTACTTTTGTGCCCCGAGCATCAAGGCCGAAATCACCTTTTTCAAAATCCGTTATAAATCCTTGAAAACACCTCATTTTCAAATCCCAAGGTCCAAAACATCAAAACCACAATCAAAGCACCAAAATCACAGTCAATCCACAACATACTCGAAATTTTGTAAAACGTGCAAATCCGTGAAAAACCTCGAAATCCGTGTCAACACCGTAAACCATACTCACAATCGCAATCCAACATCTTAAAAACATAATGCGTACAAATAACATAAAATCATTCATTAAACCATCATCAAAACATAAGGGGAACCATAGTCTTGAAATACGTGCAGTTTCGTATGCATATCAAAATACGTATAAATACAGAAATCGAAATCATCCCAAGTCATAATCATAACCATAGAAATCATAGAAATATTTATGCATGCATTAAATTTTGAAAGCAACGTCCACTCACACACCGTTCTTAAGGCTCGGTTTCGCGCTGCACGCGTTCCCGTAATTTCCTCCATTTTCCAGGTATCTCAAATGCTGTCCGAAAACATACTTTAGCATCATTAAGAACTCAAAGAACAATATACTAATTTCCCATAATTTTCCGGGAGTCAAACGCTACTTAAAAACGTAACATAAACCGTCGGACCCTCGAAACAACATCGAAATGGTGTCCAATAAATTCGCAACCCACGCTAAAATGTTCGTTACATTGTATAGGATAAAAGTCGTGTTGGAATTACCTCGAAATTCGGGTCCACGCGCCTACTACAGTAACAGCCACAGTCATCGTCTTCACCCGGCTTTCTGATATACGGGCGGTTCAACCCGCATAACGACCCGATTAGATTCCTGCGACAATCAACTCGTTTTCCTCAATTGAACCCTCAAATAGCATCGCAATGTACTTTATTAAAGGTCTGTGACATCCATTTCAAACGTCACGGCCTAAAACTAAATCAATTGACCTCATGTTCTAATCAAGGTTCATCGTCCCCGTTCGCCACACAGTCATCCATTTCCTCAATTGATTAGTTAGGAAGCACCGTAGACTTACGTAGGAGATGATTTTGCAAACAATTTTACAAGAACTTACCTCCATGATCACGATTCCAAGCTCGGTTTTTCTGAAACTCAGTCGTGACTGTCCATGGCTCCCCAGGCTTCGAGCTTTGATCCCCTTGATCTGGATTGACTGAGTGAGGTCCCAGAAGAGTGTTTCGAGCCTCAAATTGGCTTGGGCTGACCTACAATTTGAAATTGGATTTTTGAATTTACTCAGACATGGTTTCGGGTTTCCAGTGCAATCTCTCACCCAGTCCAGACATTTCCCTCCCAACTCGTCTCTCTGGTTCTCATTAGCTCTCTCTGTCCCTCTCAACACATCCCAGAGTCGATTAAACCCTCCAATTACTCCACCCAACCGACCAGAGCTCTGTTCCACATTCTCAAGGGAATAAACAACCAGCCCGTGCACTATCTGTTCAGTTCAATGTCACCACCCAGTTTCAAACTCCAATTCCACCCCACTCACAACTGAACACACCCGTCCCATTGCCCCTGTCTATGTCCCTCACTCAATTGTATAAACAAACCCCAAACCATGCACGCTCATGTCCAGTCTCTGTTTTTCAATTCCAAGCACCAGCACTTGTTTCCCACACAGCTGCATAAACAATTCCCTCAATCCATTAGCACCCAACCCAAGCAATTGATTCCATAAACAATTGCACCGTGCTCTGTTTCTCTTAAAAGAACCCAGCACCATACACGGTTGTCTCGCAAGCAGCAGCCAAAATTACCATTTTACCCTCCTTTGACAAATTACCAAAATGCCCCTCACGCATCTAGACCCGTAACGTGGTCATCCGAACTCCGATTGACGCGTGCCACCTGTTTACGGGCTCAGGGCATCGAGATCTTCCTAACGGTCCTCGGTCCTCGGACCTCCCGATCGAAAAGTCAATATTTTTCCCCTTTTCATCCAAATTACTAAAATGCCCTTGGACTTCCAACGTCATAACTTTCACCTCGAACGTCGGAATCGATCGTGCCACCTGTCTATGAACTCGTGACGTCCCAAACTACATCACGGTCATCGGTCAAAGTCCATTTAACCGTCTGAATTAAAAGTCAACGTTTCACCCATGACTAGGGGCAAAACGGTCATTTTGCATCGTTCATCCGATTCCGCCCAACTAATCACCGATTAACCCCGCTAATCAGGATTAGTTACTAATATAATCCTGGATTCTGGGACGGGTCGTTACAAATTCTCACTTAATTCCTTCCCTTTTTCCACCTAAAACCTTCCATTAAGTGTTAATTTAGGTTCTCCCTTATTAATTTCACACAACAAGCTCTAAATCCAAGTCTTCTCTCAAGATCAAACAGACGGGTCAACTTTTGAAACTCACTCAGACCACCTTGGTTTTCTAACTAAATGATATAGAAGCTTCGTATGACCTAAACAAACTTTAAACCGTAGCCAATTTCAAGAATACTTACCCGTAGGTGGTCGTCCTCAAGCTCAAAATTTTCCAGAAACTGGAACTTCAGTTCTAGGCCAAACCGTGATCAACTGCCTTCGATTTTTGTATGGTTGAGTTCGAAATGAACCCAGAAGACTATTTTTAAACTCTGTTTGGCTCCTCTCAACTCACAGATTTATTCTCAAATTTCCCTCCAATTTTCCCGATTCTGTTTTCTCTCAAGTTCATCAGCTCTCTCCTCTCCAATCTGATCCTCTCAACTCACTCTAACTCCCCATATTCACACCGTCCACCCAACAACTCTTGGAAATCTCTCAGTCCCACTGTGATTCTGTTTCCCGCAAACAGACCCAAAACCAATTCAAAATTCCTCCCGTGCTTTCTTTGTTCCCCTCAGTTCACTCAACACGCCTAGCACTCAGCCTTTCTCAGTGACCAATGTCACTCACAACGTTAAACAATTCACTGAACAATCCACTTAACGGATTAAAAAATTCCCACGGCAAACCATCATGGCTGTTTCAAACTGTGCCTTGGAAAATTACCGTTTTGCCCTCTTTCACAAAATTACCAAAATGCCCTTCTTGTTCTAGAACCGTAACTCAACCGTCCGAGGTCAGTTTTCAGCGTGCCGCCTGTCTACGGACTCAGGGAATCGAGACCTACCTAACGGTCCTCGAATTGTGTGAAAAATAGTGGTTGAACAAAAAGTCAAAAATTTCCTCCTTTTCGACCTAATTACGAAAATGCCCTTGAACTTCCGAACGTCATAACTTCTTCCCTAATCGTCAAAATCGGACGTGCCACCTGTCTACGGACTCGTGACGTCCCGAACTACGTCACAGTCATCGGTCAATGTCCGTTCGGCCTACCGAGTAAAAAATCAACAAATTGCCCATACTATTCATAAGGGTAAAAACGTCATTTCATTTAATATTTTACAAATTTACTGACAGGACTCATCCCAATCCCCCCGGGATTAGTGTGGGATAACCCTGCTCCCGTCTGACACGAAGTGTCAGACAAGTTATATTTCCGACCTTTGCCCTCCCGGGCTATCAGAGTACGTCAGGATCCGGAGGAGGTATGTGACATCTCGGTCTCTGCTACAGTCCACATCCGATGTCAACCTGAAGGGCAGTCAAAACATTAAAAGCTGTGAGTGGACAAAACCAAGAGTTTATAAAACATATTTCATAAAAGACATTTGTACCCTCCACTAAAAAGCATGCATGCATTCGAAAACCATTTATTCAGAAAAACCATAATGAAATCAAGTACACGGGCCATTGCCCAAATCCATAAAGGACTCAGCCCAAATCATAAGGGACTCACCATACGGGCCACTACCCAAAACCTGTGTAAACACACATCATATATCATATATAGCATACATCACATATACATATAATTCACACAACCAATCCTGTCACGGTTTCCAAAGCTACGCGCGTGCTACCCAGGTCTCAATCCGAGTATTCTCAAAGTCAAGATCAATGTCCGTAGACCACTGACCATACCCGAGGTAATAATAATCATAGCCTTCCTGAGAGTAAGGAACCCAACTGGGGGGTGACTCCACTCAGTCGGTGCTCCGTGACTACTCCGGGGTCCACCCAGGCCAACGACCCTCTCCGGAGGAGATAATAGAAGTAAAGGAAGGTATATGAATACATATATATACATAACATAAACGTTCATGCCCGGTTCCCTTGAACCGTCATGATCCATAACATCCATGCCTGGTTCCCATAAACTGTCATGCATCACAATGACCTGACAAAGGTTCATGCCGGTTCCCATAAATCGTCATGAACCAGAATGACCTTTCCAGAGTTCATGTCGGTTCCCATAAACCGTCATGAACTCGGAAATCCATCAAGGGTCCCTGACCCGAAATCATCAGTGTAAAACAACTGGGTCTCGTGCCCGAACATATGACTCAACTGGGCACCGTACCCGATATCTAAGGGTCAGTCACGACTCCGATCATAGTGATGCGTGCAACCATTCATCCAGGACCACTCTCAATCCTGGTATGTCGCCGTGAACGAATCAACCGACGCGACCACCACAAGATCATGGTGCACTCATCACCGATCGATATCCTGAACCGTCAGCACTCCGAAGTCGAGCCTCCCCAGGCTGCCCGACCACGAATCGTGCATCGTGACCTCTCCGGAAGGAACACATCACAATCCGGAGGCGCGCGTCGTATCGTCGATCGCCGTGCACATAGCACCCGTCGCGACCACGATTTAGACCCGAAGGTCGTAAATAGCGTCATATGCCTGAGACAAAACCAAATGGGTCTCATACCAGAGTTTATCCTTTTAGAAATCCAAAACCTTTTCATTTAGACCAATAAAGAGATACATACCGTCTAAGCACCGTATACGGCCGAAACCTCGAAATACGTGCTTATACGTAACCACATACAAATGCACCCATGGCATCATCAAACTTGTAATAAAACATATAATAAACATTTATGCATGCACCAATTTAGAAAACAAGGTCCACTCACAGACCGTCCGAGTTGCCGCCTCGATTTGCGTGCCATACGGCTCCCCGAGCCGATCACCATCACCGGGACTCCCAAACCTGTCCAAATTTTAATAGAAGGTTACTAACTACTTAATTAACCTCCTACCAAAGCCCCGTAGTTTTCCCGAACTTTTAACTATTTTTAAGCCGACTCTAAACCTTCCGATGACCCAAAACATATCGAGACGGTGTCCGATTGACACGAAACCAGTCCCAAAATATTCGTTACATCGAATAGAAGATTTCCCGTGTTGAACACTTTCCCAAATTATGGACCACGTGCCCTCACGGGCCCCTAGAAAGTCGAAAATACTGTTCATCGGCACTAACCTCCAGCAGACCGGTTTTACTGTTCATGGCCGGTTCACCTGGTTTGGCCGGTTCACAGCCCTAGACACCCTATTTTTCATCCTAGTTCTTCCTTTTAGGTTCCTTTCATCCTATTTTGGTGTTTTCTATCCATTCCAATCCTTAAAACAACCTAAAAACCGCCTAAACCCATGGTTCGATTTTGAACCAAACGGTTCAAAGTTCTCAAAACTCTCTCATGGCTGCCCAGCCATCCCAAGCTTCCTTAAACCTTCCTAACATGTCCCTAGCAACCTAATGGACTTATTAAAACCGTTAAAAACCAACCATAACATCAAAAATGTGAAAATGGATCAAAATGGACTTATCGTGAACCTCACGGGTTCTTTCTCCTTCCAGCCGCCGTGGACGGCGGTTCAGGCCTCCAGGCCGGCCACCTCAGCTCCCTCAGTCTCCCTGGTCCTCACGGCTGGTCATGGATTAAGGTGGGATGGGTTTTGGGTTGCACAAAGATGGAGAAATGGTGGGTGTGTGTGTGAGATCGGGTGGTTTTGAAAACAAGGAAGGAAATGATCGATGCATGAATGTATATGGGTGGCCTGTGGATGGGTGACACTTGTCACTCATCCATAGGGCAAGGATTAAATATCTGGGCCCCCACTAAGTCCAAAAGTTAACTCGTTTCGTAATTCGTGCAATAGTGCACTTGAACTTCCGTGAACCGTAACTTCGCCGTCGAACATCCGAATTCGACGTGCCGCGTGTCTATGGATTCGTATCGTCCTTATCTACGTAACGGTCTTCGGCCCTCGGCCATCAGACCTCTTGGTCAAAAAGTCAACATTTGACTCCTCTTTAACCAAAATTACCAAAATGCCCCTAAACTTCCAAACATCATAACTTCCTCATCGAACGTCGGAATTGAACGTGCCACCTGTCTATGAACTCGTGACGTCACAAGCTACGTCACGGTTATCGGTCAAAGTCCATTTGACCGCCCGATCGAAAAGTCAACGTTTTGCCACGATCAGGGGCAAAACGGTTATTTCGCACTGTTCGCCCGATTTCGCCCAACTAATCACGGATTAGCCTCACTAATCGTGATTAGTCACTAATCTAATCATGGAATTTGGGATGGGTCGTTACAACCTTCCCTCCTGAATTAATTTCTTCCTCGAAATTCCAACCGACCTAATTCCAACCGTTCTTCCCTCCTTAATTTAGTTCCGTTCTCGAAACTCCAACTATCCTGACTCCACATCCACTTCGTGGAAAGTAGAATCGACCGCAAAACACGTGTACACTAGTACATCCATTAAACAAAATAGTACGTACTCGTCCGCAACCAGACGTACCACTAACTCTCACGTCGCATCGTCTACATTCAACCACGTCGAATAGTAGAAGTCGTACGCTCCGAATTGACACCACTAGTCAAATCTACCGTTTCGTTAACACAACCAACTAGACGATTCCTTTCTCAAACTCCAACCTATCCTGACGTCTGCTCCCACTGGGAGTCATCAGACCTCACTAATTGATCCACGTTGACACTTTCGACAAACTTTCACCACTTGACAGTCGTCAGTCGAAAATTGACACTATACCCGTTTGTGGTTATACTAACCACCAACACACTCATCCTGAGTATACGTATACCAACATCTAACTCGACCTGTGAGTAACCGGACCCATCAGAATACCATGACCCACTGCACAGTATCCAATGTCCAGTCCACGACCTCAACTAATCTGATGGTATTGGAACCAATCCGACTACCAACACGTTCTCCAGCATACCACTGGTATAACCAGAATACCGCTACCAGACACCACAAGTCTGCCCAGTATCGTACCTCGAACAATGTACAAGGTACATACATCTACCGATCAATCAGCTTACCACAACAACAACGACAACACGACCACCTAGGTCGTTGCCAAACACGTTTCTATAATGGAGTTCATCTGTCCAATCCAGCATTAGACAAATCGAAACTCTAACCCCTCATCTATTTCCAAATCCGAATCCGAATCCGCAATTTCATAAGAAATCACGAATTCAAATCCAGAAATCATATCCATAATCATGTCCAAATTCGAATCCGAAATCATCATTCCGTAGACTAGTATTAGGAATGACCATTCCGAACCCAAATCCATAAAAGAAAATCCATAGTCAAGCTTCAGAATCAAATCCTGAATCGTCACCCAGAATCCGATTCCAAAACCCAAATCCAGAAATCCTCTTTCAAGTTCCAAGATCAAATCCTGAATCGTCATCCAGAAATCTGATTCTAAAACTCGAAACCTCGTTCACGTCTACCTAGATGCACCAAAACCGAACCTATCGGTTACCTGATCAATACATTCGATTTACTTCATAGGGAAGCCAATCCCAATATCGACACATCTCTATGACTGACCATATCCGACCATGTCAGAAAACTACTCATCGGACAACTACTCAGGCGAGTAGTAAGCCATATGGGATTTACCTCGAAAAGAAGTTCAGTCCCATCATGCTCCACTCAAACATCCCAGTAAGAGTGATAAACTCTCCACCAATCTGAATCATCAAGATCATGATCCAGATCCATAACGATACCCAAAGTCCTAAACCAATTCCCACATCTAAACAGATCAGTCAACGACAAAACACGCCGAGACTGTGGGTTCTCACTGATTACCTCGTATCAATCCTTTTCATTCCACCTAGAAAAAATCAAGAATGATACACGATAATGACACAAATCCATCCTTCGTGAATGCAAATAAAACTCGCTGCACTCACCACGTCACGTAATCAACATCATCTGCCACCAAGCAGAAAATGAGAAATCTCAGTCATCCAACTTCGATATACTCAATTCTCCGGATGGCCCAAGATAAATTACGGGTCCACCAACCAATACACGATCAGCGTACTTGTGGCAACCAACAACATCTACATCATCAACATCGTCTACCATCATCAATCATGGTAGAACCTGAGAAGTCACCCAAACGACTCCGAAATACCCATTACTAAGGTGGAAAATCCGCATTCCACTCGTCACCTCAATCACAACCTCTCGCGATTCCAAAGTTCCAACCATATCGAAACCAACACACTTGGACATCAACCACGTGTCCATCACTAATTTAACTCTATCTGTGATCCACTCCTGAACCACAGATACCGAACATATAAGTAACTCGATGGAGTCACATCCCGACTCGTGACTTACCGTCATCACAATCACTGGCACCAGCACCAGCACCAGTACCTGCACCAACGCATTATCACCTGCACTAGTATCAGCACACAGGCATCCACACTAGTAGCAGCACACTAACACCAGTATCAGTATCAGCACACCGTGTGCAAACTGACAACCCTGGATCTCCGCTCATACCAAGCGACGATCGCGTACCTCTGCTCGTATAGGAGAAACTCTGCCTCCCTCGTACCCGACAACTCTGGGTACGGTCACCCTAACAACTCATGCGAGAAAAGGAAACGTCCCCGAACGTCCCCGATTCCCAACAACCGTAACTACAACCACTCCGTATCCCGCTCAGGGATTCCATCGAAAAGTACCAACCCTGATAACTTGTCCAACCAAACTTTAACTAGTCGCAACTCGACTCAACCAATGTCGTCTACCAGGTCGCCAATGACCTTAGTTGCGCCAAACCACAACTGAGTAGCACGACAACCAACTCGGTCTAACCGATAACCAAAAGTAGTCCAAAATATATATAAGTACATAATATAACATAACCAACAACACACATAGTTAGACCAGGGATAGGTATGTCATTAGGATCGTTGACTATCTCAGTCGTCAACCGGTTTACAGAGCATAAGAAATATTTACAAACAAGGATTAAAGTCCTACGCGGTCAGAACTCGAGTACGCAACGGTTTGTTTATTCTTCTGCCTCAATACGAGCCTCAGTACCTGTGCACAGGTTTGGAGGGTACAAAAACAGTAAAGGTGTGAGTGGACAAAAATAAAGGTTTAGAAATACATTTATCGAAATAGTCTTACCCTCCAGTTTTCACAAACATGCATGCATATCATATAAAACATGAGTTCTATAAATCAAAGGTAAAAGAAAACAGTTAATTTTAATTCCAAATCAATCATGATACCACCATCTTCAACATCCAATCTTAATATTTAATAACCCGTCACGCTATCAATGCAACGCGTGCAACTCGGGTGTCTCACGTCCGAGTACCTCCCCAGGATCAACGACGTCTGGGGTGATATCATCTCCAGGATCAACGACGTCTGGAGGATATCAATACTCACACTCCTGAGATTGAGCCTCCCCTCGGAGCTACTCATCTCCAGGCAGTGGATCGTGACTACTCCAGGATCTACGACGTTTGGAGGAGACTATCAAATCACCGAGGATGGTACCACTAATCAAGAATCTCATTTCAAAACTATTTAAATCTCAAAATCAAATCAATAGTTCAACAGGGTCTCTGTCCGAAATATAGCATTTCCACAGCACAAGTAAATTCCATAAATTCATGTCTAACAGATCATTTATAATTCAATTTCTTCAATTAAATCATGTAATTTAGTTTCAAAGTCAAAAGCCATCTCAAATCTTAGGCCATCGCCCAAAATCACAATTTTATGATTTTCTCGAAATTCGTGCCCAAAAGCAATATAATAATAATATAATATTCCCAAAATCCGGAAATCATCATATCACATCATTAATCATGGCAAATCAATTTAAATCATATTATAAGCATTTAAAAGCAGTTAAAACATATATGCATGCATTTAGGGTAGAAAACAAAAGCCCACTCACACACCTTCCAGATTGCTCGGATTCGAGCTGTTCGTTCTCGTCCGATGTCCCGAGAATATTTCGGCCTGTCAAACATGTAAATAGGGTCACTAGAGTATCATATAATCTTAGGTACGAATTTCCGAATCTTCGGAATAAAATAATATTATTTAAACGTAACCTATACGCTTCGGATACGCAAAACTATCCTCAATTTATCTCCGATTGACCCGAAACTAACGCCAATAGGTTCGTACCATCGAGAACATCAAAAAGTATGTTGAACCCATCTTCAAATTCCCGGTCACGCGCCCTCACGCACCGTCGCAAGCGGCTGCGCGTAACAGCCACGCGCCGTGAACAGTGCCTGCTACAGTATCTCTCTCTTGCCCGTTTCTCTGGTATTCGGGTCTGCGACCCGCGATCAGACCCGACTCCTTTTCCCTTGATTCTAACTCAATTCCTTCCGTTCTTTCACTCATTAATATCTATCCAATCTAACTGATAGTTCTGTGCCTTCAATTGAATCAATTAAACCATAAAACGCTTCGACTCACGAAGAACACTCATCGGATCCTAATTCGGGTTTGACCTCAAATCGACCTGTTTTCTTCAATTATTCACACCAGAAGCACCATAGGAGCATAATGAACACGAAATCAAGATCAATTTCATGAAATTTTACCTCTAAGTAACTTGACTCAAGCTCGATTTTTCCAAACAGTTGCAGCGTCTGATCGTCACAATTTCACCTCCAATTTTTGTTCCAATTGATTGGGTTCGAGTCGTTTAGCTCCCAGGAAGCTAAATCTCACCTCAATTTCACACCAAACTGTCTCAAAAATTAAAATCGAGATCAAGGTTTTTGGATGGTTTTCGGGTATGTGCAGCACGGGTTTCCTCTGAGTTTTGTTCGGTTTCCTTTCGGTTTTTCTCTCCAAATTATCTCTAATCTCTTACTCAATTACACTTGACTCCACTGCAATCGATCAAGATGAATATAGGATGTTCTCTGTTTTGGTGTTTGAAGGTTTTGGTCGTGTACGGTTACTGTTCATCAATTAACAATCTTCAATTAACTAATTAATTTACTCCTTAAGTGCCACTAATCATCCCTAAGAAGTGACATTTGTCACTTGATGCTTTACATGAGTCATTTAATGGCATGAATCAGCAAGTCAAGTGAAGTTATAATTATCCTTCCACCGTCCAAGTATAATCCACCCAAAATTACCATTTTACCCTTCTTAAGCACAATTACCATTTTACCCCTACACTTCACAACCCCGTAACTTCTTCATCCAAACTCCGTTTTCGACGTGCCACCTGTCTACGGATTCAGCGTTCCGAGACCTACACAATGGCACAAGAAAAATGTACAAACAATATACCAAACAAAAAGTCAACTTTTAGCCATATCCTTCTAGGGGTAAAAACATCATTTTCACATTATTTTAATATTTTACAATTTTTGGATTTTTCGGGGCGTTACAACCTTCCCCCCTTGGGAAATTTCGTCCCCGAAATTTCACGGAAACAAGTACGGATACTGTTCTCGCATATGAGCTTCGGGTTCCCAAGTAGCTTCTTCTACATTCTGATTTCGCCAAAGCACTTTCACTAGGGGAATTGTCTTTCGGCGGAGTACCTTATCCTTTCGATCCAAGATCTGCACAGGTTGTTCCTCAAAACTTAGATCTTCCCTGAGCTCAATAGGTTGCTCTTCTAGTACATGGGACTCGTCATGCACATATTTTCGCAACATTGACACATGAAAGACATTATGAACTCTGGAAAGCTCGGAAGGTAATGCTAGTCTGTAAGCCACTCGGCCGATCCGCTCAATAATCTCATAATGACCAATAAAACGGGGGCTTAATTTCCCACGTCTGCCAAATTGTACTATGCCTTTCCAAGGTGATAACTTTAGGAAAACCCAATCTCCAACGGCAAATTCAAGATCTCTTGTCCGTCGATCCATGTAGCTCTTTTGCCTATCCTGGGCCGCCTTGAGTCTCTCCCGGATAAGCTTGACCTTCTCCGTCGCCAGATCAATCAATTCAGACTTAGACAATTTTCTTTCGCCCACTTCTGTCCAACACAAAGGAGTTCTGCATTGTCGTCCATATAAAGCTTCATAAGGTGCCATCCCAATGCTCGCCTGGTAGCTATTGTTGTAGGCGAATTCCATCAATGGTAAGTGTGACTCCCAAGTTCCTTGAAATTGCAGAACACATGCCCTCATCATATCTTCCAGGATCTGGATAGTTCGTTCTGACTGTCCGTCTGTCTGAAGGTGGAACGCCGTACTGAAATGCAATCTCGTCCCAAAAGCTTCCTGTAAACTTTGCCAAAATCTAGAGGTGAATCGTGGATCTCGATCTGAAATAATAGAGGCAGGTGTACCATGTAACCGGATGATCTCATTAATGAATAAAGTAGCATACTGGGACATCTGAAAATCTTCCTTTACAGGTAAGAAATGCGCTGATTTGGTAAGCCTGTCCACAATCACCCAAACTCCATCGTGGCCTCTGGGCGTCCTCGAAAGTTTAAATACAAAGTCCATGGTTATATGGTCCCATTTCCATTCTGGGATAGGAAGCGGTTGCAGTGCTCTATAGGGTCTTTGTCTTTCGGCTTTTACTTGTTGGCATATCAAACATTTGCTCACATATTCAGCAATTTCTCGTTTCATTCCAGGCCACCAGTAATGTTCTCGGAGCGTACGGTACATCTTAGTTCCTCCTGGGTGCATAGCGTATGCTGAACTATGAGCTTCATCCAGAATTTCCTTCTTTAACACAGCATCAGCAGGAACACATAATCTGCCTTCTTTTGTCAAGGCTCCATCCGTACTCACTGCATAATCCTGTCATTCCCCGGCTTCCACTTCAATCTGGAGAATACATAAGATAGGGTCTTGGAACTGAGCTTCAATTACCTGATCAAGTAGAATTGGTCGAACCTAGAAACTCGCTACCAAACCACCTTGGTTATCCAGTTTCAACATAGCACCAGTCCGACGAAGCTCAACCAATAAGGGTAGATGTACCATCTGCAAATGAGCTATAGAACGTGCTGACTTCCTACTCAACATATCTGCCACTATGTTTGCTTTCCCTGGATGATATTCGATCGTGCAGTCATAATCTTTAAGCAATTCCAGCCATCTTTTTTGCCGCACATTTAACTCGTTTTGTGTGAAAAAGTACTTTAAACTCTTGTGATCCGTAAAAAGTCTACAAGTGGCACCATATAAATAATGTCGCCAGATCTTGAGTGCATGCACCACTGCAGTCAGTTCTAGATCATGGGTAGGGTAATTGTGTTCATGTGGTTTTAATTGTCGAGAGGCATAAGCAATTACCTTACCATGTTGCATCAACACGCACCCCAATCCATGCAAGGATGCATCCGTATACACGTCAAATTCACCACTATCGTCCGGAAGAACCAACACCGGAGCGGATGTCAATCGTTTCTTCAATTCTTGAAAACTCCGCTCACAAGCTTCATTCCAAATGAACTTAACTCCCTTTCTGGTCAATTGGGTCAGTGGAGCAGCAATAGTAGCAAATCCTTCGACAAAACGTCTGTAGTAACCGGCCAATCCCAAAAAGCTTCTCACTTCAGTTACCGTCTTCGGTTGTTCCCATTTTGCGAATGCCTCAATCTTCTGGGGATCAACACAAATGCCTTCTGCAGAAATCACATGCCCCAGAAATCCCACACTGGTTAGCCAAAATTGGCACTTACTCAACTTCGCATACAACTTGTTCTCCCTCAGTGTCTCAAGCACAAATCTCAGGTGTTTCTCATGCAGCTTTTTACTCTTGGAATACACCAAAATATCATCAATAAATACAATGACAAACTGATCCAGATATTTCCGGAATACTCGGTTCATTAGATCCATAAATGCCGCCGGTGCATTGGTTAACCCAAACGGCATTACTAGAAACTCATAATGACCATACCGAGTTCGGAATGCTGTTTTTGGAATATCTTCTTCCCGAATCCTCAACTGATGATAACCAGAACGGAGATCAATCTTCGAGAAATACTTGGCCCCCCTTAATTGATCAAACAAATCATCAATCCTGGGCAAAGGATACTTATTTTTTATTGTGGCCTTGTTGAGCTGTCTGTAATCCATGCACAATCTCAAACTGCCTTCTTTCTTCTTTATAAACAACACGGGGGCTCCCCACGGTGATACGCTCGGTCGAATGAACCCCATGTCAATTAGATCTTGCAGTTGCACCTTCAGTTCCTTCAATTCAGCTGGGGCCATACGATAAGGAGTCAATGAAATGGGTCGTGTACCAGGGATCAAATCAATAGTGAACTCCACCTCCCTATGTGGTGGTAACCCTGGCAAATCCGCAGGAAACACATCCGGAAACTCACATACTATGGGGATATCTTCGGCCTTAACTGGTGAATCCCGTACATCAATCACCTGTGCTAAATAGCCCTGACAACCTGTCCTCAACAATTTCTCTGCCGTGAAGGCGGATATGATTTTGGCGGGTAACGCTCTCCGATCTCCCTGAAATACCACCTCCGGTAACCCTGGGCTCCGGAGTAGTACCTTCTTCTCGAAACATTCAATTGAGGCATGATGGGTTGTCAGCCAATCCATCCCAAGAATAACGTCAAAATCACATAAATCTAACAATATTAAATCAGCTACTAAATGCACACCTCCTATCAATATAGGATAATCTCGTATCACTTGGTTGACTACATAAACATCACCGGTCGGCGTACCGACTCCCATATCACAACCGAGTGCAGAAATCTCTCTATCAGCTAAGGTTGCATAAGTGCAAGAAAAAAAAGAATGCGTAGCTCCCGGGTCTATTAAGGTACGTGCATCATGACCAAAAATAGGAAGCATACCTATCACCACTCCTGGAGTTGCTTGGGCCTCCTGTTGGGTTATTGCAAACACTCGAGCCTGTGGTCCTGAAGTCTGACCACGTCCCCGTGATCCACCACGTCTGCGACCAACTCCGTTTCCTCCAGTTGCGTCAGAAGTCGAGGCTGTATTCAAATTCTACTCTGCTGTCCCCCGGCCTGTACCACTGTTACCTGACCGGTATGGGCAGTTCCTTATAATGTGTCCAGGCTCTCCACTAGAAAAACAAGTCACTGAACTCGGCCGACTAGATCTCTCACTCTGTCTCGCAGTAGATCCCACATATGTTCCACTGGGCTGAGTTGTTGCCTGAGGTCGAACACCAAATTGTTTCGTACCTCCTCCACTGCTATAACTCGGTCGAGTACCACCAGAAGATCCAGAACTAAAACCACCCCTTTTTGGCCATCTTTGGTTCGGGGCTCCCTGATATGATCGCTCCCGGCGCCGGCCGAAACCCGAAAACTGATGTCGTACTAGTAATGTTGCCTCAACTCTAGCGGCAGCATCAGATAACTCTCTCAGAGTAGCAAACGATCCCACTATTACAGCACCACGGATCTTATTTCGTAACCCCTGCTCAAACCTTCTGCACTTATCTTCTTCATTGGCCACATACAGAGGAGCGAAATTAGCTAGGTTCAAGAACTTTTGTTCATAATCAGCCACAGACATATTTCCTTGTTGCAGCTGAAGGAACTTCACTACCTTGGCATTACAAAAGGAACGAGGATAGAATTGATCTAGGAAACGATGCCTGAAATCCTCCCAAGTCAGGGTGCTAGCAGCCAATCCCGTCAACTGTAAGCCGCGCCACCATCTATACGTCTGACTACTCAGCATAAACGTGGCTAAAGGAACCATGTCTCTGGGTGGACATCGCATGATCTCAAAAATCCTCTCCAACTGGGTAATCCAATCATAGGCTTCGTCTGGGTTGGTCTGGCCCGTAAAGCTAGTGGCCCCTAAACGTTGAGCTCTTTCGACATCTGGACCTTCTATCTCTTCGCCAGGCTGTGCACGAGGCTCGTGTCGCGGAGGCATTTTAAGGTAGCTGTAAACAGAAACAGATTAGTATAACAACCCATGCACACCATGTGCCGAACTCAGACCGCAAACCTATGCTCTGATACCAATTGACAGGACCCATCTCGATTATTCCTCGATAATCGTGAATGATCCTGCTCCCGTCTGACTATGATTTTAAAATACCAAAAGTAGTCCAAAATATATATAAGTACATAATATAACATAACCAACAACACACATAGTCAGACCAGGGATATGTATGTCATTAGGACCGTTGACTATCTCAGTCGTCAACTGGTTTACAGAGCATAAGAAATATTTACAAACAAGGATTAAAGTCCCACGCGGTCAAAACTCGAGTACGCAACGGTTTGTTTATTCTTCTGCCTCAATACGAGCCTCAGTACCTGTGCACGGGCCTGGAGGGTACAAAAACAGTAAAGGTGTGAGTGGACAAAAATAAAGGTTTAGAAATACATTTATCGAAATAGTCTTACCCTCCAGTTTTCACAAACATGCATGCATATCATATAAAACATGAGTTCTATAAATCAAAGGTAAAAGAAAACAGTTAATTTTAATTCCAAATCAATCATGATACCACCATCCTCAACATCCAATCTTAATATTTAATAACCCGTCACGATATCAATGCAACGCGTGCAACTCGGGTGTCTCACGTCCGAGTACCTCCCCAGGATCAACGACGTCTGGGGTGATATCATCTCCAGGATCAACGACGTCTGGAGGATATCAATACTCACACTCCTGAGATTGAGCCTCCCCTCGGAGCTACTCATCTCCAGGCAGTGGATCGTGACTACTCCAGGATCTACGACGTCTGGAGGAGACTATCAAATCACCGAGGATGGTACCACTAATCAAGAATCTCATTTCAAAACTATTTAAATCTCAAAATCAAATCAATAGTTCAACAGGGTCTCTGCCCGAAATATAGCATTTCCACAGCACAAGTAAATTCCATAAATTCATGTCTAACAGATCATTTATAATTCAATTTCTTCAATTAAATCATGTAATTTAGTTTCAAAGTCAAAAGCCATCTCAAATCTTAGGCCATCGCCCAAAATCACAATTTTATGATTTTCTCAAAATTCGTGCCCAAAAGCAATATAATAATAATATAATATTCCCAAAATCCAGAAATCATCATATCACATCATTAATCATGGAAAATCAATTTAAATCATATTATAAGAATTTAAAAGCAGTTAAAACATATATGCATGCATTTAGGGTAGAAAACAAAAGCCCACTCACACACCGTCCAGATTGCTCGGATTCGAGCTGTTCGTTCTCGTCCGATGTCCCGAGAATATTTCGGCCTATCAAACATGTAAATAGGGTCACTAGAGTATCATATAATCTTAGGTACGAATTTCCGAATCGTCGGAATAAAATAATATTATTTAAACGTAACCTATACGCTTCATATACGCAAAATTATCCTCAATTTATCTCCGATTGACCCGAAACTAACGCCAATAGGTCCGTATCATCGACAACATCAAAAAGTATGTTGAACCCATCTTCAAATTCCCGGTCACGCGCCCTCACGCGCCGTCGCAAGCGGCTGCGCGTGACAGCCACGCGCCGTGAACAGTGCCTGCTACAGTATCTCTCTCTCGCCCGTTTCTCTGGTATTCGGGTCTGCGACCCGCGATCAGACCCGACTCGTTTTCCCTTGATTCTAACTCAATTCCTTCCGTTCTTTCACTCATTAATATCTATCCAATCTAACTGATAGTTCTGTGCCTTCAATTGAATCAATTAAACCATAAAACGCTTCGACTCACGAAGAACACTCATCGGATCCTAATTCGGGTTTGACCTCAAATCGACCTGTTTCCTTCAATTATTCACACCAGAAGCACCATAGGACCATAATGAACACGAAATCAAGATCAATTTCATGAAATTTTACCTCTAAGTAACTCGACTCAAGCTCGATTTTTCCAAACAGTTGCAGCGTCTGATCGTCACGATTTCACCTCCAATTTTTGTTCCAATTGATTGGGTTCGAGTCGTTTAGCTCCCAGGAAGCTAAATCTCACCTCAATTTCACACCAAACTATCTCAAAAATTAAAATCGAGATCAAGGTTTTTGGATGGTTTTCGGGTATGTGCAGCACGGGTTTCCTCTGAGTTTTGTTCGGTTTCCTTTCGGTTTTTCTCTCCAAATTATCTCTAATATCTTACTCAATTACACTTGACTCCACTGCAATCGATCAAGATGAATAAAGGATGTTCTCTGTTTTGGTGTTTGAAGGTTTTGGTCGTGTACGGTTACTGTTCATCAATTAACAATCTTCAATTAACTAATTAATTTACTCCTTAAGTGCCACTAATCATCCCTAAGAAGTGACATTTGTCACTTGATGCTTTACATGAGTCATTTAATGGCATGAATCAGCAAGTCAAGTGGAGTTATAATTATCCTTCCACCGTCCAAGTATAATCCACCCAAAATTTCCATTTTACCCTTCTTAAGCACAATTACCATTTTACCCCTACACTTCACAACCCCGTAATTTCTTCATCCGAACTTCATTTTCGACGTGCCACCTGTCTACGGATTCAGCGTTCCGAGACCTACACAATGGCACAAGAAAAATGTACAAACAATATACCAAACAAAAAGTCAACTTTTAGCCATATCCTTCTAGGGGTAAAAACGTCATTTTCACATTATTTTAATATTTTACAATTTTTGGATTTTTCGGGGCGTTACACAAACGGACTTTGACCGATGACCGTGACGTAGTTCGGGACGTCACGAGTTCATAGACAGGTGGCACGCCCGATTTCGACATTCGAGGAGAAAGTTATGACGTGCGGAAGTTGGTGAAAGGGGCCGAAAATTGACTTTTTGATCGGGAACATGTTTGGACTTTCCGGGAGTACCGTTGGATAGGTCTCGGGACGTTGAATCCGTAGACAGGTGGCATGCGTCAATCGGAGTTCGGACGAGGAAGTTATGGGTCTGGAAAGTTCAGGGGCAGAACGGTAAATTGTCACATGAAGGGTAAAATGGTAATTTGGGTCGTTTAAGCCCTAAAAGGTTCCATAGCTGATTTTAAATAGTTTAACATGGCTGATTCAGCCAATTGGGATAAGGGTTAAGTCTCAGTTGACATTTGGCAATTGTTAAGATTGATTAGTGGCTAAATGCCTAATATGACAAAGGAAACCGCCCATTTTCATTTGTTTAAAATTGACCAAATTGATCGATCAAGAGGTGAAACAGGGAGATTCTGAAATGGGAAGAGGAACCCAGAGAGAAAACGAGTAAGATTGAAGGAACAATTGAGGGAAAACAGAACTGAAAAACCCAGAAAACCCGAAAATACCTGTAAGGAAGCTAGGATCGATTTCGATGTTGTGCGTGTTTTTGAATGAAATTGATGATTCCTTTAGCTCCCTGGGAGTGAGACGAGTCGAACTGGATTAAGAACGAAGGCAATTCGAGGTGTTTTGACTTAGAACAGAACGGGGGAGGAAACTGGATTTTCGATCTTGAGTCGTGGATTTGAGGCCATGGGACAGTGAAATTGATCTTGGAAATGTGTTCCTTATGGTTCCACGATGCTTCCTGATGCATCAATTGCAGGAAAACGATGGCAAATGAGGGAGTTCCATGAAAGCACAGTGTACGGCTGTTCTTCGTGGAATCAAGTTCAGTTCAATGCGATTCAGGTAATATTTGATATAATTCGAGTTAAAGAACCTAAATTAAGTTTCTAATGATGTAAATGGACGATTGAATTGAAAGAAATAATGTCGAATTGGTAGAAACCCAGCCGGGTTGCATCGCGGGTTAGCCAGACCCGTTTACCAGGTAAACGGGCGAAGGAGATCACTGTTCATGGATACTGTTCATGGCGCGTGGCAACCACGCGTAGCTACTCACGGAGGCACGTGGAGGCGCGTGAGTGGGAATTTCGAGGTACGGTCAACATGAAACTTGTCCTATTTAACGTAACGAACATATTTGGTTTTGGTTGCGAGTCGATCAGACGCCGTCTCGATAATGTTTCGAGGGTCCGAAGGTTTAAGTTACGTATTTAATTAATATTAAATTCCCATAAAATTAGGGGAAAATTAGATGATGTAAATTGACTTGTTAGTAACCTTAAATAACGATTGTGAACAGGATTCGAGATTCCGAGCAAGTGTCGGAAATTACGAAAACGCGTGCAGCGCGGGAAACAAGCAATTGGACGGTGTGTGAGTGGACTTTTGTTTTCTACCCTGAATGCATGCATATATGTTTTAAATACTTTATACTATGATTTGACATGATTTGGTATGGTTGATGTTTCGATATAATGATTTCTGGATTTTGGGGAATATTATATTATTTTAATCTGTATTTTGGCACGTTTTTCGAGAAAATGTGAAATGATCGTTTTGGGGCAAAAGCCCGGAGTTTGTGCTTGGTTTTGACATGGATTATGTATCGGGATACTGTTCTCCTGGATTTGTGATGTTTTTTTGGATATTTTATGGATTTACGTGCATTAATGATTTTACGGAATTACGAGAAATGAGACATAAGATTTGAGCATGTGACCCTGTGATAAATGGTTTTTGGCGTAATGATGACTTAAATTAATGCTTTTGATTATGTTTTGATGTTTGATGACTCCAGATGTGAAATTCCTGGAGGGACTCCAGATGCGTAATTCCTGGAGGGACACCGGATGTGTAATTCCCGGTGAGGCTGGATGTGTAATTCCCAGCATTGGATGACGACTCTGGATGTGTAATTCCCAGAGGATCCTCAGACGTGTAATTCCCGAGTTATATGCTTTCTTATATGGTGAACTGATTTTATAAAATGATTTAAATGATTTAAAGGTTTTCACATGTTGGGCTTGAGAGCCTGATTTGTTGTTATTCATATGTTTTATCCTATGCATGCATGGTTTGATAAACTGGAGGGTAACGGATGTGTTTCAAATGTGTTTTTCAATGATATTATTTTTGTCCACTCACACCTTTGTTTTTAATGACCCTCCATGCCGTGGCACAACGTTCGGGGCTGATCTCGAGACGGAGGCATGAGCGGCAGTTATCCCTGGTCTGATAGGTGCTGAAGGATAGTTTCGGGATTTCAGTTGACTTGTCAGACGGGAGCAGGACCGGGCACGGTTATCGAGGTTTAGTTGGGACGGGTCATGTCACCGATCATAGTGATGCGTGCAACCATCCATCCAGGACCGCTCTCAATCCTGGTATGTCGTCGTGAACGAATAAACCGACGCGACCACCACAAGATCATGGTGCACTCATCACCGATCGATATCTTGAACCGTCAGCACTCCAAAGTCGAGCCTCCCCAGGCTGCCCGACCACGAATCGTACATCGTGACCTCTCCGGAAGGAACACATCCCAATCCGGAGGCGAGCGTCGTATCGTCGATCGCCGTGCACATAGCACCCGTCGCGACCACGATTTAGACCCGAAGGTCGTAAATAGCGTCATATGCCCGAGACAAAACCAAATGGGTCTCATACCAGAGTTTATCCTTTTAGAAATCCAAAACCTTTTCATTTAGACCAATAAAGAGATACATACCGTCTAAGCACCGTATACGGCCGAAACCTCGAAATACGTGCTTATACGTAACCACATACAAATGCACCCATGGCATCATCAAACATGTAATAAAACATATAATAAACATTTATGCATGCATCAATTTAGAAAACAAGGTCCACTCACAGACCGTCCGAGCTGCCGCCTCGATTTGCGTGCCATACGGCTCCCCGAGCCGATCACCATCACCGGGACTCCCAAACCTGTCCAAATTTTAATAGAAGATTACTAACTACTTAATTAACCTCCTACCAAAGCCCCGTAATTTTCCCGAACTTTTAACTATTTTTAAGCCGACCCTAAACCTTCCGATGACCCGAAACATATCGAGACGGTGTCCGATTGACACGAAACCAGTCCCAAAATGTTCGTTACATCGAATAGAAGATTTCTCGTGTTGAACACTTTCCCAAATTATGGACCACGTTCCCTCACGGGCCCCTAGAAAGTCGAAAATACTGTTCATCGGCACTAACCTCCAGTAGACCGGTTTTACTGTTCATGGCCGGTTCACCTGGTTTGGCCGGTCCAACTGGACCGGCGTGACCGGTTCACAGCCCTAGACACCCTATTTTTCATCCTAGTTCTTCCTTTTTGGTTCCTTTCATCCTATTTTGGTGTTTTCTATCCATTCCAATCCTTAAAACAGCCTAAAAACCGCCTAAACCCATGGTTCGATTTTAAACCAAACGGTTCAAAGTTCTCAAAACTCTCCCATGGCTGCCCAGCCATCCCAAGCTTCCTTAAACCTTCCTAACATGTCCCTAGCAACCTAATGGACTCATTAAAACCATTAAAAACCAACCATAACATCAAAAATGTAAAAATGGATCAAAATGGACTTACCGTGAACCTCACGGGTTCTTTCTCCTTCCAGCCGCCGTGGACGGCGGTTCAGGCCTCCAGGCCGGCCACCTCAGCTCCCTCAGTCTCCCTGGTCCTCACGGCTGGTCATGGGTTAAGGTGGGATGGGTTTTGGGTTGCACAAAGATGGAGAAATGGTGGGTGTGTGTGTGAGATCAGGTGGTTTTGAAAACAAGGAAGGAAATGATCGATGCATGAATGTATATGGGTGGCCTGTGGATGGGTGACACTTGTCACTCATCCATAGGGCAGGGATTAAATATCTGGGCCCCCACTAAGTCCAAAAGTTAACTCGTTTCGTAATTCGTGCAATAGTGCACTTGAACTTCCGTAAACCGTAACTTCGCCGTCGAACGTCCGAATTCGACGTGCCGCCTGTCTATGGATTCGTATCGTCCTTATCTATGTAACAGTCTTCGGCCCTCGGCCATCGGACCTCTTGGTCAAAAAGTCAACATTTGACTGCTCTTTAACCAAAATTACCAAAATGCCTCTAAACTTCCAAACATCATAACTTCCTCCTCGAACGTCGGAATAGAACGTGCCACCTGTCTATGAACTCGTGACGTCACAAGCTACGTCACGGTTATCGGTCAAAGTCCATTTGACCGCCCGATCGAAAAGTCAACATTTTGCCACGATCAGGGGCAAAACGGTCATTTCGCACCGTTCGCCCGATTTCGCCCAACTAATCACGGATTAGCCTCACTAATCGTGATTAGTCACTAATCTAATCATGGAATTTGGGACGGGTCGTTACAACCTTCCCTCCTTAATTAATTTCGTCCTCGAAATTCCAACCGACCTAATTCCAACCGTTCTTCTCTCCTTAATTTAGTTCCGTTCTCGAAACTCCAACTATCCTGACTCCACATCCACTTCGTGGAAAGTAGAATCGACCGCAAAACACATGTACACTAGTACATCCATTAAACAAAATAGTACGTACTCGTCCGCAACCAGACGTACCACTAACTCTCACGTCACATCGTCTACATTCGACCACGTCGAATAGCAGAAGTCGTACGCTCTGAATTGACACCACTAGTCAAATCTACCGTTTCGTTAACACAACCAACTAGACTATTCCTTTCTCAATCTCCAACCTATCCTGACGTCTGCTCCCACTGGGAGTCATCAGACCTCACTAATTGATCCACGTTGACACTTTCGACAAACTGTCACCACTTGACAGTCGTCAGTCAAAAATTGACACTATACCCGTTTGTGGTTATACTAACCACCAACACACTCATTTACATTTACATCCTTCGAATTTCCGGGGCGTTACAAGTTCGACATAATTCTTGCAATTTCCTCAGTTGCAAAGGCCAAACCATTCTACATATTGCAATTTTAGGTTAAACAAATACTTGTTGTCAATTACATATTGAAGAATCTTAACCTTATTGGGTTTATGACTGAAGCTGATCACGATGAAAATACTCGTTTGCGTCTAGTTGCCTATTTTCGAAACCTTATTATTATAAGAATTTTGGCCAATCACCTTAGAAAGGTTAAGACTACAATAAATTATTAATGCTCCAAGGATGTTGACTTTTGTCTTGGTGAAAATTTTGGAGAATTAGTATGGAAACCACATATTTCCTTCCTGAAATTTGAACCCAAGAATTCACCTTTTATCAATTGACTTCAAAGTCATTTTACAAAAGGTCAGATATTTTTATTCATTGCATGCATGTTAGTTATTTTCTCGAGGAAAATGAGAGGCGTATATATCATACTTCCTTTTTTTGTTGCGAACTTGTTACAAGTATCACTTCAATGAGATTCTGAATGCGAGGTTAGCTTTTGATGAGAGGTTGATATTTCCACATCTTCATTTTCATCGAGGCAGGTTAATTACTATGTCGATGAAAATGAACGGTGTATCCATATTATCCTGTCTCATTTTGCTACAAACTTGTTATAAGTATCACTTCAATGGGATTGTAGAAGATGATATGGCTGCACCTCTCATTTTCATCGAGGTAGGAATTAACATACTTTTAAGTTAATGTCGCCCAAATAAACGGAAATCCATTTGCCATAGTAAATGTATTTTTTTATAGATCAAAACAACGTGTATCTAATCTGATAAAACACGAATCTAGTCCAATCTAACCAGTTAAAAGTTTCAATTTGTTTTTTAAATTTCTTGACTCGATTTAATTTTTTTTTAAAAGACTCAAAATTTGGAGCATAATGACTTAATTGATAAAAAGTTAAATTTGAATGAGAAGAATATGAAAATATAATTTTTTTAATTATAATACTGCATTTGCTTATTTTAAATCATTTTTAATATTTTAGATTTCTTTAATAAATTTATTTTTGTTATCACATCATATACCAAATTGATTGGGAAAATGTTTATTAACTTATACAAGCATAGTAAGAGAGGTGATATATAGATTGACGATCACTCATAGTACTGATGGAATAAGACTCTGACTTCGGATAATAATGACATTGGGGGGATTAAGGGTGAAATGGTGGTGAAAAAAAAAAGTTTTACTCTCTTTCATTTCCGAGAGAAGTTGATCATGCTTGACCAAAAAATAAATAAAAAATTGGGCATATGTCCGCATCATACCCAGAGGACAGTGGCCATGTCACGCCGTGGTGAATGAAGCCTCCTTATATGTTGAGTGGAACTTCTAAATTCCAATCAAATTATGTACTGTCTTCACCAAATTAGTAATGAAGTAGATATAATAATGACAATTTATTTTTATGTTAACTTGGGGACCTGATTATGGTGGACTTTGTGTGTGTGCGCCTTTGCATCAGTTAACTTTATTAATTTTAAGATATATAAATGATGATGATAATTTACATGTAACTTATTTTTTAATCCGTACAAATCCAACTCTCATTTATTAGAGGTGGGAAACACCTCACTTGTTACGCACATTTCATATAAAATATAAAAAAGTTGCATTTAGGTCGTGTTTGTGATGAGTGCGATAAGTATAGAGACCAAATTAAAGGGCTTCGGAGAGGTCACCCATAGAGCAAGCGACAGCACCATCATTTGCTTAGGTGGCCACCTAACCTTAACGACTCTTTCTTTTTCCTTATTTTCAAAATGAGAAAATATACAAATCAATTTGTTTTGTTGCGCTACTTGTTTGCGTTTGAGATGGGGTTATGAAATTATGAAATAGGACTATAGGAGTGGTCGGTGTTATTGAAAAAGACACAAAATAATAATTCACAGCCAGGTAAATTACAATGGGCACTCACATCATTGGGCCTTTGCCTGAAAAAGAAAGGAAATGAGGGCCCTTCATATTCATATGACACTTGCTTAATAATTACGTACAAAACACCACCAAATACACTTGACAAACACCTTAAACATAAGAAAAATAAAACAAACTCGATCGAACTGGCTTCAGAGCTTCATATCATCAAAGGCCACAATCAAGTACAAGTACGCATCATCTTTCTTCATCCATGATCATCATAAATCATTCCTCACTTGGATTTGAAGGGGATGGCTCTGATCACAACCACGTGGTACAAAGCTGCAAGTCCTGCTCCGATGAATGGTCCAACCCAGAAAATCCACTGCAATATTTTCGAAAAACGAACAAGATAAATTTAGTATCTTCTTGAAATTCTAAATCCGGTTAAAATCTTTTCAGATGGGGTTGATGCCAGTTCAATGATGGAAACTGAATCAATGATGGATGAGAGAGAGAGAGAGCTGCTTACATGATCATCCCAGGCATGCTGCTTGTTGTAGATGATGGCTGCTCCAAGACTCCTAGCTGGGTTGATGCCAGTTCCAGTGATGGGGATGGTGGCCAGGTGAACCAAGAACACGGCGAACCCAATTGGCAGCGGGGCCAAAATCTGATGAATCAACCCAAATATTCAAATTAATTAACAACCCAAATCAAATTTTAAGAGAAAATTATCAAATGAACGAGAGCTAGCTCAGCTGAATGATCGGCCACTTGACGTACCGGAACATGGGAGTCTCTGGCGCTGCGCTTGGCATCAGTGGCGGAGAAAACGGTGTAGACAAGGACAAAGGTGCCAATAATCTCAGCACCAAGCCCTGATCCTTTGGTGTAGCCATGGGCAACAGAGTTGGCACCACCACCAAAAACCTCGAAGTTGCGGCTCTTCTCGAAGCCCTTCACCACGGCGGCGCCGGCAATAGCTCCAAGTGTCTGCATCACCATGTAGAACACAGCCCTTGTCAGCGATAGCTTCCGAGCCAAAAACAGCCCAAAAGTCACCGCCGGGTTTATGTGACCCCCTGAGAATTTATCCAATATTTAATTAAATTCAGTCGAAATAATGTATTTTAATTAAATAATCGAGAATTAAGGGAACGGTGAGCTTTGGGGGAAATTTAGTTACCGGAGATGCCGGCGGTGCTGTAGACGAGGGCGAAGATGGTACCGCCGAAGGCCCAAGCAATCCCCTGAATCCCGACCGTTGCGCACTTGGACGGAGCTTTGACGACTCCCATCACCGTCAAAATGGTGATGTAGAGGAAGAGGAAGGTGGCAATGAACTCCGCGATGCCAGCCCTGTAAAACGACCATGACGTAAGCTCACCGGGCTCGAAGAGCGGAGCAGGTGGCGGCTCCTTGTAGTCCTTCCCCTCATCTTGGGTCTGAGCCGAGGTCCCAATCGGCTGCCTCTCGGAATACTTGTTCGCTCCGAGCCTAACATCCTCTTCCTTGCCCTCCATTTTTGATTTAATTACCAAATGGAACCAAGCACGGTGACCGTTTGATCGGTTTTGATCTGAGAGTGAGAGGAGTGGGGTGTGTTCGAGTGGGAGAGTGAGTAATTGTGTTGGGTTATATACTTATATATAGCAGGGTAAGGCTGTGAGCGTTTGAAGTTGAAGTGAGGCCGGGTGGTGGCGGGACCCAACGGTTGTTTTAATTTTCATTTTATTTTCTTATCATGTGGCCGACCAATCATTTTCCTGGCATTTCATAATTTTCCATTGAAAAGGACGCAGGTAAATGCGTTTTAAGAATAAGGAAAAAAATATTGGCTATTTTCCACGTGGCGAAATGGTGATCACGTATGCTGAGATAATACTGCACCGTCCAGTCACATCTTCCACAGTGTACCACTGCTGAGTGCATTTGACAGAAAACCATGGGTCCATTCATGAATTTTGGTTCTAGGGACCAAATTTTGTATGTGACTAGTAACCTTTTATTTTTACAAGTAGGGGGGTTAGGGTTACGATTTAAAGAAATGTGGCCGTTGATAATTGAATTGGATAATTCAAATATCCGAAAATATGTATTATTATTTATTAAGCTTAGAGTTATTAATAATGTCGTCTCATATTTACAATTAAATTTTTTTCTTGACAAACTTCAGAAGAGGATTGAAATAAAAAACTTTTCCTACCGGATGAAATGATTAATGACAAGTTTGCTCCAGCTTACCATGTTTGGCTCGTGCTTTTAATTAATTGAGTTTTATGCTAATCGATAGGTGGCGGTTGGTAAAGAAACCTTCAATCATTTATCTTCTGATGTGTTCTTTCTTTTGTTGTTGATCATATTAGTTTAATATATGAGAGGATGAACTCAAACCCATAACTAATTATTTGTTCAATATGCAAAGATCACTTACAGGATTATCGAACTGCTCTGCATGCTGACAGCTCCTGCTTTGCTTACAATAGTTAACAGGGCTTGTAATGGAATCATCGCAATTTTTAATATGTTCTTTAAATAATTATATTTGTCAATCCATTTGTAATACCCTATTTTTAAAATTTTGATGACATTTCTGGATAATGCAAGATAATGTTCAATTCTTGTTGCGATGAATCGTCCCCAATTCTTATGTGACAATGTTTCCTCCATTTTAGTAAAATTTATTACTCATTTTACTCTGTTAATCGAACATTAAGTATCATTTTGATCTTCGAAACATATTTAGCTCCAATATGCTGCCACATTTGTCATTAGAGGGTTTGTACGTTTCAGAGTGAGCTCTCAATTTCCATCAATTATCTGTAAAATTTGTCAAACAATTGATGGAGGAACATCTGCTTGAGAAAAGTGGATGAGTTAGTCTCAACATGAAGGAAGATGAATAATGAAACCCCATATGTTCATTTTCCTTATTAATTTTTTGTTTTTAAAATTTTTTAATAAATAATTGACCAATAAATCAGAGACTATTACATGTACCAGTGACAGTGCTACTAACAGGAAATAACAGATGAAACAACAATGTTACTAAAAGTGCAATTATAATAATATATTAAAATTAAATAAATTTTAAAAAATAAAATAATATTTAATATCGGAAACAAAATGAATAAGAAGCTTTTGAGTAATGGCGCATAACTATAGCCTATAGGGTTGTTATATATATCTTGGACTTGGAGGCATCACATGGCTGCAAATTTTGAAATTTTGGGATACCGGGGCCCGCCATTATTGCGTTTCAAATTCGAATACGTTTGTATGGTTAAGGACGACATTATAAATCAATAACCAAGTACAAAAAACAAACTTTGATAAAATAAAAAATAAAATAAAAAGTACAAAAAACAGACGAACACATAAGTTTTGACCATCATTTATGAGAAGGAGAAATTAGGAGGGAAATGTTCAAACTGAACTTAAAAATTTTATTTTGAAAATTATTGGAATTCAAATTAAAATTTTTATTTATTTATATTATCTATTAATTAATATTTTTATTTATAATATATTAATATAAGTATTCGTCACATATTATGTCTCATTTGATTCTTAATCATTTTGTACTATTTTTTAATTCAAATTATATTTAGACATAATTTCATTCTTAAGTTCAATATGTTGAAAATTTTAATTTGTTGATGTGTATGAATAAATGAAACGATACGTACTAAAAATTAATTAATTATAAATGATCCATAATTTCATTCATGTGGTATTGAGAAAAAATTATATAAATACTATATACTTAAATCATCGAAACGATCCATACCAAACTGTTCTTAATTAGAACAGTTTCAATTCTATTTTTCAAAAATCTAAATATTATTGTACAATATTTAAAATTTTAACAATTTAGATTAAAATAATATTTGTATTAATTCAAAAAATACAATGGAACTAGGGTTACAGACTTATAGCTGGACCACATGTGCACCATGGTCGTCAGCTTCACAAGTGGACTCACAAATTGGTATATGCATGAGAATATTTTTGATTTTGTGCCAAAGCAAAACAAACACTTTCTCTAAGCTTTTGGCTCTTGAACTTGTCTTGACCTGCTAATGGTCATGCGAACCTTCACTAAAAAGGTGATTAGTTGCAGGAAAATGATAAATTAATTATGTTTAATGAAGAGCATGTGGGATAACACTCAAAAACAGACAATTATTCCCAAAAGCAAAAAATAAAATAATAACAATATTCGGGGGTCTAATATTTGATTCTGATAATTTGGTAGCTGCAGCCGCCCGTTGGATTAGGGCCATTCCTTTGCTTATTGCTGATTCCGCAGCACATAATGGCCATGGATTAAGCTTGGCCCGCTAGTCTATATAGAACGAAAAAAAAATTAGTCACATACAATTCACAGCCACAAACACTATTGACTATACTACTCGGTTTTATATATGTTAAATTTGATATTTATTGATTTATTCAAAACTCACTGCTTCAAATTAGAATATGGCCATGTTACAAATAAAAAATTACATCGGAGACAAAAATAAATAAGGACAATTAATTTATAGGTTTTTATTAATATATAAATTTATTCAAATATTTGTATATAGAAAAATTTAACTCATAGGTCATTTGACTAGTCAATATATTGTACAATTTAAAATAGACCATAATTTTTATATAAATTATAACTAATGCCATCAAATTGTAAACTGAACCAACAACAACCTAAAAAACACTTACCAAAATCTATCATGATTTAAATATTAATTTTTATTTTTATTTTTTATTATAAGATTATATTGATCATTATGAAAACATTACTCCTATTTATATTTTTTTTTCACTTACTCATTTTAAAAGTGATATGAGTATCTAATCTAATTTAAAGTAAGATAATTAAAAGCAATAATTCTTCAAATCTTCCGATATTACATAATTTAGTTAATTTGATATAGTTTAAGATTTAATTCTTGAATTTTGTGTCAAAATTCAAGAATTAAATTCTATGTTGTATGATTTTCCACCATTATCTCAAGTCCCCCCATCACCCCCAAAAAAATTCTATACTCTATTATTGAACTTCAGACAATATGGACTTTATTTTTTATTTTATAGAAACTAAATCAATTGTAACTATATACAATATATATAGTATACATATATAATATTTATTATATACATAAAATAATAAAGGGCCCAAGAGGTAAAAAAAAATCAAACATGTACTATTGAGCACATGGGGTAAAGAGGACAAAAATAAAATATTATTTTTAATTGTTTAAAAATTCTCAATAATTCACTTATCCTTTTTATTGAAATATAAAAGGGTAGATGTAGAATCTATTACTTACAAATTCTGTTTAGAGATTTTTATTTAATATATAAGCATTAAAAATTTTAAATAAAAATAAAAATTATTAATGGTATAACAATGATTTACTTAAAAAATAATCTCAAAAAAGTGAGATGTGGAAACGGGTGATTAGGTAACCAGCTTCAATCCGTGTTTAATTAAAAAACCATTAGCAAGGTTCAAGGATAAGTTATTTGACTAATCCAAAAGGGTTTGATGCAAATTATATCAACACGTCCCGTTATGAATAAAAAAATAAATAAATATTTTGACGTATCCTGTGTGAATCTTTCCGTCACAAATATATTATGCTATCATCTATTTTTATAATTGACATTTTTATTGTAGATTATTACGATATATTTACTTAATCACGATTTTAAGATATATCTAAATGCCTCTTCAATTTATCCTCTATTATTATCAGTAACGGTGATTTTTGCAGCGCTGTGGTGATTGTGACAGCTTAGTGGGCGGCTGTTGGAGATGTAGAGGTTTTCCATTTTTCAGATCTAGCATGTCCTTTAAGTTATGTTAAATTTTACTATTTCAGACTTTGAATTGCTTTTGGACTTTTTTGGTTTTACTACTTACATTTTATTTGTCTAGTCTATTTTTTCTTTAGTTTGAACTTTCGATGCTTTGCAATTGGTTGTTCAAATTAATGGAAAAACTTACTTTAAAAAAAAAAATCAAATCCATTGCTGCTATGGACAATAACATATTGATAGGGGTACTAAACAAGTAATCCACTTTGTGACCCAGAAGGATAAAAAGACAAATGAATTTTATGATCCCTGAAATGTTAATAACTGACAACGAATTAAAATTAACTTTGGTTGCAAGCAAGAGTTTAATGAATCTCCTTCGTGGCAGACATTGTAATGAAAGCATATCTTCTAAATTTAATCCAAGGTAATACCAAAATTAATATAAAGTAATTAAGATAAATGGTTGATTTTACTTATATAACAACTCAAATCTTTCGTATATATCCTAGTATTAATATTAAATTTAACTATTTTTGGGATTCCGAAAATTGATGGGGATCTATATTCCAATAAATCAATGAGAGATTATTTGTAAAATGACGCAAGCGGATACCGACTCCATAAAAAAGCAACAAAGCCTAAATCATGGACATCGAGCAAGGAATAGGACCGTTAACTACCATGCAAGCACAACTGTGTCTTTCCGAGTTATTAATATACCTCTTATGACAAAATGATAGTTTTTATTTTATTTTTTATCTTCGTCATCTTACTTAATCTTGAGAAATATGATACATATAATAATATAAAACAACCAGAAAACTGTACCCAATATTTTATCGTCCACAACATTACCGGCCTAATTCGACATCTTGTGTCCAAGTATATAAAATTGATTATCTATTAGGAATTTCATCCTGATCCCAATCTTACACCAAGCAGGAGAATGTATTAGGTGCTGGCTTTTTCATATATATATGAAAATAAAACATGAAATTTGGATGCATATATAAAATTATGTTTTGATAATTATAACTTATGTACAAGTATTAAATTTTATAATTAAATTCCGTTGTATTTTTATATTATCTAAATACGGAGCTTAACAAATTTAAAAAAAAAATAGTTTTCGTCAATTTTAATTTTATTTTCAAAATCTTGATAAACTTATAATTCTCCTGAAAAAACACTCGAAATGTAGAAGGAAATAAATAAAATTCAATTAGCAATAATGCGATTAAAGTAAAGAACCGACTATCACCGGCCCAGTTTGATAATTTGGTCTTGTGATGCGCATGGTTCACGTTTAAAATTCAATCAATTATTGAGTGGCGCAGCCCTTCCTAGTTCCTACTGTCGGTCGAGTGTCGACCACTCGACCATGCAAATTCCACAGGCCGGACAAGATAGTTCATTCATAATTTTGACCCAATTGGACTTCTTAATGAGTTTTGTTCCTTCAAAATAATGAATCACACCAAGAAAATCAGAACACAAGGCACGAGGACGGTATAAAAGTCTTCCAAATTTTGTGGGCTATCATGAACCTCATGCTTTGCCATTTTTTTTTTCAACGAAGAAATCATGCGAAAGTAAAGTTCATCAAATTTATTTTTGTCATGTAATTTTTTTTTAAAATTATACCGTAATCAGTATTTGTACTAGAATCATGTGGAGCAACACACAAGTACAAACTACTGCTTTGATATTTGTCTTTAGATTGGAGTTCTGTGATTAGTGCACATTCAATGTAACGAGATGAAGTTAGGGGGGATGGCTGATTTGAAGTTCCACCAAAGCTAGTGTGCCAAGTTCTTTTCCAATAGCATGTATTCTATGAAAAAGTTGAGATATCATTTAAAAATTAATTGATAATAGAGGTATATGTATAATTCTTTATAAGTTCTTTCAAATTTGTTATCAACTTTTCAATATAAGATTTTTGTTCGTTTTACATCTTCAAATTATATGAATCAGAGTATATATAACAGTTAAATATAATACATATGATTATCTGTTCTGACGCCATGAAGAATTTTTAACTTCCACTCAAAAACTAAATTGGCAGTAAGAAAATAACTCAACTCTTTATATAACCTTATAAAGTTGTATAATTTTTTAATGTGAAATTTGAACCTTTTAGATTTTTAGTTTTTTTTTTCTTCCAAGTTTGAGCTTTTCAAACAAGATTTTAATTTGACCATTTTTATCTATCCATGTTCTCTTGTACGTTATGTTTCTCAACAATGAATATCTTGTAGGCCAGTATGAAGGCATACAATAGATATATGGTCAGTATAAAGATAATATAAAGTCACTGAAGTACTAGGTAATAAAGAATTTGCCTTAATTGGAAAACTCATATAGACATGCAGGAAAATTTGTAGAAAATAATTCACTCTTGTTTTCGGAGTAACGTTCTTATTTCTTAACTATATTAATTGATTCAAATACTGAATTAAACAGAATGATTTTTCATGTAAATTATTGTGGTATAACAGTCAAGCTAAATTATACAATATAAAAAAATATACAATTACGGTATAATATTTTTGAGATGGTATGGACCTCTCAACTTCTCATGTTTTAATCATTCATTTATATCAACTAAATGGACGATTCGCCATGAAGAGCTTAATTTGTACCAAAATCGTTGATTTATTTGATACATATGATCGACTAAACGACTTATAATCTTATTGATTTTTTTAAAGATATGAATGAACAGTTCAAATTATGTTATATGTACAAAAATAAATTGATAATCGAAAGAGTGGTATGAGAAAGTATTGCTGAGTTATGATGCAAATATTTTCCTTTTAGAATATATTAGGTACAATGAGTACTAGCATTTAATCACTATAAAAAAAAGATATTTGAAGTATCTTAATTGACTACATCAATTAGACCGTATAATATGACAATCAATAAATGAGGTTATTTAAGTTACTTTGTAATTAATTTTTT
Organism: Prinsepia uniflora; assembly: GCA_032719365.1. NCBI lineage: Eukaryota > Viridiplantae > Streptophyta > Magnoliopsida > Rosales > Rosaceae > Prinsepia > Prinsepia uniflora. The sequence continues at coordinate 71,511,111 of CM064869.1, forward strand.
ATAATAAAAAAGATATTATGTTAAATATCGTCATTAAATATAAAAATTAATATATCTAAATAACATTACTAATAATAAATAAAAAAACAGAGCTTATGACACCGTACAATGAAAATGGGCCTAACGAAAATAAACCGCCCAATCTGTTTTTGCCTTCCAATATTCCTCATGATCATGGGTCTGCGCAGTTTCTGTGGTAACTATGGGGTCCATTTAGTTGTGAGTGGAGTCTAATCCAAATGTCAATCAGACCATCACCTTTTGGACACTGGATCATAACGTGGACCTTTGCGTTAGTGGAATTCTATTCTGTTTTTTATAGGTGAATTCGATTCGCCAGCTGTTCTCCAATAACGAATGATTAAAAAGATGTCGATTACCTCGTTAAAATGTTACTTCGATTGAAAATTAGTGACAAACATCAAACAAAGTAACTAAAAAGTAAGAACTATCCTCTGAACAATCCACGTGTGCAATAAAGTTTGTAAGTAGAGCCATCTATGGTGGAAAATTTATTTATAGATTGTATTTAATAGAAACTTCTATCGAAATTTATAGTCATTATACTTTTATAGAAATTTATAGTTATTAAAAATTGAAGTGTATTAAATTATGATATTTCATCACTCCATAAAATTTTACGTGTATTCAAAATATCAATAAATATTATTGACTTCATCACATGAAAAAGTTTTATTGAGTTTGACAAACATTTGAAAGTTATGCTTTAACAAAGTTTAAGATTTGTTAGTCTTTCTCCTCCAATTTATACGTACAATATTTAAAATACAATTTTTTTTATATTTTACAATACTCAATAAAATTAAAGTCTTATATCGATGATCATATATTGCTCTCTATAAAAATTATAAATAATTAAATAAAATAAAACTTACATGGATTTATTCAATGTTCGAAGAAAATAATAAACATTAATAAAATGAATTAAAAAAATTTTAAACATGCATGATGTCTAGCGTCCCTGTCCAAAGTTTTGTGTTTTTTTAATAGGATGAGAAATTTTATTTTATTTTAGTTAGTGATTTTTTAATAAAATAATAACTATGATTTGATTAAAAATTAAAAAATATATATATAATTATATAACTCAATTACAATGTATAAAATTCAATATGACTTTGTAAAATTCTATCACAGAACTCAATATAATTTTATTATTAACTATGTAGAAAAATATGAAAAATCAATAAATCTGTAAAAGTTGATCACTTAATATTTTTTACAATTATCAATATAAATCTAAATTTTATGTAACCCTTAATTTTTATTCTTGAATAGTAGGATTCACTATAAGATAAAAAGGAAAGAAGGTAAATTCATTCGATTAATTAAAAAACAGTGTAGATGACAAGTACGAATTGACATTTACTACAGTTACCATTACGTGAAAATCTACTAGCTAGATCTCGGATTTGTAATGGTTTTACATGTACAAGCCTAAGTGGTCTCAACTTTTCAACGTAATCCCAACAAAACATTTGACTCTTCAAATGTGGGAAAGTGAAAGTCCGCCTTGATTTCAGTTTTATCTTTTACATTATATTGTAAAGCATAATTGGAAAAATGAATACTTTTCAAAATTCATTGGGTTGAAGATCAATGATGTGATAAGTGTAAAAATTATTATAAAATTTATTGAATTACATTGATTATTTGAGGTATAATCTGTCAAGTATATATTTTTTTCCTTATGTTTCATTTTGTTTTAACTTCTAATTGTTTATACCTTTCAATTTATTTTGCTTTTCATTTTTCTTTTTACTTTTCACTTATTTTTTTTTTCTTACTTTCATTTGTCTTCAAGTTTTTATTTTTAACTTCTAATATTTTTTCCTTTCAATTTTGTTAGCTTTTTTTTTTTTTGCTTTTCATTTTTTTCAAATCCTCTCAATTTCTATTGAAGTTTCTGTTACAATCCGTTTTGAAATTTAAAGTGAGAATTTGTAAATGACCAATTTACTCTTCTATCCTTAATTATCAAAATTTGTCGAGTTGACCAAGATTAGTGAATGAGTTTATTATAAACAATTTTTTTAAGAATTTATAAAGCTCCCTTTAAATTATTTCATGGTTGTAAAATCTTAAAAAATTTATATAGTTTACGTTGATTTTTGTTAAATCATTTAAAATGAATTATTTAAGTTCTTAAAAAAAATTGATGTTAATATAAATTCGTAACATTTTTGTGTATAATTTTTCTGATGAAAGATGAAATAACTAATATTTAATTGAAATAAAGTAATTTTAAATAATAATACCTAATAAATAATAATAATAATAATAGTAAGAATAGAAAGAAAAAAAATTAGTAAAGGGAAGAAAGTGTTAAAAATTCATAAATAATTTGAAGAATGGATAAAGAATATACTTTGAATTTAATGGGTATTAAATACCCTCAATATCCATGGGTAAACCCTCACCCTACCCATTAAATGATGGGTGTGACGACCCGAAAATTTGAGAAAGGAAAAATTGGAAAAGTTGGATGTAAAATGACGATTTTGCCTCTGGTTATAAGGGCCGAAAGTTGACTTTTTGTTCGGGATGCCTTTTGGACTTTTGGCCATGACCTTTGGGTAGGTCTCGGGACGCTGAGTCCGTAGACAGGCGGCAGGCGTCAATCGGAATCCGAACGTGAAATTTAGGGGTCTGCAAAGTCGAGGGGCATTTTCGTTGACAGGACCCACCCCGATTATCACCCCGATAACCGAGGTGAACCCTGCTCCCGTCTGAAAACCCAACACGAAATGCCGAAACAACCTCACTAAAACCCACAAATTACAATGTCAGACGAAGGAGAATTCAAAATCCAACGAGTCAACCGTTATACAGAGCATAGTACAACGAAAAGACAGAAATTACACTAAAAGTATCTACATGCACAACGAAAAGCCGAAAACACTCCGGGAAATTGTTAGCGTACGCTATGCCCCCAACACTGCCTCAACGTCAACCCCCGCGCTAGTTCCACGACCTGGAGGGCAATTTAAAACCAGAAGGTGTGAGTGGACCAAAATAATAAAAGTTTCAAAAACAATTTAATCAACAAACCAGGGTTTGGCCCTCCGTTTTGAAAACATGTATGCATAACCCAGTGTTTGAAAACATTTATAAATCATATCATTTTCATCATGGAAACCGCAGCCATATAAATACAGTATGATAATCGTTATAAAACATTAGCAGTAAAGCATACGATACCAATATCATTATCCGATCAAACCTGCTGGATCTATCCGAGTATTTAAACTCCCGAGTCTTTAAACTCAATCCAGGCCTCAATATAATCCGAGTCTTTAAACTCAACAGGCCTACGGGGGTAATATCAATATCCGAGTCTTTAAACTCCCGAGTCTTTAAACTCAATCTCGGCCCGCCCCCTTCATAAATAATCTGGGTCTTTAAACCCAATAACCATGTAACGACCCGTCCTGAATTCTAGGATTAGATTAGTGACTAATCACGATTAGTGAGGTTAATCCGTGATTAGTAGGGCGAAATCGGACGAACGATGCAAAATGACGGTTTTGCCCCTAGGTGTGGGCAAAACTTTGACTTTTCATTCGGGCGGTCAAATGGACTTTAACCGATGACCGTGACGTAGTTTAGAACGTCACGAGTTCATAGACAGGCGGCACGTTCAATTCCGACGTTCGAGGAGGAAGTTATGACGTTCGGAAGTTTAGGGGCATTTTGGTAATTTTAGTTAAAAAGAGCAAATAGTTGACTTTTTGATCAAGAGGTCCAATGGCCGAGGGTCGAGGACCATTACGTAGATCGGGACGATACGAATCCGTAGGCAGGCGGCACGTCGAATTCGGACGTTCGACGATGAAATTACGGTTCATGGAAGTTCAAGTGCACTATTGCACGAATTACGAAACGAGTTAAATTTTGGACTTTAGTGGGGCCCAGATATTTAATGGAGGCCCAATGGATGAGTGACAAGTGTCACCCATCCACAGGCCACCCAAATTGATACATGCATCGTCTATTCCATTTTCAAACACAAACCCAAAACAAACCCGATCTCATTCTCTGTGCAACCCAAACCCATCCAAACCAAACCTGCACCCATGGACATCTGAGGAACCAGGAGAGTGAGAGAAGGACTGAGGATGATGGTGGCCGGCCAGGAGGGAGCCACCGTGCACGACGGAGACCCGAATCCGAGGTATGGCTCGGTTTTGATTTTTGGATCCAAAATCATGTTTTTGTTGTTATGGGTCGATTGGGATGATTGGTTTGAACTAAATAGGTTGCTAGGGACTTAATATGAAGGTTTTTAATGGGTTTAACGGCTGGGAAGCCATGGAAGGGAAATGGAAACTTTGAACCGTATGGTTCAAAATGGAACCATGAGTTTTGGGCGGTTTTAGGTTGTTTTGATGAGTAGAAATGATAGGGAATGAAGAAATAGGAATTATAGGATTAATTAGGGTTGAAATCGGACCAAAATAGGGGAGGAAAACTTCCGAACCGGTCACACCGGTTCACCACAGTGGCTGTGAACAGTGAACCGGTTCAGCTGGAGGTTAGGGATGATGAATAGTATTCTCAGCCTTCTTGGGGCGCGTGAGGGCGCGTGGGCCATAATTTAGAGAAGTGTTCAACATATGAAATCTTCTATTCGATGTAACGAAGTTTTTGGGACTGGTCTCGCGTCAATCAGATATCGTTTCGATAGGTTTCGGGCTGTCCGAAGGTTTAGAATCGGTTTAAAAATAGTTAAAAGTTCGAAAAAATTACGGGGCTTTAATGGGAGGTTAATTAAGTAGTTAGTAACCTTATATTAAAATTTGGACAGGTTTGGGAGTCCTGGTGATAGCGATTGGCTCGGGAGAGCCTATGGCATGTAAATTGAGGCGGCAGCTCGGATGGTTTGTGAGTGGACCTTGTTTTCTAAATTGGTGCATGCATAAATGTTTATTATATGTTTTAAATACTTTTTTGTGGTCCCATGAGTGCATTTGGATGTGTGGTTACGTATAGGTACGTATTTCGAGGTTTCGACCCTATACGGTGCCTATACGGGTCTGTAAGTCTTTATTGGTCTAAATGAAATGGTTTTGGATTTCCAAAAGGATAATGAATGTGATTTAATGATGTTGATTTGTATATTTGTGAATTATATAGTTTCACGTATTTCGAGGCGATTTACGTGCTTGCACGTAAATCAAGGTTTTCCGGTTTTATACCGATTTTCCATACTTATGGTTTTGGATATGATTTCGTGAAATGGTTTTGGACTCAAAAAGGTGAACTCGTGTTCGAACCCATTTGATTTACGGAATCTGGCCGGAGGCCCAGTTGGTTTACGATTCGGACCGGAGGTCCAGTTTCTATGTGGATTCGGGCCTAGCGCTCAGTTATGTGTTACAAATGGTTTTTATGGTTCATGACGGTTTATGGGAACCGACATGAACTCTTGAAATGGATTTACAGGTCATGAAGGTTTATGGGAACCGGCATGAACCCATTAAAGGTTTTATGGTTCATGACGGCTGATGAGGGCCGGGCATGAATCCTGGAAAGGTTTAAAGAATGATTTCAAAAGGTTTTTCATATTCCATCCTTTATATGTGATTGTCTCCTCCGGGGAGGGTCGTTGGCCTAGGTGGACCGCGGAGTAGTCACGGAGCATTGACTGAGTGGAGTCACCCCCCAGTTGGGTTTCTTACTCTCAGGATGGGCATGGTTCGTTACCTTCAGGGATGGTCATTGATCTACGGACATTGACCTTGGTAGAACCTGGAGAGACTTGGGTTTGAGACCCCGGTTAGCACACGCGTAGCTTTATATTTATTGTGACAGGTTCTTGGATATGAAATATAATGGATAAACATGATTTCAAGTGGATTGGGAAATTATGTTTTATGATGATAAATGGATTTGGGCTGAGATCCCACATATGTTTATTATGTTATGGTTTTCTGTAAATGGTTTTGGGTAGGAGCCCGTGTGACCTGTATTTATGGAACTTGGGGCTGTGACCCTAAATATGGATGTTTTAACATATGTGATTGGATAAATGGTTTTACTATGCATGCATGCTTTTTAGTGAAGGGTATAAAGGTCTTTTATGAAATATGTTTTTATAAACTTTTATTTTTGTCCACTCACAGTCTTTCTGTTTTTAATACCCTTCAGGTTCACATCGGATGTGGACTGTAGCAGAGACCGAGATATCACATACCTCATCCGGATCCTGGCGTACTCTGATAGCCCGAAAGGGCAAAGGTCAGAAATATCCCTTGTCTGACACTTCGTGTCAGGCGGGAGCAGGATCATCCTGCATTAATCCCGGGGGGATTGGGATAGGTCCTGTCAACGTGGTATCAGAGCATAGGTTTGCTTATCAGAGCAGGGTTGCTCATATTACCCTGAATTCCAGAATGTTTTGCGTACTACTCCGTATGTAGGTCGAGGATGTGATATCTCAAGGGCCTACAGTTCGTTATCAACCTGATAGTTAGGGTGCTGGTACGATAGTTAGTAGAATTGAATCGTGAATTGTCTTGGTTCGGCACTAGATGCCGGGGTTGCCATAGTTCTGTCAGGGTTGGCAGAGTTGGACTGACAGGACCCATCCCAATCCCCCCGGGATTACCGTGGAATGTGCCTTGCTCCCGTCCAACAAGGGGTGTCAGACAAGGGATAACCAAAAGTTACTGCCCAAACGGGGCATCCAGAGTGCGCAAGGATCGATGGAGGAGGCGTGCAATGTCCCAGTCTCTGCTGCAGTCGCATCCGTGATCAATCTGAAGGGCATTAAAAACCAAAAGCTGTGAGTGGACGAAAATCATTAAGTTTAGTAAACACAGTTATAAGACATTTATGCCCTCCAATAAAAACGTATGCATGCCACGAAAACCAGTAACCAAAACGTTTGTCCAACCAAGCCATTAGGGCCTTAGCCCAAAAACCGTTAACTTAAAACCAAGTGTGGGAACTCAGCCCAAAACTGTGGAATACCACTACCAGACATATTAAAACCATGTGGGCCACCGCCCAAAGCCATAAATATAAATCCATAAATCCAAAACCATTTAGGGTCCCCGACCCGACATACCATTTCATAACCAATAATCCATTTTTACCATATAACACATATCCAACCGATAAGCCTTTTTATAGATTCATTAATCCATATTTACCATTACCATCACCAGCATCCCTGATGCTTAGCGTCCCAGACGCTTGACGTCCCTGACGTCCTATCTCACGGTATAATAAGCTACGCGTGCTACCCGGGGTCTCTCCGGGTCCATATCTCTGACATCATAGATGTCTGACGCCCCTGACGTCAATCATAGCAATCCTGCTCCTGAGTCATCATACGGTCCGGCTGCTCCGTACAATGACCCCTCGCAGGCAATGCACCGTGACTTCCCCAGTGTCCCAGACATCTGGAGGAGACCATCATATATCCTTGTATCCAGATGGTATATGGAAAACAGTTTTATTAAATCATTTCACAACATTACAATGGGCCCTTGCCCGAAATATCCATAAAATATCACAATTCCATGTAGGGTCCCTGACCCGAAATCACATTTATAAAACATAGGGTCCCAGACCTGAAATCACATTTATAACCCAACTGGGTCCCATGGCCGATTTTGTAAACTACTGGGCCCACGACCCGATTTTATAAACTACTGGGCCCCCGGCCCGATTTCATTAACACAAATGGACTCCAAGTCCGAGGTTTCCAAAATAATTGGGCCTTAAGCCCGAGTTCATCTTTCCAATTCCAAAACCCTTTTTATCACATTATTTATTAATCCATTAAGCCATAAGCACATAAAACCACAATAAAACCGTTAACCTCGATATACGTGAAATACGGAAAATACCTCGAAATACGTGCAACATACCCGAAATCAATACTCACAATCATCATCATAGAAATCACGTTCATAAAACATATAACACATTTAAGCATGCATAGGATTTATAAAACCAAAGTCCACTCACAGACCGTTTTAATGGTATGCCTCGATACGCGTGCCATCGGCCCTCCCGGGCCACACCACTATCACCGGGACTCCCAATCCTGTCCAAATCACATTAGAGGGTCACTAACCTCATCATTAACATCCTATCAAAGTCCCGTAATTTTTCCGAATTTTTAACTATTTTTAAACTTGTTTTAAAACCTTCGGACGTCCCGAACAATATCGAGACGGTGTCCGATCGACACGAAACCAATCCCAAAATGTTCGTTACATTAAATAGGACAGAAGTCATGTTGACCTCATCTCGAGATTTGTGCCCACGCGCCGCCGTGAGTGGCTGCGCGTGAAACCCACGCGCCTGCTACAGTAACCTGCACAGTAGTCTTCTTCGCCCGTTTGTCTGATAAACGGGTCATTTTGCCCGCGAGACGACCCGGTTCCAATCCTATCAATTCAGCCTTAATTACATCAATTGATCATTCAATTAGCTTCCACTTAAGTTCAATTAGAGTTCTGAATCGTTGATTACACAAAAACTTACCTACAATCCCACGACTCGACTATGATCCACGAAGAACAACCGTCACTGTTCATTCATGAAATTTCCACAATGGCCACAGATTTCTTCCAATTGATGCATCCAGAAGCATCACTGGACCATGAGAGATAGTTTCCCTTCATCAGTTTCGTCGTTTGATCACTAAATGATCACGACACCATCTCGAATTTCTTCCTCTGTCACCAAGCTTGTTCAGAGCCCAAAAGCCATCGATTTCTTTCGTTCTTTCGACGATTTTGATCGTAGTGATCTCAGGAAGCTGAATGTGAGCTCCAATTCGATCCTCACGGCCTAACACTCAGTATTCGAATTTTCCCCCCAAATTTTCTAAAATCCGAAACCCAGAATTCAACACTCTCTCAATCCCTCGTGTTTCCCCTGATGTCCCAATCCTCTAATCTCTCATTTTTCTCTCAAGAACGGCAAGGGAAGGGAGCCAATTCTCCCATTTTTCCCACACTGTTTTGCTCACGGTTTGAAGTACACAGAGAAGGAATAATGGAGGATTAAGGGTGATTAATTAAGGAAAATGGTGGATTAATGATGATGATGTAGTAATGATGATGTTGGGAGGGAAACAAGGAGCAGATTCTAGGGCTTAAATTAGGGGATGGGTGACACTTGTCACACATCCAGGTGTGTACAGTCATCAGTTACTATTTATTATTTTATTATTATTTTAATCGAAGCCTCGGTTCGTTAATTCGTTCCCTTGACCATAACTTCGTCATCGAAACTCCGATTTCGGCATGCCGCCTGTCGTTGGATTCGTATCGACGAGACCTACGTAACGATCCTTGGCCCTCTTCCATCGGACCTCCCGGTAAAAAAGTCAACATTTGACCCCTATTACTCGAAATTACCAAAATACCCCTAAACTTCCGATCGTCATAACTTTTTCCTCGTATTTCGGAATCGAACGTGCCACCTGTCTATGAACCCGTGACGTCCCGAACTACGTCACGATCATCGGTCAAAGTCCGTTTGACCGTCCGATCAAAAAGTCAACATTTTGCCCACGACTAGGGGCAAAACGGCAATTTTGCACATTTTTTCCGATTTCGCCCTACTAACCACCGATCAACCTCACAAATCAAGATTAGTCGCTAGGATTGTCTTTCACGAGACGGTTAGTCGATTTCGCACATTTTGATTGTGAGACGGTTAGTTGGGATCGTCTTTCACGATGTCGTAGGATCGGTTCTGACGACTGGTTGGATGTTGTGACTATCCGATTATCGGATTTGGTTGAGTTAGATGGATTTACTGCAGTCGGAAGTTAGCAGCCGGATTCGAGGAATCCTAGTTGATTTCCGGTAGGATTGGATTGACGTCCTTGCGATGTCAAGACCGCGGGGTCGGTCAGATTGTGAATTGTACTGCAGTTGGGTTCAGAGTAACCCTATGTATGATTGTGGAACCCTACCTTTGGGTGTATGGTTCGGAAATGTGAGTTGACGAGTGGTTTGACTTAGACGACTATTCAGATTTGGATTCGTTAGTCGGTCTAGTCATGTCAGCTTGCGATGGGACTGCACTCTGTAGTCGAGGTTGTACTTATCGGTTAGACCTACTTGGTTTTCGTGCTACTCAGTTGTGGTTTGGTGCAACTAAGGTCGTGGATGACCTGGTAAACGACATTCGTTTAGTCGAGTTATGACTGGTTAGTGATTAGTTGGACAATTTATCAGGGTTGGTACTTGTCGATGGTATCCCTGAGTGGGATACAGAATAGTTGTACGGTCGATTAATTCCGTTGGATACAGAGTTTTGATTACGACGCCTGGTAGTTAGGTCTACACGAGGTTGTGGCAGACGCTACTATCGATGGACGTAGTCGACTCTTATCAGGTCGAGTAGACTCAGGTTGCCGTGACGATTGTGACGATGGGATTGTCAGTCGTGACGATGATACGAGGTGTGTGAGTAACGCATATGTACGAGCAATGATTATGGATTCGACTCGGGTATGGCTGAGTACGATCGCAGAATGATATGGGGATGTTTAGGGGACGATTCCTTTTCTCGTATGAGTTGTCAAGGTAACTGTACCCAGAGGTGTTGGGTACGAGGGAGGCAGAGTTTCTCCAATACGAGTAGAGGTACGGGATTGTCGTTCGGAATGAGCGAAGATCCAGGGTTGTCTGTTTCGCACACTGGATGTTGATGCTTGAGTGCTGGTGATAGTGCGTTGGTGCTGGTACTAGTGCTGGTGCTGGTGCTGGTACTAGTGCTGGTGCCGGTGATTGTGATGACGGTGAGTCGCGAATCAGGATGTGACTTTGTCGAGTTGGGCATGTGTTCGGTATCTGTGGTTTGGAAGTGGATCACGAATAGAGGTAAACCAATCTAACGGGGACACGTGATTGATGTTCGAGTATATTGTTTCCAATCTGGATGGAACTTCAGAATCGCGAGGGGTTGCGATTGTGGTGATGAGCGGAATGCGGGTTTTCCGCATTGGTAATGGGTGTTTCGAAGTTATTAGGGTGACTTCTTAGATTCTATCATGATTGATGATGGTAAATGATGTTGATGATGTAGATGTTGTTGGTTGCCACTAGTACACCGATCGTGTATTGGTTGGTGGACCCGTGATTTATCTTGGGTCATCAGTTGGAGTGAGTATATCGAAGTTAGGTGACTGAGATTCCTCATTCTCTACTTGGTGGTAGACGATGTCAGGTTACATGGCGTGGTGAGTGTAGCGAGTTTTGGTTGCATTCACGTAGGACGACTTTTGATGTCATCGTGTTGGATCATCCTTGGTTTTTCCTCGATGGAATGACAAGGAGTGATACGAAGTGATTGGGGAGAACCCACAGTCTCGGTGTGTCTCGTTGTTGACTGATATATTTAAGATGTGGGAATTGGTTTAGGACTTTGGGTATCGTTATGGATCTGGATCATGATCTTAATGATCCAGATAGGTGGAGAGTTTGTCGCTCTTGTTTGGGTGTTTGAGTTGAGCATGATGGGACTGAACTTCTTTTCGAAGTAAATCCCGTATAGTATATTACTCAGGTGAGTAGTCTTCCGACGTGGTCAGATATGGTCAGCCTTAGAGATGTATTGATATTGGGATTGGCTTCCCTATAAAGTCAATCAATTGTAATGTGTAATCGTTTGAACAGATATCCGATAGGTTCGGATATGGTGCGTTTCGGTGGACGTGAACGATATTTCAGGTTTTGGAATCAGATTTTTGGATGACGATTCAGGATTTGATTTTGGAACTTGAAAGAGGATTCCTGGATTTGGGTTTTGGAATCGGATTCTGGGTGACGATTCAGGATTTGATTCTGGAGCTTGACAATGGATTTCCTTTTATGGATTTGGGTTCGGAATGGTTATTCCAAATGCTAGCTTACAGAATGATGGTTTCAGATTCGGATTTGGACATGGTTATGGATATGATTTCTGGGTTTGGATTCGGAATTTCTTACAAAATTGCGGATTCGGATTCGGAATTGGAAATAGATGTTTGGGTTGTTGTTTCGATTTGTCTAATGCTAGATTGGACAAGTGAACTCCATAATTGAAACGTGATTGGCTACGACCTGGACGATTGTAGGTTGATTGATGGGTAGATGTACGTACCTTGTACGTGGTTCGAGGTACGATACTGGGCATACTTGTGGTGTCTAGTGGCGGTATATAGGTTATACCAGTAGTAGGTTGGTGAACGTGTTGGTAGACGGATTGGTTCCGATACCATTGGAATTGTTGAGATCGTGAACTGGACATCGGATACTGTGCACTGGGTCATGGTATTTCTGATGGGTCTAGTTACACACAGATTGAGTGAAATGCTTTGTGGGTAAGTGTTTACTCAGGTTGAGTGAGTTGGTGGTTAGTCTAACCACGAGTGAGTGTAGTGTTAGTTTTCGACTAGCGACTGTCAAGTGGTGACAGTTTGTCGAAGGTGTCAGTGTGGATTGATTAGTGAGGTCTGATGACTCCCAGTGGGAGTAGACGTCAGGATAGATTGGTGATGGATCAAGGGAACCTTCGAGTGTTTGTGTCAGCGACTTGGTAGATTTGACAATTGGTGTCAACTCGGAACGTATGACTACTGTTATTCGATGTGGTCGAATGTAGTCGATACGACATGAGTATTAGTGGTACGTCTGGTTACAGACGAGTATCGTTCTGGTTAGTGGGTGTACAAGTGTACATGAGTTTCGAGGTCGATTCTACTTTCCACGAAGTGGATGTGGAATAGAGATAGTTGGAGTTTCGAGAACGGAACTAATTAAGGAGGGAAGAATGGTTGGAATTAGGCCGGTTGGAATTTCGAGGACGGAATTAATTAAGGAGTGACACGACCCGTCCCCGAAGGACATAGTTAACCGTTCCCGGTCCTGCTCCCGTCTGACAAGTCAACTGAAAGTCCGAAATAACCCTTCAGCACTTGCCAGACAAGGGAATTTTGCGCCTGTGCCCACACATACCTCCACCCCTGGAATAGCCTCGATCATCGCGCCACGACCTGAAGGGTTAAGAAAACAGAAAAGGTGTGAGTGGACAAAAATGACCTCTTATAAAAACATTTATCAAAATACATTCTTACCCTCCAGTTTTCACAAACTTGCATGCATATCATAAAACATGAGTAATAGTATGAAATCATTCAAGTATGAACAGTGGACCGATAAAATCAAAACATATTTTCCCATGGTCCACAAAAACTCATGTTCACCAAATCAGTTTAATATCTCAAAAAGTTCACAGTTTCTTTAAATCATTTTAACCGCTAAACCACGGTTTCCTCAAAATCATTTTCCATAATCCACGGGACTTATTTCCATATCCTGTTGCTTAGAGTCACGTTTATCCCTGCAACGCGTGCATATCAATAGGCTCAAGGACCGCTCAAAATCCGAGCATCCGCTGCTATGAACACATCACCAGTCAGCAATCCGTCGCTGTGAAAACCTCACCAGCCGACGATCCGGATCTCGTGAACACATCATTTACCGATCCATATAATCCAGCACATCTGATCTGAGTCAAGCCTCCCTCGGCTGCTCGACAAAGATCGTGCTATGTGACCTCTTCGGGGTAAACACTTCCATCCCGAAGGCGAGCGTTATCTCCAGGGTGCACTCCGGGGAAAAAACATATTTTCTCCCGAAAGCCCTAAATATCCGCAACATATCATCATCACAAAAACCAGTGAAAACAGTTGCATTGAAAACCAAATCATTTATAATACAGGGTATCAGCCCGAGTCCCGATTTACTTTATGAATCCAAAAATCATCAATATCATCATGTAATCACATGGAAATACAAATCCAATCAAAATCTCAATTCCATTGGGTCTCAAGCCCAAAATATCAATTTCACGTAAATCCGTGCAACCGTAAATCCGAGTTGCCACGATCACGTAAATCCATAAAATCCATCACTGACTCATAATCCGAGTCCAAATATCATTTTCAATTTCCTGACTCATAACCCGAGTCAAAACATCATTTTCAATCCTGGCCTAGCCCAAAACATCATTTTCAATCCGGGCCTAGCCCAAAACATCATTTGCACGTTCCTCGTAAAACGTGCTCGAAAGACTGATTAAAATAATCACAAAATCACGAGAATACCTAAAATCATCAAATTCACATGTAACTCCAAATCCGAGTCAAAATCATTATTTACTTGGGTTCTCACGCCCACAATATCATTTTTAACCAATTTCATGATTTCTCGAAAGTCGTGCTAAAATATAATAATATAATAATCATAAAACCGAGAAATCACCGAATTGAAATACCAATCATGCCAAAGCATACCAAATCATATAATAAAGCATTTTAAATCATATATGCATGCATCACAGTTAGAAAACCAAAAGTCCACTCACACACAACATTCAAAACGGTTCGTTTCCGAGCTGCACGTTTTTCCGTAAATTCTGGAAATCACAACTCCTGCCCAAAATCATTATAGAGGGTTACTAACATCTCAAAATACATCATATAATTTTCCCCAATTTTTCCGGAATTTAAATATGTATTTAACTCGTAAAACAAAACTTCGGATACGCGGAACATTAACGAAACAATATCCGATTTCCTCGAAATCAATGTCAAAATGTTCGTTACACTGAGAGGATCAAAAGTCATGTTGACCTCACCTTGAGACTAGGCTGGACGCACCCTCACGCGCCGCCGTGAGTGACTGCGCGTGAAATCCACGCGCCTGCTACAGTGTCACCAGCCTAACCCGTATCTCTGGTAAACGGGTCCAATTAACCCGCGAGACAACCCGGTTCCAATCCTATCAATTCGACACCGATTTCATCAATTGAACATTCAGTTAGGTTCGATTTAAGTTCAATTAGAGATCTGTGGACTTAATTACAAGAAACATTACCTCTAACCTCACGATCACAGATGATCATACGAAGAACATCCGGCCACTGTTCATCATTCGAATTCCCTTAGTTTCAATCGATTTCCTTAAATTGATTCAACTAAAAGCATCAGTGGACTCCGTTAAACATTTCCCCCAACTCAATTGCTTCAATCCAGTGCTCAATCTCCACGACTCAAACTCGATTCTTCGAAGAACAGCCGTCACTGTGCAACCATGGAGTTCCGTCAATCCCAACCGGTTTCTTCCAATTGATGAACCCAGAAGCATCGTGGGATCCTCAGGAACATAATCCCCAGCTCAATTTCGTCAATCAAAGCCTCCAATTCCTCGACTCAACCTCGACATTTCAGAGACCTCCTTCCTTCTGTTCTTCCTCAATTCGACCCCAATTCCCTTCGTTCTTGTTGCAGATCGATTCGTTTTGATCCCAGAAAGCTAAATGAGGCTTCAATTCCACTCCTCACGGCTCAATTCTTCCAATTTGATTTTCCCCCCAAATTGTCTAAAATCCGAAATTCAATTCCTCAACTCACTCTCAATCTCCCGTGTTTACCCAGTTGAGTTAGTCTCAACAAGCACTCGATTTTGCCCTCAAAACCAGTTAGAGAAGGCAGCAAACTCTCTCCAATTTTCTTCCCAAATTTTACACGGTTTGAAGAACAAAGGAGATTAATGGAGGAATTAAAAATAATTAGGATTAATTAATTAATAAAACATCATAATTGTGTCTTCCCTAAAACATGAGATCTGGTTTCATGCCTGAATTTAGGGGATGAGTGACACTTGTCACTCATCCAAGTGTGTTCAGTCACCGGGTACTGTTTATATTAAAATATTATTTTAATCCCGGTTCGTTCGGTTAATCGAGCCCGATTCCGTGACCATAACTTCGTCGTCGAATCTCCGATTTCGGCATGCCGCCTGTCGTTGGATTCGTATCGACGAGACCTACGTAACGGTCCTTGGCCCTCGTCCATCGGACCTCCCAATCAAAAAGTCAACATTTGGCCCCTAACATGCCAAATTACCAAAATACCCCTCAACTTCCGAACATCATAACTTTCTCTACGAATGTCGGAATCGAATGTGCCACCTGTCTATGAACTGGTGACGTCCCAAACTACGTCACAGTCATTGGTCAAAGTCCGTTTGACCGCCCGAACTAAAAGTCAACATTTTACCCACCCTAGGGGCAAAACGGTCATTTTGCACGTTTCGTCCGATTTCACTCAACTAATCCCCGATTAGTCATTCTAAACCATAATTAATTAATATTCAATCCCGATATTCGGGACGGGTCATTACAAGGAGGGAAGGTTGTAACGACCCATCCCGAATTCTAGGATTATATTAGTGACTAATCACGATTAGTGAGGTTAATCCGTGATTAGTAGGGCGAAATCGGACGAACGATGCAAAATGACCGTTTTGCCCCTATGCGTGGGCAAAACGTTTACTTTTCATTCGGGTGGTCAAATGGACTTTGACCGATGACCGTGACGTAGTTTAGGACGTCACAAGTTCATAGACAGGTGACACGTTCAATTCAGACGTTCGAGGAGGAAGTTATGACGTTCGGAAGTTTAGGGGCATTTTGGTAATTTTAGTTAAAAGGAACAAAGAGTTAACTTTTTGTTCAAGAGGTCCGATGGCCGAGGGCCGAGGACCATTACGTAGATCGGGACGATACGAATCCGTGGACAGGCGGCACGTCGAATTCGGACATTCAACGACGAAGTTACGGTTCATGGAAGTTCAAGTGGACTATTGCACGAATTACGAAACGAGTTAACTTTTGGACTTTAGTGGGGCCCAGATATTTAATGGAGGCCCAATGGATGAGTGACAAGTGTCACCCATCCACAGGCCACCCAAATTGATACATGCATCGTCCATTCCATTTTCAAACACAAACCCAAAACAAACCCGATCTCATTCTCTGTGCAACCCAAACCCATCCAACCCAAACCTGCACCCATGGACATCTGAGGAACCAGGAGAGTGAGAGAAGGACTGAGGATGGTGGTGGCCGGCCAGGAGGGAGCCACCGTGCACGGCGGAGACCCGAACCCGAGGTATGGCTCGGTTTTTATTTTTGGGTCCAAAATCATGTTTTTGTTGTTATGGGTCGATTGGGATGATTGGTTTGAACTAAATAGGTTTCTAGGGACTTAATATGAAGGTTTTTAATGGGTTTAACGTGTAACAACCCGTACCTTCGGGAAGGGTAAAAAGGTAATTTTGTAAAATTTTGTGTAAATGGACGATTTTGCCCTTGTGAATAGTAGACGAAAAGTTGACTTTTTGTACTATCGATTGGATGAGTGTTAGCCCTTGACTGTGACGTAGTTTAGGACGTCACGAGTCCGTAGACAGGTGACAGGTTCGATTCGGACAACCGGAGGAAAAGTTATGATGTTCGGAAGGTTGAGGGTATAACCGTAATTTGACTAAATTAGGGGGGAAAGAGTTGACTTTTCCTACGACCGAGTTTTGACATGTTGACCTTGGACCGTTGGGTAGATCTCGTCGTCCTGAATTCAACGACAGGCGGCACGTGTTTATCGGAGTTAGGACGGGCAAGTTACGGGTCTAAAACGGTAAGGGTAAAATGGTAATTTTGAAGTTAAGAAGGGTATTTTGGTCTTTTGGCTGGGGGGCATGGTGCAATCGGATTGGGACACTTGTCCAAGGCAGAGAGGAGATTTTGTGTGAGAAGGGAGAAGATTGTGACATGTGGCAGGGCTCTAGTGGGTTCTAGGCCGTGCGTGAGGGTGTTTAAAATTGTGTCGTGTGTGTGTGTGTTGAGTTTAGCCGAAGGGGGGAAAAACAGAGGTGAGCTGAGGGAGGAATTGATGGAACCGGGTGAGTGTTGTGAGGCTCTGTGATGTTCAAAGGAGAGCTAGGAGAGGGAGTGATTGTGTCTGTGAGGATTTGGGCGTGACGATGAGTATGTGAGGTGTGTGAGAAGTGAGGAAAAACCAGAGAACAGGGCAGGGGTTTTGTGCACGGTTGTGCACCCCGATCGATCAATCTCCAAAATTGGACGGGTGGAAGTGTTCAGGGACCTGAGCGGAGCTTTGTGAACCGAAAGGAGCACAGCGGCGTGCACGGCGGAGGTCAGAACACAGGTAATTGTCCACGGTCCTCTGTTTTCCCAATTTGGTTCAATTCAATAGTTGTGGGTTTTGGGTACGAGTCGAGGCTTTTAGTGGGTGTTATGAGACTCAGGAGGTCCCTAGGAGTCGAGTAAGTTGTTGCTGCGATGGGGGGAATGTTGGATTAGCTGGGAACCGAAACAGGGGTTTCGGGTAAATGTTTTCAAATTCGAAGTCGACGAGCTAAGGACTTCGATGTTGGGTTTTCTGGTGGGGAATGGATTAAGGAGGTTAGGACGAAACTAAGGGATTCAACGGGATTAAAATGGATGAAAATGGGAGGAAAACCGTGAACGCTGGTTCACGGCTGGACCGGACAGGTTCAAACCAGGTGAACCGGGTTCACCTGAGGTTGCTGGTGACACTGTTCACGCGCGTGGATTTCACGCGCAGAACCTTCTGGACGCGCGTGGGGGCGCGTGAGGGGTAATTTGGGAAATTAGTCAACATGACTTTTAAAGTATTTGATGTAACGAACATTTTGGCGTTGGTTTCGAGTCGATCGGACATCGTCTCGATATGTTTCGGCCTGTCCGAAGGTTGTAGGGCTGGGTTAAAAATAGTTAAAAATCCGGGAAAATTATGGGGCTTTAGTATGACCTTTATGAAGTAGGTAGTGATCTCTTTATGGAATTTGGACAGGTTTGGGAAAGCTGAGGATAATGGTTTGGCAGGGAATGACATAGGTGCGCGCGTATCGAGGCGACGTCGAAATGGTCTGTGAGTGGACTTTGCTTTCTAACTCTTGATGCATGCATATATGTTTCTATATGTTTTCTATATTTGATGCTATGATTTGATTGTGATTGTGATGGTTTATGGTTTTTGCACGTTCTTCGAGGAAAATGACGGTTTTCACGTTTTACGAGATTTTGATAACTCTCGTGATTTGAACCTGGTTTTAATGGTTGATTTCGGGATTTGAAATACGGTTGGATTTTAAGGAAAGTAAAGGATTTTGAAAAGTATTTTCGGGCTTGAGGCCCAATTCAAAGGTGTTTTCGGAAATGAGATTTCGGGTTTCGGAATCGGAATTCCGGGTGACGATTCGGGATTCGATTCGGGACTTGAAGCGGATTTCGGGTTTGGGTTCGGAATGGTTATTCCGGATGCTAGCTTACGGAATGATGGTTACGGACTCGGACCGGAAAATGAGAAGGAAATGAGTTTTGGGTCTGGATTCGGAATGACGGTTATGGATGCCGGAAGGGCATCAGACCAGTGGTTTCGGATTCGGGTTTGGATATGGAAATGGAAAAGGATTTTAAATGGTTTTGGATTGGATGTGCTGGATCTGGATATTGGGTTTAAAGACCCGGATATATGTGACGGGGGACCGGCCGGATTGGGTTTAAAGACCCGGATTGAGTTTAAAGACTCGGGAGTTTAAAGACTCGGATATATTGATTTTTCCCCCGTAGGCCTTGAGTTTAAAGACTCGGGAGTTTAAAGACTCGGATATGATTAAGGCCTGGATTGAGTTTAAAGACTCGGGAGTTTAAAGACTCGGATAGATCCAGCAGGTTCGATGGATGAGAACGTGGCTTTAAATGTGTTTTTGGGTTTCACTAGCTTTGATGATGATGTTTTGGGCAGTGGCCCGGATTTGATAGTTTTCGGTGATTTTGGGCTGAGGCCCGGGATTTGAAAAGGAAAAATGTGTTTGGTTTTCGTATATTGTTTTATGACGTGATTGATATGCATGCATTGGTTTTAAATACGGAGGGTATAACTGTTTGTGTTTTCTGATAACTGTTTTGAATTTAAACTTTATTTTTGTCCACTCACAGTCTTTTCGTGTTTTCGATACCCTCCAGGTTGCTGCAGTGCGGGCTGTCGGTTGAGAGAGATGGAGACATCACATGCACCAGCCACAGTAGACTCTGCGCACTCTGAGAAGTTTGAGGTTGTTGAGGTGGTTGGTCTAGAACTCCCTTGTCCGACTTACGTGTCACACGGAGGTTAGGCGGTTGTTTAGCCTCGTGTCATGCGTACGTTAGACGGGAGCGGGGTTTAGCCCTTAATCCCGGGGGATTAGGGGTGGGCCCTGACATAACGGCTGGGAAGCCATGGAAGGGAAAATGGAAACTTTGAACCGTATGGTTCAAAATGGAACCATGAGTTTTGGGCGATTTTAGGTTGTTTTGATGAGTAGAAATGATAGGGAATGAAGAAATAGGAATTATAGGATTAATTAGGGTTGAAATCAGACCAAAATAGGGGAGGAAAACTGCCGAACCGGTCACATCAGTTCAGCACAGTGGCTGTGAACAGTGAACCGGTTCAGCTGGAGGTTAGGGACGATGAACAGTGTTCTCAGCCTTCTTGGGGCGCGTGGGCCATAATTTGGAGAAGTGTTCAACATATGAAATCTTCTATTCGATGTAACGAAGATTTTGGGACTGGTCTCGCGTCAATTGGATATCGTTTCGATAGGTTTCGAGCTGTCCGAAGTTTTAGGGTCGGTTTAAAAATAGTTAAAAGTTCGGGAAAATTACGGGGCTTTAATGGCAGGTTATTTAAGTAGTTAGTAACCTTCTATTAAAATTTGGACAGGTTTGGGAGTCCCGGTGATAGCGATTGGCTCGGGAGAGCCTATGGCACGCAAATTGAGGCGGCAGCTCGGACGGTTTGTGAGTGGACCTTGTTTTCTAAATTGGTGCATACATAAATGTTTACTATTTTGAGGTTTCGGCCCTATACGGTGCCTATACGGGTCTGTATGTCTTTATTGGTCTAAAGAAATGGTTTTAGATTTCCAAAAGGATAATGAATGTGATTTAATGATGTTGATTTGGATATTTGTGAATTATATGGTTTCACGTATTTCGAGGCGATTTACGTGCTTGCACGTAAATCGAGGTTTTCCAGTTTTATACTGATTTTCCATACTTATGGTTTTGGATATGATTTCATGAAATGGATTTGGACTCGAAAAGGTAAACTCGTGTTCGAAACCCATTTGATTTACGGAATCGGGCCGGAGGCCCAGTTGGTTTACGATTCGGACCGGAGGTCCAGTTTCTATGTGGATTCGGGCCTAGCGCTCAGTTATGTGTTACAAATGGTTTTTATGGTTCATGACGGTTTATGGGAACCGGAATGAATTCTTGACAGGACCCATCCCAATCCCCCCGGGATTACCATGGAATGTGCCCTGCTCCCGTCCAACCAGGGGTGTCAGACAAGGGATGACCAAGAGCCACTGCCCAAATGGGGCATCCAGAGTGCGCAAGGATCGATGGAGGAGGTGTGCAATGTCCCAGTCCCTGCTGCAATCGCATCCGTGATCAACCTGAAGGGCATTAAAACCAAAAGCTGTGAGTGGACAAAAACCAATAAGTTTACCCAAATACATTTATAAGACATTTATGCCCTCCAATAAAAACGTATGCATGCCACAAAAACCAGTAACCAAAACGTTTGCTCAACCAAGCCATTAGGGTCTTAGCCCAAAAACCGTTAACCAAAAGCCAAGTGTGGGAACTCAGCCCAAAACTGTGGAATACCACCACCATACATATTAAAACCATGTGGGTCACCACCCACGACCATAAATGAACATCAATTCAAAATCCAAAACCATTTAGGGTCCCCGACCCTACATACCATTTCATAACCAATAATCCATTTTTACCACATAACACATATCCAACCAATAAGCCATTTTATTCATTAATCCATATTTTACCATTACCATCACCAGCATCCCAGATGCTTAGCGTCCCAGACGCTAGACGTCCCTGACGTCATATCTCACGGTTTCATAAGCTACGCGTGCTGCCCGGGGTCTCTCCGGGTCCATATATCTGACATCCCTGATGTCTGACGTCCCTGACGTCAATCATAGCAATCCTGCTCCTGAGTCATCATACGGTCCGGCTGCTCCGTATAATGACCCCTCGCAGGCAATGCACCGTGACTTCCCCAGTGTCCCAGACATCTGGAGGAGACCATCATATATCCTTGTGTCCAGATGGTATATGGAAAACAGTTTTATTTAATCCTTTTATCATATTATTACCATTGGGCCCTGCCCGAAATTTCCATAAAACCACATAATTCCATTTAGGGTCCTTGACCCAAAATCACAATTATTAAATATAGGGTCCCTGACCCGAAATCACATTTATTATCCAACTGGGCCTCATGCCCGATTTTATGAACCACTGGGCCCACGACCCGATTTGTAAACCAACTGGGCCCGCAGCCCGACTTATAAACCCACTGGGCCCACGGCCCGAATTCGTAAATCAACTGGGCCCCTGACCCGATAACATAACTCAAATGGGTCTCAGCCCGATTTCATACCAACTGGGCCCCTGGCCCGATTTCATTAACCAACTGGGCCCCCGGCCCGATTTCAAATGGACTCCAAGTCCGAAATTTCCAACATAATTGGGCCTCAAGCCCGAGTTCATATTTCCAATTTCAAAACCATTTCATCACATTATATCCAAGTCATAAATATGGAAAATCCATGTAAAACCGGAAAACCTCGATTTACGTGCAAGCACGTAAATCGCCTCGAAATACGTGAAACCGTACAATTTACCAACAACCAAACCAACATCATACAATCACAATCATAATCCATGTAAAACATTTAAGCATGCATAGAATTTATAAAACCAAAGTCCACTCACAGACCGTTTTAACCGTGTGCCTCGATACGCGTGCCACCGGCCCTCCCGGGCCACACCACTATCACCGGGACTCCCAATCCTGTCCAAATCACATTAGAGGGTCACTAACCTCATTATTAACATCCTATCAAAGTCCCGTAATTTTCCCGAATTTTTACTTATTTTTAAACTTAATTAAAAACCTTCGGACATCCCGAACACTATCGAGACGGTGTCCGATCGACACGAAACCAATTCCAAAATGTCCGTTACATCGAATGGATTAAAAGTCATGTTGACCTCACCTCGAGATTCGTGCCCACGCGCCGCCACGGTCCGCCGTGAGTGGCTGCGCGTGAAACTCACGCGCCGTGAACAGTGTCACCGTTCAAACCCGTTTCTCTGATAAACGGGTCACCGTGACCCGCGGCCCAACCCGACTGGTTCTCCGCCATTCCTCGACCATTTCCAGTTCTGTTTGTTCCTACAAGATCGTCCAAGTTAAACTAAGGGTTCTGTGGAATTAAAAACTAGAAAACACGTCTAGATTGTACCTCCTCGATCGAGAAGCTCACGGCCAAAACTCCACCGTCGACTGCTCCCAGTTCCGACCACCATTCTCCTCGAAAACGGTCCATACCAACTCGTTTCATCCCCAAGATCAACATCCTGGTCACAAGATCGATTGTAGTACGTTAAAACCCATCCTGCCATTTTTACCCGAAAACAGACTCACGGGTTCGAGGCTTACCTCGCCGCCGTGGCTCCCGCCGTGGCCACCAGCATGCCCAGTTCGACTCCAGGAACATCCTACGTCCATTTACAACGATCAAAACCAGCCCAAAACGACTTCCGAATTCTGAGTTTTGGACCTCCCCTGTTTTTCCTTTCCGCCGTGTCCGCTGCCGTCTCCCGCCGTCTCCCGTCATTCCTCAGGTGCCCAAATCTCCCACTGGACTTAGCCTAGTAATGGTGTAGGTTTAGTTGGTGCGGGTTGGATGGGTAGTGGATTTGGGGTGGTAGTCGTTCACGGTGAAATGAGAAATGAAAGAGGGGGATTAACTGATCAAATTAATTAAGGAAGGGATGAGATGAGATGGACGGTCCAGATGCAATCTGGGAGTGAGATGGAGGGCTGAGATTAAAAGAGGGGATAAATTGTATTTTAACCCATTAATGGAAGCATGATCCAGATTTAGAGCCCCAAATCAAGGGATGAGTGACACTTGTCACTCATCCAAGGGTTCAGATTCAATAATCACTATTCAATATTTTATTATTATTTTAATCCCGGTTCGTTCGGTAAACCGAGCCCGATTCCTTGACCATAACTTCGTCGTCGTAACTCCGATTTCGGCATGCCGCCTGTCGTTGGATTCGTATCGACGATACCTACGTAACGGTCCTTGGCCCTCGCCCATCGGACCTCCCGGTCAGAAAGTCAACATTTGGCCCCTAATAAGCCAAATTACCAAAATACCCCTCAACTTCCGAACACCATAACTTTCTCTACGAATGTCGGAATCGAACGTGCCACCTGTCTATGAACTCGTGACGTCCCGAAATACGTCACGGTCATCGGTCAAAGTCCATTTGACCGCCCGAACAAAAGTCAACATTTTGCCCACGACTAGGGGCAAAACGGTCATTTTGCACATTTTGTCCGATTCCGCCCTACTAACCACCGTTCAACCTCGCTAATCAAGATTAGTGACTAATCTAATCCCGGAATTCGGGACGGGTCGTTACAATTCTTGAAATGGATTTACGGGTCATGACGATTTATGGGAACCGACATGAACCCATGAAAGGTTTTATGGTTCATGACGGCTGATGATGGCCGGGCATGAATCCTGGAAAGGTTTAAAGAATTATTTCAAAAGGTTTTTCATATTCCATCCTTTATATGTGATTGTCTCCTCCAGGGAGGGTCGTTGGCCTGGGTGGACCGCGGAGTAGTCACGGAGCACTGACTGAGTGGAGTCGCCCCCCCAATTTGGGTTCCTTACTCTCAGGATGGGCATGGTTCGTTACTTTCAGGGATGATCATTGATCTACGGACATTGACCTGGGTGGACCCTGGAGAGACTTGGGTTTGAGACCCCGGTTAGCACACGCGTAGTTTTATATTTACCGTGACAGGTTCTTGGATATGAAATATAATGGACAAACATGATTTCAAGTGGATTGGGAAATTATGTTTTATGATGATAAATGGATTTGGGCTGAGATCCCACATATGTTTATTATGTTATGGTTTTATGTAAATGGTTTTGGGCAAGAGCCCGTGTGACCTATTTACGGAACTTGGGACTGTGACACTAAATATGGATGTTTTAACATATGTGATTGGATAAATGGTTTTACTATGCATGCATGCTTTTTTAGTGAAGGGTATAAATGACAGGACCCTTCCCAACTGGACCTTGATAACCGTGCCTGGTTCTGCTCCCGTCTGACAAGTCAACTGAAGTCTCGAAAGCACCCTTCAGCACCTGTCAAACCAGGGATAACTGTACTGATTTCTGCTCATGCCTCCGCCTCGAGATCAGCCCCGAACGTTGTGTCACGGCCTGGAGGGTCATCAAAAACAAAGGTGTGAGTGGACAAAAATATATTCGTTAAAATACATTTATAAAAGACATCTTTTACCCTCCAGTTTTACAAACCATGCATGCATAGGATAAAACACATGAATAACAACAATTCCGGCTCTCAAGCCCAACACGTGAAAACATTTGAATCATTTAAATCACTTTATAAAATCAGTTCACCATATAATAAAGCATATAACTCGGGAATTACACATCCGAGGATCCTCTGGGAATTACACATCCAGAGTCGTCATCCAATGCTGGGAATTACACATCCAGCCTCACCGGGAATTACACATCCGGTCTCTCTAGGAATTACGCATCTGGAGTCCCTCCAGGAATTACACATCTGGAGTCATCAAATATCAAAACACAATCAAAAGCATTACTTCAAATCATCATTAAAACTATGCCAAAACCATTTATCACAGAGTCACATGCTCAAATCTTATGTCTCATTTCTCGTAATTCCGTAAAATCATTAATGCACGTAAATCCGTAAAATATCCGGAAAACATCACAAATCTAGGAAAACAATATCCCGATACATAACCCATGTCAAAACCAAGCACAAACCCCAGGCTTTCGCCCAAAACGATCATTTCAAATTTTCTCGAAAAACGTGCCAAAACACCGATTAAAATAAGATAATATTCCCCAAAATCCAGAAATCATCATATCGAAATATCAATCATACCCAATCATGTCAAATCATATTATAAAGCATTTAAAACATATATGCATGCATTCAGGGTAGAAAACAAAAGTCCACTCACACACCGTCAACTGCTCGTTTCCCGCGCTGCACGCGTTTCCGTACTTTCCGACACTTGTCAGAAATCCCGAATCCTGTGCCAAATCATTATGCAAGGTTACTAGCAACTCAATTTACATCATATCAATCCCCCATAATTTTTCGGGATTTAAATAATATTTAAATACGTAACATAAACCGTTCGATCCCGGGAACATTAGCGAGAAGGTGTCCGATCGACTCGAAACCAAAACCAAAATGTTCGTTATACTATTTAGAGTAAAACAGCTGTTGGACACTTTCTCAGAAATCAACCCACGCGCCCTCACGGGCCGCCGCAAGCGGCTGCGCGTGAGCCCACGCGCCATGAACAGTGACTGCTACAGTCGTCCCTGCTACCCGTTTTATTGGTATTCGGGTCTGCAACCCGCGGTTCGACCCGGTTTTCTTTCTATCAATTTAAACCCAATTGCTTCAGTTCTTTCACTTATTCTCATCTATTCCATATTTCTAACCGATCTGTGACTTCAATTTAATGAAAACATGTCCTAAAACCCACGACTCAACATCGAAACCCGACGGGTCCCAACTCGGGTTCCACTCAAACTCGACCTGTATCCTTCAATTGTTCACACCAGAAGCATATAACAATCATTCTAAACACGAAATTGAAATCAATTTCAAGGTTTACTACCTCCAAGTTATCGAACTCAAACTCCAAATTCCATAGGAGTCGCAGGGTCTGTTCTTATTGATTTCCACGTCAATTGGCTTCCGTTTTGATATGGCTCGACTCGTCTCAGTCCCAGAAAGCTCAATCCATTGTCAATTTCACTCTTTAATGTCTGAAAAATCGAATTCGAGATTGGTGTTTGGGGTTGGTATTTTCGGGTTTTTTCCTCTCGGGTTCACGGTGTTCTTCCCCGTTTTTCTCTCCTATTTTCCTTCTGTTTTTCACTCAAATGTTTCCTCTAAATCTCCCAGTGTTTCCACGGTCATCCTTGATCAATTAGTGTTAGGATTTGTTTAGAATTTAAACAAGGTTTTGGAGGTGGTTTGTCCGTATAAGGCATTCAAACATGCCACTAATGAACATGAGCAAGTGACACATGTCACTTAGGAATTAATCTCAATCCACATAGGCTGATTCAGCCAAATCAAGATATTTTTTATCAATTAAGTTCACCCGTTAAAGATAATTACTATTTTACCCTTATCGTAACAAATTACCAAAATACCCCTCTTCGTTCTAGACCCATAATTTTCTCGTTCGGACTCCGATTGATGCATGCCGCCTGTCTACGGATTCAGCGTCTCAAGACCTACCCAACGGTACTCCCGGAAAGTCCAAACAATGTCCCGATCAAAAAGTCAACATTCGGCCCCTTTTACCAACTTTCGCACGTCATAACTTTCTCCTCGAATGTCGGAATCGGGCGTGCCACCTGTCTATGAACTCGTGTCGTTCCGAACTACGTCACGGTCATCGGTCAAAGTCCGTTTGACCGCTCAAATTAAAAGTCAACTATTCGCCCAATTCTAGGGGCAAAATCGTCCTTTTCCCCAAAGTTTCCAATTTTCCCTTTTTCTAATTTTTGGGTCATTACAATAAAGGTCTTTTATGAAATATGTTTTTATAAACTTTTATTTTTGTCCACTCACAGTCTTTCTGTTTTTAATACCCTTCAGGTTGACATCGGATGTGGACTGTAGCAGAGACCGAGATATCACATACCTCCTCCGGATCCTGGCGTACTCTGATAGCCCGGGACGGTAAAGGTCGGAAATATCCTTTGTCTGACACTTCGTGTCAGACGGAAGCAGGGTCATCCCGCATTAATCCCGGGGGGATTGGGATGGGTCCTGTCAACGTGGTATCAGAGCTTAGGTTTGCTTATCAGAGCAGGGTTGCTCATATTACCCTGAATTCCAGAATGTTTTGCGTACTACTCCGTATGCAGGTCGAGGATGTGATATCTCAAGGGGCTACAGTTCGTTATCAACCTGATAGTTGGGGTACTGGTACGATAGTTAGTAGGATTGAATCGTGAAATGTCTTGGTTCGGCACTAGATGCCGGGGTTGCCATAGTTCTGTCAGGGTTTGCAGAGTGGGACCCTATGAATGGATGAACGTAAACGGTACTTTCGAGTTTGATCGTGAGACGGTTAGTTGGGATCGTCTTTCACGATGTCGTATGATCGGTTCTGAAGACTGGTTGGATGTTGTGACTATCTGATTATCAGATTTGGTTGAGTTAGATGGATTTACTGCAGTCGACAGTTAGCAGCCGGATTCGAGGAATCCTAGTTGATTTTCGGTAGGATTGGATTGACGTCCTTGCAATGTCAAGACCGCGAGGTCGGTCAGATTGGGAATTGTACTGCAGTTGGTAGCTTGCAGTTGGGTTCAGAGTGACCCTAGGTGTGATTGTGGAACCCTACCTTTGGGTGTATGGTTCGGAAATGTGAGTTGACGAGTGGTTTGACTTGGATGACTATTCGTATTTGGATTCGTTAGTCGGTCTAGTCATGTCAGCTTGCGATGAGACTATACTCTGCAGTCGAGGTTGTACTTATTGGTTAGACCTACTTGGTTGTCGTGCTACTCAGTTGTGGTTTGGTGCAACTAAGGTCGTGGATGACCAGGCAGGCGACATTGGTTTAGTCGAGTTACGACTGGTTAGTGATTAGTTGGACAAGTTATCAGGGTTGGTACTTGTCGATGGAATCCCTGAGTGGGATACAGAATAGTTATACGGTCGATTGATTCCGTTGGATACGGAGTTTCGATAGCGATGCCTGGTAGTTAGGTCTGCACGAGGTTATGGCAGACGCTACTATCGATGGACGTAGTCGAGTCTTATCAGGTCGAGTAGACTCAGGTTGCCGTGATGATTGTGACGATGGGATTGTCAGTCGTGACGATGATACAGGGTGTGTGAGTAACGCATATATACGAGCAATGATTCTGGATTCGACTCGGTTACGGCTGAGTGCGATCGCAGAATGAGACGGGGACGTTCTGGGGACGATTCCTTTTCTCGTATGAGTTGTCAGGGTGACTGTACCCAGAGGTGTTGGGTACGAGGGAGGCAGGGTTTCTTGAATACGAGTAGAGGTACGGGATTGTCGTTTGAAATGAGCGAAGATCCAGGGTTGTCTGTTTCGCACACTGGATGCTGATGCTTGAGTGCTGGTGATAGTGCGCTGGTGCTGGTACTAGTGCTGGTGCTTGTGCCGGTGATTGTGATGAGTGTGAGTCGCGAATAAGGATGTGACTCCGTCGAGTTGGGCATGTGTTCGGTATCTGTGGTTCGGGAGTGGATCACGGATAGAGGTGAACCAGTCTAACGGGGACACGTGGTTGATGTCCGAGTATATTGTTTCCAATCTGGATAGAACTTCAGAATCGCGAGGGGTTGCGATTGTGGTGACGAGCGAAATGCGGGTTTTCCTCATTGGTAATGGGTGTTTCGAAGTCATTAGGGTGACTTCTCAGATTCTACCATGATTGATGATGGTAAATGATGTTGATGATGTAGATGTTGTTGGTTGCCACTAGTACACCGGAAATTCAATTTTCAACTTTAAAACCATTTATAATCATTGAAAACCAAATATAGATTGAAATCTCAAAAGCATAGCATCAAAATCATACTCACAGCATTTCTCGAAAAAAAAACGTGCTAAAATGCGTAATTTCTCGAAAAACATGAAATTATGTAAAACAGTTATAACATATTCAATAATCATGAAATCATAATGAAAACCTTAAAATAAGTAATTAAAAACAGTTATGCATGCTCAGTTATAAGGAAGACGTCCACTCACAGTTACGGGGCACGTCACTCGCGTCCCGTACGTTCTGTACGTTCCTCGATCTCCTCGGGACTTCCTGATCCTGTCACAAGTCACCAAAACTAGTCACTAACACGTCCACCAAGTTTCTCCTAATGTTCCCCAACTTCCCCCGGACTTCTAAACGTAGTTACACGAAACCCTAAACCTTCGATCCCGTATAACTAACCCGAAACAACGTCCGCTCGTCCCGAAACTTGTCCCAAAAGATTCCTTACAACTAGAACACACAAACACACACTGCAACCTGGTAAATTCCTCCCTCAATCTCACTCTCTGTTTATCCCTCTTCGAACACGATGAACACCAACACAACCCTTTTAATTTAAACCGGGTAGTGGCTAGAAGCCACTAGGAAACAGCGAGGCATCACACACCTGGTGGCCCAAGCCCAAAATATCCAATCACACACTGCACACTTGTTCTCATCTCCTTTGCACAAATCCCATGTAACGACCCGTCCCAAATATCTAGATTAGATTAGTGACTAATCACGATTAGTGAGGTTAATCGGTGATTAGTTAGGCGAAATCGAACGAACGATGCAAAATGATCGTTTTGCCCCTAGGCATGGGCAAAACGTTGACTTTTTATTTGGGCGGTCAAATGGACTTTGACCGATGACCGGGACGTATTTTGTGATGTCACGAGTTCATAGACAGGTGGCACGTTCAATTCCGACGTTCGAGGAGGAAGTTATGACGTTCGGAAGTTAAGGGGCAATTTGGTAATTTTAGTTAAATGGAGAAAATAATTGACTTTTGACCTGGGATGTCCTATGGCCGAGGGCCGAGGACTGTTACGTAGATCGTGACGATACGAATCCATAGACAGGCGGCATGTCGAATTTGGACGTTCGATGGCGAAGTTACGATTCCCGAAAGTTCAAGTGCATTATTGCACGAATTACGAAATAACCTAACTTTTGGACTCTAGTGGGCCCAGATATTTAGTTCCTGTCCAATGGATGAGTGAAACTTGTCACTCATCCACACATTCATGCATATCACCCTTGCTTTTTCATTTAGATCAAACCCGAAACCCCCCTTCCCCCGCTCCCTTAACCGTGCAAACCGATTTCCCATCTTCCCCAAACCTCATCATCTGTGGCTGGAGTGTGAAGGGAGATGAGAGAAGGTCGTGAGGTGATGAAGATGGTGGCTGTGGAATGGGCTGGGCCGCCGTGAGCGGCAGTGGAGTCCAAAAGAAAACCCGAGAGCTCGGTAAGGCCCATTTTCCCCTTTAATTTGATTTTGACATCATGGACCGTATTGGATGATTAGGATAAGTTTATTGAGGTTATAGGAAGGTGTAGAGGGTGGTTTGGACGGCGGTGAAGGGCTGAGCAGCCCTGGGTGCAATCGGGAAAATTGAACCGTTTGAACCAAAATCAAACCGTGAGTTTTAGTTAGTTTCTTCTAGGTTTATTAATTGGAATGGATATGAAACATTAAATTAGGAATTTTAGGATTGATTGGGACTGAAACAAATGAAAAATGGGGGAGGAACCAGGCCGGGCCGGTCACGCCGGTCCAGGAAACCAGCGAACCGGCCGACCCGGTTCAGTCGAAGGTTAGGGGTGATGCTACAATGGCGAGTGAGCCCACGCGCAGGGCCCTTTGGGCGGCGCGTGACAACGCGTGGTGGGGGATTCTTGGGGTGGTTCCAACATATGATATCTTCTATTCGATGTAACGAACATTTTGGGACTGGTTTCGTGTCGATCGGACACAGTCTCGATATGTTTCGGGGCATCAGAAGGTTTAGGGTCGGTTTAAAAATAGTTAAAGTTTGGGAGAATTACGGGGCTTTAATGGGAGGTTAATTAAGTAGTTACTAACCTTCTATTACGAAATGGACAGGTTCGGGAGTCCCGGTGACAGTGATCGGCTCGGGAGAGCCTATGGAACGCAAATCGAGGCGACAGCTCGGACGGTCTGTGAGTGGACCTTGTTTTCTAAATTGGTGCATGCATAAATGTTTATTATATGTTTTTATACATGTTTGGTAATGCCATGGGTGCATTTGGTTGTGGTTACGTATAAGCACGTTTTTCGAGGTTTCAGCCTTATACGGTGCTTATACCGGTCTGTATTTCCTTATGGATTTTAATGATTTGGATTTGGACTTCCAAAAGGATAAACTCGGGTATGAGACCCATTTGGTTTTGTCTCGGGCATATGACCTCAAATATCGGGCACGGTGCCCAGCTGATGTCCTATGTTCGGGCACGAGACCCAGGTTACTTTACGGTTTTGATTTCAGGTCAGGGAACCTTAAATGGATTTCCCGGTTCATGACGGTTTATGGGAACCGGCATGAACCCTTGTTATGGTATCGTGGTTCATGATGGATTATGGGAACCGGCATGAACCCAGGTTATGTTATTCTGGTACATGACGGTTTATGGGAACCGGCATGAACCTTGGTTATGTTATTATGGTACATGACGGTTTATGGGAACCGGACATGGAGGATATGGTCTATATATATATGAATGGAATAGATATTATGGATCATGACGGTTCAGGTGTCAGGACCCACCCCGGTTTCACCCCGAAACCCGAGGTAAATCCTGCTCCCGTCTGACACCCCGACACAAAACAGTCAGACGCAGGAGAAAGCACTCAATAACACCCAAAGTTAAAGTTTTACAGAGCATGGTACGAATTACAAGGAAATAAAAACTGATGATAATTACACGCACGTGGAAGAAAAACTTAAACACTTTGGGATCCCGCTCGTCACTTCTATGCCTCAGACACTGCCTCGACGTCAAGACCCCGCGCTCGCTCCACAACCTGGAGGGCAATTTAAAAACAAAAGGTGTGAGTGGACCATAATAAAAGAAAAGTTCTAAAACCATTTATCAGAAAACCAAGTTTCACCCTCCGTTTTGAAACCACATGCATAACCCAGTTATCAAAACAGTAGGATGCAATACTCAGAAAACATCATAAGAAACAGAAACACTATAAAACAGTTATAGAAGTCATAGCATGGGAATCATAAAACCGTAACAGAAACCATGAACTTCAAATCATTATTTTCCGATCAAACCTGCTGGACCTATCCGAGTCTTTAAACTCCCGAGTCTTTAAACTCAATCCAGTCCTCAATAATATCCGAGTCTTTAAACTCCCGAGTCTTTAAACTCAATAGGCCTACGGGGGAAATATCAATATATCCGAGTCTTTAAACTCCCGAGTCTTTAAACTCAATCCGGGCCCGTCCCCCGTCAATCAATATCCGGGTCTTTAAACCCAATAATCAGATCCAGAAAATCCAATCCAAAATCATTTGAAAACCTTTTCCAAATCCACATCCAAACCCGAATCCGAAATCACTGGTCCGATGCTCTTTCGGCATCCAAAATCGTCATTCCGAACCCAAATCCGGAAATTCACTTTTCAACTTTAAAACCAAAGTCCGCTTTCCGAAATCCGATTCTAAAACCGAAAACCTTGATTATCTAAATCATGTTCCTTTGAAAACCACTTATCATTTGAAATCCCGAAACTATAACATTATAATCAGAAATCAACCTTTTATCGTAAAACGTGCCAAATACCGTATTTTCTCGAAAAACGTGCAATTATGTAAAATCACATCATAAATCCAACAATCATGAAATCACATATATAAAACAAGTATAGAAGACAGTTATGCATGTTCGAGTTTAAGGAAAGGGTCCACTCACAGTACCGAGCCCTCAATCGCATCCCGAACGTCCTGCACGTTCCTCGGCTTCCTCGGGAAATCCCGATCCTGTCAACAACCACCAAATTACGTCACTAGCACGTCCACAAGTATCCACCTAAATTCCCCCAAAAATCCCCGGTTCCTGAACGTAACGAACCGGAACCCTAAACTTTCACCCTCACGGAACTAAACTCAAACGACGTCTGATTAACTCGAAACCAATTCCAATGGACTCAACACACCTCCTAGACCAAAACCATAGTTGACCATTTTCCCTAGAACCGCCGCACGCGCCCCCACGCGCCGCCCAAAGTGGCTGCGCGTGGCCCTCACGCGCCTGCTACAGTGCATCAGCTACCTTGAGCAGACCCGGTTCGCACCAGTAGTTTGCACCCTGAACCGGCGAGAGCGGTTCTTCTCATCCCGTCCACCAAAACGACTCCTCTCTTCTCCAATAGCATTGTCCCATCCTAGGCTACCCATTCCCGTACTTCACTCACCTCGACTCACCCTAAAACTCGTCGACTGAAACTCGAAACAAAACCCGATCTCTGCTCTGTTTTCCTTCCCGGCCACCCAGGTCACCTCCCGTCACGGTGGCAACACTAGACGGTTCCTAGGACCCTTCTAAACCTAACCCAACTCACCTGGAACGTCGACTCTACGCCAATCTTCACGACTTTCGGTTTGAAAGTCACGGCTAAAACAGAGCACGCAGAGCACCTGCCGTCGTGCTAACCGCCACCGTATACCCCCGTCACGGCAGCACAACCAGGAGATACCCAGGCCTCCCCTGAGTCACCTAGACCACCCTAGACTCAACGATTCTACCTCTAAGGCTACGACTTCCATTTTAAACTTCTACGGCTATACAGAGCATCGAAATAGGGATGAGGGAATTACCTACCTTCCGTCACCGTCGTGAGCTCCGCTGGGGCTGGTGGACTCCTCGCACCCCTCACGACACCGCCACGATCTCAGTAGCACCGTACACGGCCGCCACCGCCATGATTTCTCACAAACTCCCTGGTTTCCTTCCTGTTTCCCCCCTGATTTTCCCGCAGCTCTCGACACCCTCACACACAGCCACCACACCGTCAGCCTCTCTCACTGCTTCCCTCTTACTCCCTGCTCACTCTCACACACTCACAACTCACCAGCACCCTCGATCAACCCTCAATTCTTCCTCACAATCTCCCTCTGTTTCACTCTGGTTGAAGAACACGAACACACACACTTGCACGGGTGCACCCTAATTATTTGGGCCGTGCACACACAAGAACTCCCCAGAAGCCACTACACACCTGCCACATGTCACCATCCACTCCAGCCTCTCCCACATGGCTCAATCCCAGCCGTCCATCTGCCTTCTCTCTCTGCACAATTTCCAGAGCACAAAAGACCAAACTGCCCCTCATTTTAACCCAATTTTACACTTTTTCCACTAGCTTCCTAGACCCGTAACTCACTCATCGTAAGTCCGATGAATACGTGCCGCCTGTCATCGAACTCAGGACAACGAGATCTACGTAACCATCCTCGTTCAACGTACCAAAACCCGATCGTCCAAAAAGTCAATGTTTCCCCTTCTTTTAACCAAATTACGGTTATGCCCTCAACCTTCCGAACATCATAACTTCCTCCTCGGATATCGGAATCAGGCGTGCCACTTGCCTATAGATTCGTGACATCCTAAACTACGTCCTGGTCACTGGTCAACACCCATTTGACCACCCGAACTAAAGTCAACATTTTTGCCCAAGTCAGGGGCAAAATCATCATTCTAAACTTACGGACCTATCGGGACCACCTAACCAACGATAAACCTCACTAATCCCACCTTAATCACTATCTTAATCCAGCTCTCGGGACGGGTTGTTACATCAGGGGAACCGGGCATGGATATTTGTGCTATGTATATATATGTTCCTATACCTTCCTATACTTCTATTATCTCCTCCGGGGAGGGTCGTTGGCCTGGGTGGACCCCGGAGTAGTCACGGAGCACCGACTGAGTGGAGTCACCCCCCAGTTGGGTTCCTTACTCTCAGGAAGGCTATGGTTACTATTACCTCGAGTAGGATCAGTGGTTTGCGGATATTGACCTTGACTTTGAGAAGACTCGGATTGAGACCCGAGTAGCACGCGCGTAGCTTTGGATACCGTGACAGGATTGGTTGTGTGACTTATATGTATATATGATATATGGATTTGATATGTGGTGAGCACAGGTGTGCACATGATTGAGCAGTGGCTTGGGTATGTTTATGGTTATGGGCTGAGTCCCCTATTGGTTTCCTTATGGATTTGGGCAGTGGCCCGTATGGTCGATTTCATGGTGGTCCTTTCGACCTTGGTTTATTTCTGATTTGGGCTTAGTTCCCACATGTGGTCCATTTGGTTAAATGGTTTTCGAATGCATGCATGCATGCTTTTTAGTGAAGGGTACAAATGTCTTCTTATGAAATATTTTTATAAACTTTGGTTTTGTCCACTCACAGTTTTTAATGTTTTGACTGCCCTTCAAGTTGACATCGGATGTGGACTGTAGCAAAGACCGAGATATCACATGCCTACTCCGGATCCTAGCGTACTCTGATAGCCTGGGAGGGCAAAGTTCGGAATTATCCCTTGTCTGACACTCTGTGTTAGACGGGAGCAGTGTCATCCCGTGTTAATCCCGGGGGGATTGGGATGGGTCCTATCATCCCAAGGCACCAAAAGACCAAAATGCCCCTATTTGTTCAATTTACGGTTTTACCCTCCGCCGTTCTAGACCCGTATCTCGCTCGTCCGACGTCCGATGAAAGCATGCCGCCTGTCGTTGAACTCAGGACGACGAGATCTACCTAACGATCTTCGGTCTACGTGTAAAAACCTTGTCGTACGAAAATTCAACTATTACCCCTCTTTTAACCAAATTACGATACTGCCTTCAAACTTCCGAACATCATAACTTCCTCCTCGGATGTCGGAATAGGGCGTGCCACCTGTCTACCGACTCGTGACGTCCCAAACTATGTCACGGTCATCGGGCAATGCCCAATTGACCGCCCGAACTAAAAGTCAACTTTTACCCATTATAGGGGCAAAATCGTCATTCTGTGTCAAATGTCCAAAAGTAGCCAATTAAGCACCGATTAACTCAACTAAGCCGTCACTAATCATTTCACTATTCCCGACTCCCGGGACGGGTCCTTACATTCGTAATGATGCAAGAAAGGGTAAAACGGTTATTTGCGTGGCCAATTAGCGATTCAGCCATAAAATGCTTTTTTGTTGAGT
This sequence comes from Prinsepia uniflora, assembly GCA_032719365.1. Lineage (NCBI taxonomy): Eukaryota > Viridiplantae > Streptophyta > Magnoliopsida > Rosales > Rosaceae > Prinsepia > Prinsepia uniflora. Next base: position 71,548,009 of record CM064869.1, read on the forward strand.
GACATCTGTCACTTTGAAGGCAAGATTGGTGGCACTGGTTGCTGCTAAACGTAGAGTATATTCAATAAAACCAAACAAAAACATACATATCCATTGTTGATCATATTTGATCAATTGAACTCCAGACATTGAGAGACTCAACAGAGAAAATAAAAGGGGATTATAGAGTGAAAAACGGGAAGAAAGAGGAGAGAACATTGAGAGCAAACTCAGAAACCCGAAACCAAATTTTGGACACTTGAATCTCGATTTTCAAGTATTGGACTAATTGAAGTGAAATTGAGTTAATATTAAGTCTTCTGGGAGCCAAACGATTCGAACCAAATCAAATGGGAAGGGAATTGATGGAGATTTGACTGAGAACGAGCCTTGCAACAGTTCTGAAATTTTGGGGTTTGGTTGGATTGATTCAAGGTAAGAAGTGATGTAATTAATGTCGAAATTTTGTTCATAGGATTCCTTTGTAACTTCCTTATTCATTAGAATGTACAATTTAAGTCGAATTGGTCGAATTGGGATTTTGAATTTAACGGGTATCAAATTTGAGATTAGTAGTTTTAATCTATATTGTATGAGTTTAAGGATACAAAACTTTAATTCGAAGTGATTACAAAGTATTGGTTGAAAGAATCGAAGAAATCATGGTCGAATTGAAAGAGAATTAGTCGGATCCTGTCGCGGGTTGCAGACCCGTATAACAGTGATACGGGTGAGAACGATGACACTGTTCCCTGGCGCATGGTTTTCACGCGCAGCCGCTTGCGTACTCTATTCAATGTAACGAACATTTTGGTGTTGGTTTCGAGTCAATCAGACATCGTTTCGATATTGTTTCCAGGATCCGAAGGTTTGTGTTTTGTTTTAAATTAATATTTAATTCCTGGAAAATTGTGGGAAATTAATATGATATTCATTGAGTCATTAGTGGCCTTTAATGGTGATTTTGGGCAGGACTTGGGATTCCTGGAAAGTACTGAAAATTACGGAAATGGGTGCAGCTCGAAAAGCGAGCGGTTTGGACGGTGTGTGAGTGGACGTTTGTTTTATAAACTGTTATGCATGCATAGTTAAATGTTAAATGTTTTACATGACTGATTGCGTGATTTGAATTGAAATGATGTCATGGTGATTTGGCATGATTATTTGTGATTTAATGATAATTTTAATCGGTCTTTTGGGCACGTTTTATGAGAAATATGCAAATGATATTTTGGGCTAGGCCCGAAGTCAAAATGGTTTCAAAAAGGATATTTTGACTACATTGGTGAGTCGAAGATGAATTCTAGATTATTTGAATGTTTTCAAATGAGATTTTACAGATTTACGTGTAAATGATATTTGGGCTTGAGACCCTATCGGGAATGCTTTTGACTTGGTTTGAAGTTAATGATATGATTGATATGTGTTTGTGGTATGGATTGTGTTTGTGATTGTGGATACTGGACCATATTCTGGATGGTGCTAGTGCAGTTCCTAGACGTGACTCGGATGTTGCGTGAGTGCAGTTCCCGATATGTGGTACATCTAGATGGTGCGTGTGTAGTTCCCAGACATGATTGATATGACTCGGATGGTGCCTGAGTGCAGTTTCTAAGGTTGGAAAGCCGGTGATTGTTATTCATATGTTTTTTCCTATGCATGCATGGTTTGATAAACTAGAGGGTAAATGATGTATTTTGAAATATGTTTTAAATGATATTATTTTTGTCCACTCACACCTTTTCTGTTTTGATGACCCTCCAGGCAGTGGCACGACGTTCGGGGCTGATCGAGAGGCGGATGCATGAGTGGAAATTAGTGCAGTTATCCCTTGTCTGACAGGTGCTGAAGGGTAGTTTCGGGACTTCAGTTGACTTGTCAGACGGGAGCAGGACCGGACACGGTTATCAAAGTCCAGTTGGGACGGGTCTTGTCAATGGGTAAATTTTTACCCATCTAATTTCTACCAATTTCAACAATACTCATGGATACCCATATCCATGGATAATTATGCCCATCCCTAGTGTGATTTGAATTATTCAGTGAGAATAACTCGTGTTTGCTCAAATCTTTGGATAAGAGTAAGAAGTATCATTAAAGGCATAACGCAAATAGGAGGTTTGGTTTTATTTACAACATTATCTACCAATAAATTACAATGCAAATTATTGTGTATAATGTAATTATCCTTACTTAATATCATTGTATTAAAAAAAAGTTATTGAGTGAAATTACATGTGCAACCTTACTGTTTTTCACACCGTCAAACTCTTTAGGTTATATTTGGTACGCCTTATAAATGACTATACATGATAATGTAGTACAAAATCAGTATTTGATAACATTGTATTAATTAACAATCATATAAGTTAATCTCATTGAGTGTTTTTATATAATACAGACACACAAAAATAATACACTCGAAATTATTCGTATCAAATAGTCAAATAATTAACAATTTTGAAAAGTGTAATATTAATAATAATAAGTTATAATTTAATAAATAGTAATACTAATAATAGTATACCAATAACTATCAAAATAATAATAATATACATAATTAATATTTATGATATAAATGTTTCACATCAAATGCTATAATATAATCCGTCCTATAATATAGTCGGCGTTTGTGGAACCCAAAATCATCCGAAAATTATGGAGCTGCCACGTGTCCCGTAATTCCCAAAAATGACCAAATTGCCCTTGGCAATTAACGCTGATCATTTGAAAAACACCCGCACATTAAATAATCTATTTACCAGTTAAATACGTTATTTGATCGGGTTAAAGTCTCCGTAATATTGGTATTCTTCCCGAGAGTTCTTAATAATGGATAATTAATATTAATATTAAAATACAATAAATATCATTACTATCATGATGAGCCATCATTACAATTACTAAATAATATATTTAATAATAATATATTATTTACTAATTAAATATTCAACCGACCAATCAGAACGCTCCAAGGCTCCCAAGATTTTCCTATAAATAGCAAGGCACATTTCATTTCCAAGGTACGTTGATTCTTCGTTTCGAAGTATATCCCTTTCCTCTCTCGAAGCTAACTTAGACTTCAGAGTGTTCTTGGTCGAACAACCCCCCGGGTAAATCGATCGAGGCAACGATAGCTAATTGTTTGCTGTTTGCAGGAATTGTGAGGACTTTTCGCGACGAGTTCAATCTTTGATTCAACAATTGGTGCTTTCATTGAGAGCTATTGAGCTATACTCAGAAGAAGCTCTCTCATCTGTTCATCGTTCATCTTTCTTCGTTCGTCGTTCATCGACATTGTTCGAAGATTTTGAACGTTGTTCATCACTCATCAAGAATTTGTTCATCGTTCATCTTTCTTCGTTCGTCGTTCATCGACATTGTTCGAAGATTTTGAACGTTGTTCAACACTCATCAAGAATTCGTTCACCGTTCATCTTTCTTCGTTCGTCGTTCGTCGTTCATCGACATTGTTCGAAGATTTTGAACATTGTTCATCATTCATCTCCCTTCGTTCGTCTTTCATTGACATTGTTCGAAGATTCTGAACGTTGTTCAAATTATCCATCAACAGCTTTCCAAATTCAAAATTCTTCGATTTGGCATGGCTAAGGTTCATCGATCCGTTCGATCAACTGGAGAAGGTGTTTCTGCCTCAACGGCTCAAATAAGGAATGAGGCTCGCATTGAAACTCCGGAGAAGTGGCCAACTCAACCCAGGCGTGTGTCCATAGAATCACCCATGGAGACACTTTAAGAGAGGCCAACCTTCAGTTTTGGAGCGTTCCCCTCTCCAGCTAACCAAGTACCCGCGCTAGGGGAAGGAACTTCGGCTTTACAACAAGCAAACGAGAGGTTGATGGGAAATACATCACGACATGATCAACCCACAACAAACATGGTCCTAAGGGACATTCTGGACGGATGTCATGACATCTTAGGGAGAAGTCGTCACCAACCTCCCCAGGACAACTTGGCGCAGCAAGTTAAAGGGTTAAGCAAACAAGTTCAACTTCAGTCAGAGCTCTTGCAGCAACTCCTAGCAGAGAGACCAGTCCAAGAGCAGGACAGACATTCCACGTCACATGGAAAACAGGAGCATGCTCAAAGGCGTCCTGGGAAAGAACCAGTCCACTGCCGAACAATGACACGAGACACTTCGCTAAACAATTCCAGTGAAGAAAGTCATACTCACCGAGCAAAAAATCCTCAACGCCTAAGGTCATCAGTACGTGAACGGCTAGGAAATAAGCCTGGGGCAACCTCACGGGCAGAGCGCTCACAACACTCCCATGGAGGCAAGGGGCAACTTCGAGCTCTACACAAAAACCCAAAACAATCTGCCCACGGCAGTAAAAGGGAAGACGAAGCCTACTCCCCTGCACGATCTCAGAAATCAAGGGGAGAAGCTCAAAGAGGTTCTCGACGATTAGCACAAAGGGACTCAACGCCTCAGCAAGGAGCATTGCGGGCTAATGGTGTTCAAAAATTGCTGGACATGCACCTTCGTGCTCAACAAGGTGGCGATCTAGATGACGATCTACGTCGCCAGATACAGCTCTCTACGCCCTTTATAAGGGATATTGAGGAGGAGCCATTCCCCCAGAGATTCGCAACACCAAACTTCACTCCATTCAAAGGAGCCTCCGACCCGGTAAAACACATAGATTATTACCGAGGAGTCATGATCCCCCACAGGTCTAACGATGCGCTCATGTGCAAGGTTTTTCAAGCTTCTCTTCAAGGCCAAGCCATGACTTGGTTCAATCATCTCCCCCCGAGGTCGATTGAGTCCTTCGAAGAGTTGGCCCTGGCATTTGTGAAGGAATACGCACAACTTCGGACAATCGAGGTGAAAGATGACCATCTTTTCTCTGTCCGAAAGAGAGCAAAAGACACTCTGCGACAATACATACGAAGATTTTGTGAGGAAAAGTCTCGCATTATCAGCTGTAATGACCTTGTTGCAGCAATGGCATTTAAGTAAGGACTCCCTCAAGACAACCAGCTTTACGGGGACATCGTCATGAGCAATGCGCGAAGTCTTTCCAAAATACTTTCGCTGGTAGAGCAACATGCAAGTTGGGAGGACGAGAAGAGCGTCGCTCATGCTCAGGACCATGCCAGGACTAGCGAAAAGGTCTCCAATGAGGATGAACCCCATGGAAATTTTGCGACTGGAAAGCTCAACAAGCGCAAAGCGGGGCAACACTCCCAAACGCCAGTTATGGGGAGGCCTAACTTGCAGCTATCTTTACCAGTCCATCAGATCTACAATGAAATTAAGAACAAGTCATGGTTTAAGAAGCCGGAGCCAGTCAAAGGCAATCAAGAGAATGCTGATAAAACCAAATGGTACGCCTATCATGAATGTTATGGGCACAATATCAGCACTTGTATATCTTTCGAAAGATATCTCCGAAATCTCCTGAAGGAGGGGCATTGTATAGACTACATCAAGAAGAAGACTGTAAATTACATGGAGAACAAAGAGCCAAACGAGCCAGCGTCAAAGGTGATCCGCATCAACTAGACGCAAGACAACATTAGAGAGACATAAAAATCTACGGAGCTTTTCAATTTTGCTTTTCAAGTTGTCTTCTAAATTCAGGTATCAATGAAATGAGATTGACAAATTGATTTATTCACCATGTACAATTTTCAAAGCTTATTCTCTCTAGTGTAAAAAGCCTTCGTCTTCGAAGCATCCAAGCCTTCGTCTTCGAAGCATCCAAGCCTTCGTCATCGCAGCATCCAAGCCTTCGTCATCGAAGCATCCAAGCCTTCGCCTTGCGAAACATTCAAGCCTTCGTCATCGAAGCATCCAAAGCCTTCGTCTGCGAAGCATCCAAGCCTTCGTCATCGAAGCATCCAAGCCTTCGCCATCGAAGCATCCAAGCTTTCACCCTGCGAAGCATCTAAGCCTTCGCCATGCGAAGCACCTAAGCCTTCGTCATCGAAGCACCCAAGCCTTCGCCCTGCGAAGCATTCAAGCCTTCGTCATCGAAGCATCTAAGCCTTCTAAGTCCCGCAAATTTCTGCACAGCAAGGAGAGCTCATCTCGAGCGGTATCTCGCTCATTTTCTATCGGCATCCTCTCCACACGGCTCATCTCCAACTCGCCCACCTTGGCTTCCGATGTGAAATTAAGACCTTAAGTTTTCTTAAGTTATCGTAATATCACATCAACAACATAACTTTCCATTTCTGCGGCCCTTCAAGATAGCACATTTGCAGAGCCAGAACGTAAAGGTTAGGAAAGAAGTTGCTCGTCATGCTTTTTGGTTAGGAAAGAAGTTGCACGGCATGCTTTTTTCTCCCAAGAACCAATAGGTCCTTGTTTATCATTCTTCTTCTGAACAACGGATCCTTTCAAGCACAGTGGAACGCTCAACCACTCCCTGATCGGGATGTCTGGAAGCCTCCCACCATTCATGGAGAGAGTAGCCGGCTCATGTCCAGGAACTCTGGAAGAACATCTGTCGCCAAGCTCCACGAGAACGTCACTTGGAAAGGCAATTTGATTACGAGCCTTCCACTCCATGAAGTCTTCGGGCTTCTCAGAATCCATATCTTTCCCTCGGAATGGACTTAGGCCACGAGAACCGCCACGCTCCCATAGAGCAAGTTTGCTGGGTCTCTCGGCACCTTGACGCTTGGCAAGCATGTTTGTGGTACTAGCAAGGGTCACAATGAATGTGATCCTGCCTACCGATGCTCACTAGTCACGTCTGCAAGCGCACTCAGTCGCCGCCAAATCCCCGTATTCTGTTCTTCTCCAATTTGACACAATTCCTCTTCGTTTTTGTTGCAGGGAGTTTCGTTTTGATCCCAGGAGCTTAATTCAATCCTCAAATTCTCTTCTCCTAGCTCACAAATTCGAATTCGAATTTCCCTTGATTTTCTGAATTTTTGAACTCTGAATACACCAGTTCTCTCAGTCCCTCGAGTTCCTCTCTCTCAATTCAGTTCCTTAAGCTTTTAAATTGCACAATGACGGTGAGACAGTGGGATATCACGGATCAATTTGGACAAAATGATTACAATTACCCTTAATTAAAGGTGAGTATCATTAGCCCCAAAACCGGATTCCATGTTATCTGGGGCAAGAAGAAGACAAAGGACAGGTGTCATTGTCTGATCAAGGTTAAAAGACCATTTTACCCCTGGTTCGACAAATTACCATTTTGCCCCTAGCCTTCCGTGACCCGTAACGTTCGCATCCGAACTCCGTTTTCGACATGACGAGCGGAAGTGTGAGGTAATCCTTAGGTCCGGGGAGGTGTGTTTGTCCCATGCACCACCAACTTCGATACAGTTAACTCTGTACGTGCTGTCATTGAACTTCGTCCTAAAAAATAGCTCCACTTTAGGTACGACCCGAGAAAGACGACCGCCGACAGGGTTTTTTCCTCTCCCATGCTTAAATAGCCTTCATGGACGAACATCTGTCGCCAAGCTCCACAAAAACATCGTCTGGAAAAGCAATTTGATTGCGAGCCTTCCACTCCTTGAAATCTTCGAGTTTCTCAAAACTCCATATCTTTCCCTCGGAATGGACTAAGGTAACAAGAACCGCCACGCTCCCACAAAGCAAGTTTGCTGGGTCTCTCGGCACCTTGACGCATAGCGAGCATATTTGTGGTACTAGAAAGAGTCACAGTGAATGTGATCCAGCCTACCAATACTCACTAGTCACGCCCGCTAGTGCACTCAGTCGCCGCTAAATCCCCGTTGACTGTTCAGCCAAACTCCGTTCACCACGTTGCAAGCATATTTGTGGTACTAGCAAGAGTCACATTGAACGTGATCTAGCCTACCAATGCAAGCACGCACCGTCCAAACCGCTCATTTTCCAAGCTGGACGCACTTCCGTAATTTCCCACGCTTTCTAGGAATCTCGAATCGTGTCCAAAAACAACATGAAAGGTCAATAATGACACTATGAATATCATATCAATTTCCCACAATTTTCCGGAAATTAAATATTAATTTAAAACATAACCTAAACCTTCGGTGAACAGTGTTTTTGACAGGACCCGTCCCAACTGGACGTCAAAAACCGTACCCAGTCCTGCTCCCGTCTGACAAGTCAACTGAAAGTCCGAAACTACCCTTCAGTACCTGCCAGACAAGGGAATTTTGTGCATGTGCCCGCTCATACCTCCACCTCTGGAATAGCCTAGATCAACGCGCCACGACCTGAAGGGTTAATAAAACAGAAAAGGTGTGAGTGGACAAAAATGACCTCTTATAAAAACATTTATCAAAATACATTCTTACCCTCCAGTTTTCACAAACTTGCATGCATATCGTAAAACATGAGTGACCGATAAAATCAAAACATATTTTCCCATGGTCCATAAAACTCATGTAACACCCCGGACATTCGAGGACTTTAATATTGTAATTTAATGTATCAATTGACGTTTTTACCCTTGTTAATGGTATGGCCAAATTGTTGAATTTTTGATTGGTGGGTCAAATGGACCTTGACCAATGACCGTGACGTAGTTCGGGACGTCACGAGTTCATAGACGGGTGGCACGTCCATTTCGGACGATCAGAGAAAAAGTTATGACTATCAGAAGTTCAGGGGCATTACCGTAATTGTGACGGTTAGGGCGAAAAAGTTGACTTTTCGTTTAATAATTAATTTTCACACGACTCCAGGACCGATAGGTAGGTCTCGACGTCCTGAGTCCGTAGACAGACGGCACGCCGAAATCGGACTTCGTATGGCTGAGTTACGGGTCTAGGAAGTGAGGGGCATTTTGGTAATTATTGAACCAGGGGAATTTTGGTCTTTTGCCCTGGTTACTGTAGCAACCGCGGGGGAACCATGGACGGCACCACCATGTGCGGTGGTTCAGTGTACAATTGATTATGCTAATATGTGCTGGAAAGTCTGGGCTGTCTTTTGCTTTTGAACGTGGCCTGAACCGTCCAACCTGCACGATCAAATTGTTAATTGAAATTCGAAGCTTTCGGGGGACAAATTTCAGTGGACAATTTGGACTTCCACGAGCCTCTGGGACAGCTGAGGTTATTTAAAACTAATTAGCACATGTATGAGCATCACTCTGCCATTAAGAACACTGAGAATTGATGAAGAAAACCAGAGAAACCATTTCGGGCAAAATTGGAGGGAAAATCGGGTTTTGATTTCTGGTGAGTGTTGGACCAAACCAAGGCCTGGTTTAGTCTTCTGGGAGTGTTTGGAACTCAACCACATCGAAATTGAAGGCTAACAGCCACGGTTGAGCTAGGACGGAGGCTGCTGTTTTCAGGGAAGTTGCAGAGCTTGGGACGACAACCTTCAGGTACTTTCAGACACAATTGATTGTTCATTTTGGTTCGTTTTGATCCTGTTATGCTTCCTGTGAAGTTAATTGGACAATGGGTTTGAAACCAGGAAGTTCTGGTGATTGACCCGATTGGTTGATCGCGGGTCGATGGGTCGTTTGGGGATGTGTCGAGGTTGATTTTTGTCACAGAACCTAAATTGGATAGTTAATGAACATGTTAGGATCAAATTGGATTGAAATCGAGTAAGAATTGATGAGTATTCAACCGGGTCAAGCCGCGGGTGGCAGGCCCGTATTACAGACAAACGGGTGAAGGAGGTGACACTGTAGCTACAGTGTCAGGCGCGTGACTTTCACGCGCAGCCACTTTGGGCGGCGCGTGAGGGCGCGTTGGACCTTATCTCCGATCACGATCAACATGACTTTTGTTCCTCTCATCATTCTGAACATTTTTAGTGATTTAACCATGTTGATCTGAGATAAGCTTTGATGGGTCAGTTTAGGGCCGGTTACCTCGGGAAACGTGTTGTACTGTTTCCCCGGGCCGGTTTCTATTTTGGACTTTGTGGTTAAACGTTTAAGACTTGTTGCGACCCTTACAGGTGATTTGAACTGACAGGAATTGTACGATAATCTCGGTACAGGTCCGTACGCGCAGATTCGCAGCGGAATCGTACAGTGAGTGGGCCCGTTTTCATTAAACCCTTGCATGCTTAAATGTTTTCTGATTTACTTATATGTTCACATGCTGGAATCTATAAATGGTTTTGATGATATTGAGATTTCGGTTATGGCACGTTTCACGGTATTTGGGCATGAGACCCGTTTGATGAAACGTAACGATCGGTTCAGATTTTACCTATGTATACATATATGTTTGCATGTGGATATCAATAAAATGTATTTGGTGCTGCACTGTATAGATCCTTCCATATTATATTGTCTCCTCCGGATGAGGTACCCTGGGGAGGTCACGGACGTCTAGAACGTCCAGCGTCTACGACGCTAAGCATCGGGGATGCTGTAACCGAACAGGGTTCAGGGATTGAACTCGGAATTGAGACCCGAGTGGCACGCGTAGCCTTGTGATTGTGACCTTATTGGACGTCAGGGACGTCAGACATCAAGGATGTCGGATTGGAGTGTATAGTGTAGTGGCTAAAATTATGGTTATGGTTTTATTACATGCCTTATGATTCATATTATATTATTTATGATTTTAAATGATGCTGCATGCATGTTTGGAAAAAGGAGGGGTAAATTATATGTTTTACTTATCAAACGATTTTATAAACTTGAGTTTCGGTCCACTCACCCTTAATGTTTTTGGTAACCCCTCCAGGTCGTGATACTGAGGTAGAGGAGGAACCTGAGGCTGAGGCATAGATCTACTTCTGCGTACCTGAACCCCTGCTGGGTGGTGTACCCGCAGGATATTGTTAGAGTCGTGCTCGCAACTTGTAATTTCGGATTTCATCCCTTGTCTGACATCTGTTTAATTCGGATTTGTTGTATGACTTTAATTTTGATTATTTATGCATTTGAGGTTTTGGGGTCAAAATTGGTATGAATTATTGGGTGTCAGACGGGAGCAGGGCACGTCCCCATATGGTTCCAGAGAGGATCGGGGTGGGTCCTGTCAACTCATGTTCACCAAATCAGCTCATGTTATAAAACATCAAATCCCGGCTCTCAGGTCAAACCATGTGAAAACATAATCATTGGCCACAAAGACCAAAAATTCGTACTCAATACCAGTACATCATCACAATCAATACCAATCAGCACTAATCACCAGTGCACAAGAAATATATCAATCCAATCAATCCGCACTACTCACAAGTGCATAAAATATCACAAATCACATCTGCACTACTCACAAGTGCACAATCAATCAAACTGCACTACTCACAAGTGCTGCACTACGCGTAGGCCAATATCCAGTCACTCTCTCGGGAACAGACACCTCTGGGCTCAACCCCCTCGGGCTCAGTCACCTCTGGGCGAACACATCCCCAGGTTCAGACACCTCCGAGTGGTACATCCAGGCTCAGTCTCCTCCGAGAAGCTGACTACCGTAGGATCAACTCCCGATCCTACAATCACATCCCCCAAGCTCCGGTCGTCTGGGTAACCCCCCCCCCCCCCCCAAGCACCGACCGTCTGGGAATATCACAATCACAATGAAAACCATCCTGGGAATTACATCCCAAAACATTTCAATCAAATCTTGACTTCATACCAAGTCAAGATCATTCTCAACTGGGTCTCAAGCCCAAAATACCTTTTACACATAAACCGTTAAAATCACATTTAAATCAATAGAATAATCTGGAAATCATCATTGACTCACCAACCAAGTCAAATTATCATTTTAGAAATCATTTAGACTCCGGGCCTAGCCCAAAACATCATTTTTACCAAATTTCGTAATTTCTCGAAAATCGCCCAAAAATAATAATATAATAATCATAAAACCGAGAAATTACCGGATTGAAACACAAATCATGCCCAAGCATATAAAATCATATAATAAGGCATTAAAATCATATATGCATGCATCACGGTTAGAAAACAAAGTCCACTCACACACACCGTTCAAAACGGTCCGTTTCCGAGCTGCACGTTTTTCCGTAAAATCTGGAAATCACAACTCCTGTCCAAAATCATTATAGAGGGTTACTAACATCTCAAAATACAACATATAATTTTCCCCAATTTTTCCGGGATTTAAATACGTATTTTAAACGTAAAACAAAACTTCGGATACGCGGAACATTATCGAAACGATATCCGATTTCATCGAAACCAACGTTAAAATGTTTGTTACACTGAGAGGATCAAAAGTCATGTTGACCTCACCTTGAGACTAGGCCGGACGCGCCCTCACGCGCCGCCGTGAGTGGCTGCGCGTGAAACCCACGCGCCAGCTACAGTGCTGTCGTCTCAACCCGTTTGTCTGGTAAACGGGTCCTTTAACCCGCGACACGATCCGGTTCCAATCCTATCAATTCGACACTGATTACATCAATTGATCATCCAGTTAGTTTCGTTTTGAGTTCAATTAAAGGTCTGCAATCAGAATTACACGATTACCTGCATCAAACCTCACGATCGAAGATGAACACTCGAAGAACACTCCGAACACTGTTCATCATTCGAACACTTTCAATCTCAATCGATTTCCTTCAATTGATGCAACCAGAAGCATCAGTGGACTCCGTTAAACATTTCCCCCAACTCAATTGCATCAATCCATTGCTCAATCTTCACGACTCAAACTCGAACATCCGTAGACTGTGCAACCATGGAGCTTCATCAATCTCCAGTGTTTTCCTTCAATTGATCCATCCAGAAGCATCGTGGGATCCTCAGGAACACAATCCCCACATCAATTTCGTCAATCAAAGCCTCAATTCCCTCGACTCAACCTCGAATTTCATCCTCTGTCACCAAGTGTGTTCAGAGCCAAAACGTTGCCAATTCTTCATGTTTTTTATGTGGATCGACTCGTACTGATCTCAGGAAGCTAACTCGAGCTTCAATTCCACTCCTCACGGCTCAATTCGCAACAATTGAATTTTCCCCCCAAAATTTCTAAAATCCGAAACCCAGAATTCCTCACACTCACAACTCCACGTGTTTCCCTTGTTATTCCAGTCATTCAATCTCTCATTTTTCTCTCAAGAACGGCAGAGAAAGGGAGCCAATTCTCCCAGTTCAATCCCTCCCCTAATTGTGCACGGTTTGAAGAAAATTCAAAGAAAATAAAGGAAAATGGTGGAGAACATGATGATTAGGGGTGATGATGGTGTTGGGAGGGAAACATGGAGCTGGAAACAAGGGATGGGTGACACTTGTCACTCATCCGGATGTGCACAGTCACCGGGTACTGTTCACATTAAAATATTATTTTAATCCCGGTTCGTTCGGTTAATCGAGCTCGATTCCGTGACCATAACTTCGTCGTCGAATCTCCGATTTCGGCATGCTGCCTGTCATTGAATTCGTATCGACGAGACCTACGTAACGGTCCTTGGCCCTCGTCCATCGTACCTCCCGATCAAAAAGTCAACATTTGGCCCCTAATATGCCAAATTACCAAAATACCCCTCAACTTCTGAACATCATAACTTTCTCTACGAATGTCGGAATTGAACGTGCGACCTGTCTATGAACTCGTGACGTCCCGAACTACGTCACAGTCATCGGTCAAAGTCCATTTAACCACCCGAACTAAAAGTCAACATTTTACCCACGCTAGGGGCAAAACGGTCATTTTGCACGTTTCGTCCGATTTCACTCAACTAATCCCCGATTAGTCATTTTAATTCATAATTAATTAATATTCAATCCCGATATTCGGGACGGGTCATTATAGTTTTGCTACAGTGCGCGGTGATCAGACCCGCGATCTGACCCGGTCACCAATCCCTCAATTCGCAAGCATTTTAGCTCTAGTTTGTTCCTATATGACCGTCTCAAACCCAGAAAGGGTTCTAACTAAACAAAATCATCAAAACAGCACTGGATCAGAAGCTTACCTCGATGAACAGAATCTGGGTTTCCCGTCGCCGTTAACTCTCTGTTCAGGCCACCACTGGTCACGAAATCACGTCTTATAGGTTCCTAACAGACCATAGAGGTGAATAGAATTAATAGGAATAAAAAATGAACGTTAGAAATCCAGTTTCCATTTCTGAGTTTTCAAAACCGTTTCGGGTTAGGAACTGCCTACCTCGCCGTCGTCCGCCGCCGTGTCCACACCGTCCCTCAGCCTCACCAGCTCAGTCCAGCAACACATAATGCAAGGGTCAGGGTGCTACACATGTGTGATGGTTGAATGGGCAGTATGTGTGCATTTCGGGTAGGAAAATATATAGAATGGAGGGAAAGGAAATGGACGGTCCAGATTCAATCTGGAGGAATAAGATCAAGGGTTCAGATTAAGTCTGGGGTACTTTAGATGGATGGCTGAAATTAAAAGTTGGTTTTAATCCTAATTAATCACTTAGTGGAGCTTGATCCAATCTAACCAATGGGTGAGTGACACTTGTCACTCATCCAGGTGTCCTCCAATCACAATATCAGAATAAAATAATCGACACGAATATCAAGACGCAAACCTCCCGATTTCACGTTTATGACCATAACTTCCTCGTACGAAGTCCGATTTCAGCGTGCCGTCTGTCTACGGACTCAGGGCATCGAGACCTACCTAACGGTCCTTGAGTCGTGCAAAAATTAGTTGTCAGACGAAAAGTCAACATTTTCGCCCCAATCGTCCAAATTACGGTAATGCCCCTGAACTTCCGATAGTCATAACTTTTTCCCTGATCGTCCGAATTGGACGTGCCACCTGTCTATGGACTTGTGACGTCCTGAACCACGCCACGGTCATTGGTCAAAGTCCATTTGACCGTCCGATATAAAAATCAATATTTTACCCACGCTTGGGGGCAAAATGGTCATTTTGCACATTATGTCTGATTCACACCACTAATCCCAGATTAGTCATTCTAAAACTAAAAATGGACTTTTAACCCTTATAATCAGATGCACAATCGTCAAGTAAACGCTGACTCATTTCTTGAACCCAACAGTAACCGGTAACCCGGTAATATGAGATTCCAAACAAAGTACATCCCTCTGGATTCCATGAATACCGAATCGATGTGGGGGCATTTGTGGAACCCAAAATCATCCGAAAATTATGGAGCTGCCACGTGTCCCGTAATTCCCAAAAATGACCAAATTGCCCTTGGCAAATAACGCTGATCATTTGAAAAACACCCGCACATTAAATAATCTATTTACCAGTTAAATACGTTATTTGATCGGGTTAAAGTCTCCGTAATATTGGTATTCTCCCCGAGAGTTAATTATCGTTATTCTTAATAATGGATAATTAATATTAATATTAAAATGCAATAAATATCATTACTATCATGATGAGCCATCATTACAATTACTAAATAATATATTTAATAATAATATATTATTTACTAATTAAATATTCAACCGACCAATCAAAACGCTCCAAGGCTCCCAAGATTTTCCTATAAATAGCAAGACACATTTCCTTTCTAAGGTACGTTGATTCTTCGTTTCGAAATATATCCCTTTCCTCTCTCGAAGCTAACTTAGGCATCGGAGTGTTCTTGGTCGAACAACCCCCCGGGTAAATCGATCGAGGCAACGTGACAGGACCCGCCCCGATCCCACAGGGACCACAAGGGGACGTGCCTTGCTCCCGTCTAACACCCAATAAGTCATACCAATTTTAACCTCAAAAACATCAAATGCATAAATAACCAAATTAAAGTTATACATTAAATCCGAATTAAACAGATGTCAGACAAGGGATGAAATCCAAAATTACAAGTTGCGAGCACGACTCTAACATAAACCTGCGGGTAAACCACCCAGCAGGGGTTCAGGTACGCAGAAGTAGATCTATGCCTCAGCCTCAGGTTCCTCCTCTACCTCAGTAGCATGACCTGGAGGGGTTACCAAAACATTAAGGGTGAGTGGACCAAAACTCAAGTTTATAAAATCATTTGATAAGTAAAACATATAAATTTACCCCTCCGTTTTCCAAACATGCATGCATCATCATTTAAAACCATAAATCATATAACATGAATCATAAGGCATGTAATAAAGCCATAAGTATAATTTTAGCCACTGCACTATACACTCCAATCCCGACATCCCCGATGTCTGGCGTCCCTGACGTCCAATAAGGTCACAATCACAAGGCTACACGTGCCACTCGGGTCTCAATTTCCGAGATCAATCCCCGAACCCCGTTCGGGTACAGCATCCCCGATGCTTAGCGTCATAGACGCTGGATGTACTAGACGTCCGTGACCTCTCCAAGGTACCTCATCCGGAGGAGACAATATAATATGGAAGGATCTATACAGTGCAGTACCAAATACATTTTATTGATATCCAAATGCAAAGCATATATATATACATAGGTAAAATCCGAACCGATCGTTACGTTTCATCAAACGGGTCTCATGCCCAAATACCGTGAAACGTGCCATAACCGAAATATCCATATTATCAAAACCATTATTTGTTTTTAGCATGTGGATATGTATAATAAACCAGAAAACATTTATGCACGCAAGGGTTTAAGAAAACGGCCCACTCACAGTACAATCCTGCTGAAAACCGAACGTATACCCTCGTTCAGGTACAATTGTACAGTCCCGGTCATATCCAAAGTATATATAAAGGTCAATACAAACCCCTAACATTCAACCATGAAATCCTAGGCTGAAACCGGCCGGGAAAAGCCGTCCGAACGTGCTTCCCAAGGCAATAAACCTCATTTTGACCAACTTAATGATCTCCGATCGACCCGAAACCACCGCCATTGGATCCGGATCGTCGAAGCCTAAAGAATGGTGGTGGTCCCACCAAAAACACTGTTCACACGCGCCCCCACGCGCCGGTCAACGCGTCGGTCAACGCAGGAACAGTCCCTGCTGACGTCATCTGACAGGTGCCACGTGTCAACACCCGATTGGTCCACCTCACTGATCTGTCAGGCCACGTGTCAGATCTGACATGTGCCACGTGTCAGCACGACACTGGTCCACGTCACTGACATGTCAGTGACACGTGGCAGTCCTTGATTGGGCCACGTCACTGACATGTGACACGTGTCGGCTCACGATTGGTCCACGTCACCTGACAAGTCTGACAGGGTGCCACGTCATCACCTCTGTCCTCAGATGGGTTGACCCGTATTTCTGCAACTCGGGTCGATCAGACCCGCGATTATGACCCGGTCACCATTTCTTCAATTCTCAACCATTTCAGTCCTAGTTTGTTCCTAGATGTTCGTCTCAATCCCAGAAAGGGTTTTATGGAATCAAAATCGTTAAACACAGATAGGATCGAAGGCTTACCTCGATGAACAGACCCAGTTCCCGTCGCCGGTTGTCCTCTGTTCAGGCTACCTCCGGTCATGCAATTGACCCCAATAGGTTCCTAACAGTCCCTAGAGTTGATTAGGGTAAATAGAAACTAAAACTAAATGTTGGAATTCAAGTTACCAAATCCTGGGTTTTTGAAACCGTTTCGGGTTTTGAAACCGGCTCACCTCGCTGCTGTCTGCCGCCGTCCGCCGCCGTGCCTCAGTCCTTCCCCGTGAGTCCAGCAACACACAGACACAGAAACCAGGTGCAATGCATAAGTGTTGGATCAAATGGACAGTGTGTGGGTTCGGGTGAGAAAATATATAGGAATGGAGGGAAATGGATGGAAGGTCCAGATTAGATCTCAGAAATGAGATCAAGGGCTGAGATCAGATCTGGGGTACATCAGATCAAGGGCTGGAATTAAAAGTTGATTTTAATGGTATTTAAACCCATAGTGGATCTGATCCAATCTAGCCAATGGGTGAGTGACACTTGTCACTCACCAGGTGTCCTCCAATCAGAAATTTCAGAATAAAATATTCGACACGAAAATCGAGACACGAACCTCCCGATTTCACATTTCTAACCATAACTTCCTCGTACGAAGTCCGATTTCGGCGTGCCGCCTGTCTATGGACTCAGGACGTCGACATCTACCTAACGGTCCTTGAGTCGCGTGACAATTATTTGTCTAACGAAAAGTCAACCTTTTCGCCCCAAAATGTCCAAATTACGGTAATGCCCCTGAACTTCCGATAGTCATAACTTTTTCCCTGATCGTCCGAATTGGACGTGCCACCTGTCTATGAACTCGTGACGTTCCGAACTACGTCACGGTCATAGGTCAAAGTCCATTTAACCCACCAATCAAAAAGTCAATAATTTGGCCATACCAATCACAAGGGTAAAAGCGTCAATTCACACATTAAATTACAATATTAAAATCTTCGAATTTCCGGGGTGTTACACAACGATAGCTAATTGTTTGCTGTTTGCAGGAATTGTGAGGATTTTTCGCGACGAGTTCAATCTTTGATTCAACAGCGTTTTAATCCGGTAGAGAACCAAATACTCGACTAAATAGTCAGTCTATTCGATGGATTGATTAATCTATCCAACTAAAATCATTAATAAAATACAATGTAACAAACGAGAACTAAGTAAACAACTTTGTCAAATGAACTTAGCCTTGCTTTATCATACTCCAAGTTTAAGAGCATCTTCATTTGACTTAAATGTGGCTTTTGGACATTTGAAAATTATCAAAATTTGCTCCAACATGCTATCCATCTTCGAGTCAAATTAATTTTCTAAACATTGGCTATATATCTTCAAGTCAAATTTAATTTTCTAAACAACTGGTAGCCAAATGTGACTATGGGATAGAATGACTTTGACTATGGGATAGAATAACTTTCACGAATAGTATTTTCCTCCTTAGAAAGTAAATAAATATTCAATGTCAGTAAATTTAGAGAGTACTGTCGGATTATTATTTCCAGAATGAGGTAAAAGTTAACAAAATTTGGCTGTAGGTGCTCTAAACTAAAAGTGTTAATCGGTTTTTCGGTTCGGTTTTTTTATCGAAATAGAAATCGAAACCAGTTGGAGAATCGGTTCGGTTCGATTCCGTTTTTCCTCCAATGCGGTTCGGTTTGGTTTTTCCTCCTATTTGATTCGGTTCGGTTCGGTTCCGATTAAAACCGGTTTTTTTCCTTCAAATTATGGTGAATCGGTTCAATTTTCTCTAAAAACCAATTTTTTTTTTGTAGTTTTATACAATAATCAATATTTATTATTTAATTAATGTCTTGGAACGAGCTTGGTGGCAGTAGAAAGGTATGAACATTTCGGTTCGGGTCGGTTCGATTCGGTTCGATTTTTAGATACATTCGGTTCGGTTCGATTTTTAGGTCCATTCGGTTCGGTTTGATTCGGTTTTCTCCAAATGGTCTCGATTTTCCTTCGATTCAATTTTTTTCGATTCGGTTCCGATTTAATTCGATTTTTCGGTCAATCTTTTCGAACCAATTAACAGGGCTACTCTAAACATAAATTTTACAGTCTTACATACATAAATTTGCATGTAGATGGGCAGCAGGCGGAGGCGGTGCGGGAACCAAGTATGGGTTTGCAGTGTTCGGTGGGGTTGTCTGTTTGTGTTGTTTTTTTTTATTATTTAAATTCAATTGATCTAACGGTATATATTGTTATGTGGTGAACAATAGTAAGTACAACAATTCTGATTTAAAAAATAATAATTATAAGGCAAGAACCCTATTGATGTTGACCCAAAAAAATAAAAAACAATCGCATTGACGATCTGTAGAACAATGGAATTTTAGAAAAATAAAATAAAATTATGAGACTCATTTACTAAAAATAATAAAATATTATAAAAGCAACTTCGTTACCGTAGCAGGTAGTTTCCAGCAGAATCGGCGAAGACTTTAAATGTGCACAGTAGAGAAACGACGTCGTGTAAGACATTACTGACAAAGAGGTCCGTTCTTCTAGACCACTTCAACGGCCTGGAAAAAAATCGAAATTTTTCCCTTCAAACATGGTAGGCTATTTTTCATCACTCATCACCAATATATTTCACCTGAAGAGAAAATCGGTACGTCAGCCAATTTTGATGCCGTACACTTTCATTCACACCAAACTTTCCGTTTACCGTCTCACACCCTAACCAATCTCCGTCCCCAATCACAGGAGGCTAAGCAACAAGCTAAACGGCATCACCCCTCTCCGATCTGGGCACGAATGCGAGGGTGGACGTTTGCTTCGACGTCAATTAGACCGCGGACGACAAGATCAACGGCTTCAGCTACCCCTCACAAACTCCAATCTCATCGCATGGGGTTTCCCCATATCGTTTAATTATACCCGCGCCACACCAGAACAATATTTCTATCTCTGCCGGCAAGGAAAGGAGTTGAAGAACCAGAGAGATTTTAATTAATGGGAAGCTGTGGAAGGGCGGCGACTGAGTTCCAAACTCGCGCTTGAAACTCTTATTCGTATTATTGGGGTGAATCGGCTGGGCTTGGCGCGTGTACTTTGTGACAGCCGAGTTCGCTAGGCCACCGCGGTGATGAGAGGGAGTTTGTGGAATCGTCGGACGGTACAGAGGTTCCGGCAGGCTCTGATCTCGACTGTTGGATCCATGAAGATCAAGCTTCTACTTTGTTGCTGCATCGGCCTCACGCTCATCGCGCTCGCCAGCCGAGCTTCGGACTCTATGGGATGGACCAGTCACACTGGCGTTCTTGAACGGTTCACGGATTCCCGGTTCGTACAGTTCTTAAGATATTTTTTCACAGTGCACAAATCTTTGTCGCATTAGTCGCTAATTAGAAATTTAATTGCCGGATTAGTCAGCTACGAAACATTCTATTTATGGTAGATAATTAGGCTTGGTGTTTACATTTTTGTTTAGTGAATACACTCGTTTTCCTTTCGACTTTATACTCACCGCTAAAATCTATATTAAGAAAGATCCAATAAAATATCTCAATTTTTCTGAAAAAAAAAAAGTGGACCTTTTGTTTGGATTTGCGTTTTTTCAGTATATAGAGCGATGGAAGTAGTTATTATATTGTCAAATGAATGATCCGGTGTATCTTATTTTTGAGTTTTGAGAACAATATCTATATTAGATAATCCAAAGCCTCATTGGAGGGAGGCCTCCATGAATAAATTTAGAAATAGATGAATTGACGCTTACCTGACTCTTGCTTTTTATTTAAATTTATTTATCTTATATGATTTCTATAACCATATTCTTGATTTCAAGTTGATTCCAAATTTGGCTGAGAGGAGTCAAACGGATTCATAGTTTGTAACAATTTGCAAAATACTTAATGGATCAGTGTTGCTCTGATGCTCGTTGTACACTAAATAATTAGGTACTGTTATGAATTTGGTGCATATGAACAACAAAGATTGTTGTATCCAGCATGATTCTGATGGTTATGAAAATGAACCATTGAAAGAATGGAAGGTTGTGTTGGCTGCACCTTTGCCCTTATTTGTTCGACTTTCATAGTTACACTGCTATAGTATTTTTGAGAATCGTTTCAATGAATTCTTTTTCATGGGTTGGTTAAAGGTAGGAAGTTTTAAGGACCGTTAAAAGAGTGTATTCAAACAGAGATTTTATTATTTTCTTGATACTCTTAATTGGCTTATTGCTTGTTATATAGTAGTAGAGATACCAGCTGTTATGCGCATCCGTGCTGAAATGTGCAATTTGCATTCAGGAAAGGGTATTCTATTGTAATGAACACATGGAAGAGATATGACCTTTTGAAGCAGTCAATTTCTCACTATTCTAGATGTCCTCGGCTTGATTCGATACATGTCGTGTGGAGTGAGCCAAATCCTCCATCAGATTCTCTAAGAAAATTTCTAGACCACATTGTACATTTGAACACTCGAGATGGGCGCCAAGTTGAATTGAAATTTGACATCAACAAGGAAGACAGTTTGAACAACCGATTTAAAGAAATTAAGGATTTGAGAACAGATGCCATTTTTTCAATTGATGATGATGTTATATTCCCTTGCTCGTCAGTAGAATTTGCGTTCGATGTTTGGCAAAGTGCATCAGATACAATGGTTGGGTTTGTGCCCCGTATGCACTGGGTTGATCCGACGGTATGCCTTAATCTGCCTCAATTGTTACCTTTTTGCATTTCTTATTGTGAAACTTTGTCCACATGTAAAGATAGTATTATCCAAAATTCTTACTATCTTCCATCTACTTCTGCCTTTTTGGTTGGAAAATTCATTTTTATTTCTGTTTGAGGTACCAAGTTGTTATTTGATCTTATTGAGCTCGAAGTTATGCATTGTCCTCTATATTTAAGGCTAGAATACCTTTTCCACAAGACCATTAGTATTTACTGAAGAAAATCGATTTCTTATTCATAATTTTGGATATTATTTGTGGCACGCTTGATCAGCTGTCTTAGTAATATATCCTCTCTGTGCAGAAGGGTGATAACAATCACTACACATATGGTGGATGGTGGTCGGTTTGGTGGACAGGTACATATAGTCTGGTACTGTCCAAGGCGGCCTTCTTCCACAAAAAGTACCTAAGACTCTACACAAATGAAATGCCAGCATCAATAAGAGAATTCACAACGAAGAACAGGTTCTGGCTTTTACTTTGTTAATTTGTTGTTTACCTTCTTTTGTGCATTCTTTTGAGCTGTGCTTGTGTGCATGGTTTTTTAGCGTACAAAAGAAATTAAATCTTGGTTTTGGATTTTACCAGGAACTGTGAAGACATTGCGATGTCTTTTCTCGTAGCAAATGCAACTGGTGCTCCCCCCATATGGGTAAAAGGTAATCCTATATCCTATGAAAATTACATGCTTGGTTTTAAATTTCTTCTTTGCATCTCCTTGTTTGGCATTTTAGCATCCATGCAATGAATGGGTATATTGCTTAATTACTTTGGAGGAATTTATGAGGTTAATTTTTCTACAGAAAAATGTTATTAAGAGTTGCATGATAAACCTTAATGAAGTCTGCATCATAGGTACAGATTTAATTCAACAAAACCGTAGAGTAATTTAGACGGAACTTTTACGAGTAGCCATGGCTCACCTTAGAACTAAATGAAGGGTTCATTGTTAACAAATGTTGCATAATGCTCGCGGACATGTAATTGACATGATTACCTTCTCTAAGTACCTTGGTCAGTGAGACCGCTCAATGGCTGTCTTAGCTTGACATGTTTACAGACTACTAGCTCCCTGGAAATAAGTCGGGGATGTATGTGCAGTGTAGTGCAACATAAACCTCTATACGGACTTGCACTTACCAATAGTTATAGAATAGTAATATAACGATGGAAATGCCATCAATTTTCTTGTGATTCTAGGGAGGAGCCCTAGCCCTATCGTTCACACTATTACCACTCTTAAAAAGGAGGGAGAAAAGAGAGATGAATTATTTCTGTAACAGGAAAATTGTGTCATTAACTGGTGTATTTAATAAAATTGGATTAAGTTCAGCTTCAAGAATATAGACATTCCTGACGTGGAAGTGGGAACACCAAGGAAAGGCGTTCATTAGCTATGGAAAACTTGGGCGCATGTTTTGATGTATATCAGAAGAGGCTTTTTTGTAGTGTTCTCTTTCCCGATTACTTATTTTTTCTCTGTATGTTTCTGTCCCTTCGTTTCAGGCAAGATATTTGAGATTGGTTCAACCGGCATCAGTACCTTAGGAGGTCATACTGAAAGAAGAACCCACTGCATGGATAGATTTGTCGCGGAGTTTGGACGAATGCCGTTAGTACCCACGTCTGTGAAAGCTGTTGATAGTCGCGACATCTGGTTTTGGTGATTAGCCTACAAATCCTTGGATCAAATTTCTGAAACGACCAGCATTTCCACACTTCCGCTTCATTATTTATTCCGGGCATTTTTTTTTTTAGTTTTTGTTTTCTGAGTTGTATTATATTGAATTCTACAAATGTATTACGTTTTTAGATTAGCAACTAATTAATCTATAGTCCGTAGCGATTGATATTCTTGTATTCTTATTACCATGTAACACTAGGCAGGCAGTTGCTATATGAGTAATGGGATAGCGGGAAAAAAAAACTCACCATTTGCGTGTTGAAACTCAGTGTCAAGCTCATTTGTTATTTCGATCAAACTGGAGTATAAAACTAAGATATAGGTAGCTCTGCAGTCAAATCTGGTCTAAATGTGAATGACAGATTTATTCTCATAGTCAAATTCTCTCCTACTAAAATACTTAAATTTGTTAGGGCAAGTAACACATCCCTGGCATTGCCGGATGACAGTGCCCGGCCGCCGTTTATTCAGGCAAATTATACAACTTTGTTGTAGTTATCATAGGGAGCATTAAGAGGAAAGCAGGTATCTTCGCCGCCGGTGCTCCAAAGGAAATTGGCATACCTGGAGGCATAGTAAGGATTGTAGGGCTCAATCGCCATTGCTTGCTGGTGCCTCTCTTCTGCACCCCAAAGGTCCTTCCTCACTATCCACAAGAAGTCTGCATATCGGCTCACCGCCTCAGCATCTGGGTTCTCCTCCTGCACGGCGCGCCTGAAGCATGCCTCCGCCCTGCAAGCCCAAAATCAATCAATTCAATTCGATGCCAGAAATAATCGAATGCGATTGGGTAATATGATATGCTATGATATAATACTTGCCTATTGTGATCATGCGCCACAACGTAGAGGAATTGTGCATAGTTTGAAAGCAGAAGTGGATTATTGGGTTCCCGAGCTAAACCCATCTGGTACAAAAGATCAGTTCTGAAGAAGTGCTCCTGATGATCTGGTTCAACAATCACCGTCGTCGGTGTCACGAATTTTTGCAACGTTTCGTGATCAAGAGCCTCATCTCTCATCTCTGCCTGCATTCTTGAAGCTTCCTCCACCAAATTGTTCCACAGCTTCACCTCCTCCTCCGCCTTGAACTCCTCCTTATTGAACAGCGAAATCCCGTACATTTTCTCAGGATTAATAATGGCATTCTTCACCGGCCTTGTTTGGCTCAAATTCTCACCAACTTCACCATTTAAGGCCTTTTTCACAGCCTTGATAGAGTCAGTCACAGAAACTTTCTGTTCTTGGGGGACATCATTAGACTTCAACTTGGGTTTTTCTTCCATCAAATTCTCCGAGATAACAGGCAATGGAGAAGCCGCAAGCGCAGCATTGCGATCCATGGAATACAGAGAGAAATTTGCAAGCAAGATCATCACATACACCATCAGCGTCGGCGACCCCGAAAACACCTGCTGAAACAACCACACGAATGACATGTTCATTTCTCTCTTCTGCACCTTTCCAATGATCTCCTGCAAGTCCTCAGAATACAAGCTTTCCCTTATGCTCAAGGCGTGGCCGTGTAGCTCACGGATGATGAACACCATGGAAGAGAAGGCCTTGTTCAGAGAGGAGACAGTAAAATCCCCAGCTTGCCCTTTGGGGCTCTCTTCTGATTCTTGATGCTTCTTCTTCTTTATCAACCGGAGGGACACCGGGAATCCGAGGCTGTTGGCCTTTCTTTCGATGTTGACTCGGACAATTTCGGTTCTTTCAGGCCAGTCCGGTGGCTCTGGATGAATCCCAAGCAGAGAAGGTTCCATGGCGTTCAGCTTCAAGCTTGATACTTGCAATGAACAGCCATTGCCTTTAGCGTTTTCGTCTTCTGGGTAAGTCAAAATCGGAGATATTTGCGAACCAACGAAAGCTGCTTCTTCTTCTTCGTCGTCTTCATCTTCAGAAAGGCTGAGCTTTTCTGCCAAATCATCAACCTGCTTCGACAATTCTTCGTACGAGAACTCGTCAAAACTGGCTCTGCAACATCGTCTCAAGTCACAACCTTTTAAAACTTTGAAACCGTGAACAAACCCATATCCCAAAGCTCCATTTCGAGCCAAAGCTCCAGTTCTTCCACTTGCTCTTTTCAGAAGAGAAATCGAATGCAATGATTTCAAAGGCGTGGAACAAAACGGATGCGAGGCTGAAATTTGAAGCATACTTTCCCAATTCTTGTAACAAGAAAAGACCCTCGATGCCATATATAATAATTAACCAAAAAGCTCGAGATTTAACAAAGATGAGAGATTGACAGACCTCCCACAGAGGCACAGATGAAGCAACTGAGAGTTGAAGAGAACAAAAGCGTTAAATATGAACGCAGCCCGTGTGATAAGAAAAGGCAAAAGTCTAAAAGGTTGTCATATTTATGGATTAGAGAGACTTTTGGTGATAACTGCACATCCAATGGATCCACCCAAAAAAGTCTCTAACTTGGGTCTAGAAGTTCCTTTTCCTCCTTGGTGAATAAGCTGCTTTTGCTTCCATTTAATCCAACCTGAAAATGGGTAGGGGCACAATAAATTTAAATCGGTCAAAATATTCTAAACCCTGTGTTTAAAAAAAAATGATAAACCCATTTCCATATACGGCGACAATTCACTCCCACCGCCTCAAAAAATTGAAAACAAAAAAAACCTAGTTTCTTAAATGTGTCAGTATCATGCCCGATTCTATATTAGACTTTGAATTTTCGTCTTATATGCAATTTAAGAAAATCTTTTGATCAAAAGGAGAAATTAGACATTTGTGGAATTGAGGCAATACATAATGGGAGACAATAGTGTGGCCAGCCTTAGAGAAATCATCAAATGATCTCCATTGATGATGACCATGGCTTGAATGGCTTGTCACCACCATTTTACTTGAGAAATTTCTTTACCATCGAGGAGGATGGATTCAGCAGCAAATTAGCCTTTTTTCTTTTTTTCCTTCTTGTTGTTTTGGTTTGTTTCTGTTTGGAAATTGATATTGATTGATGACACTCTAAAAATTGAAATGAGAAAAAGTAAAAGATAGAAATGTTTAAGAAAAGAACACTTCTTTCAGGAGCTTTGTTTCTTGGCCACAGAAAGGTAGAAATTTGCGCTTGTATTCATTGAGTTACTAGCATCACATGTGGTTCCGCCCTAATTATGGCATGTATTCCTTCTAATTATAATTTTCTCTAATATAATGTAAGCTATAAAATTATACGCAAACTCATTTGATATAAATACAAATTAATTTTTTTCTTAGTTATTTGACTGGAGACCCATAATTTTTTTTAACCATTATTTGTCGTTGACGAATTTGTAGTTGGGTTACGTCACATGCGGTGCGGCTCTAGTTTTGACGAATATTTCCGGTTCATTATAATTTCCTTTCTAGTAGAATGTGAATTATAAAACTAGGTAGATACTCGTTTTAATATAAACATAAATAGTTTGTTTTAGTTATTTAACCGAATAAATCTGTAAAATTTTGTTTTATTTTTATTATTTATTTGGCGTAATGATCACCGCTTGTTAAGAAATATTTGTAATTATTTTGTGAGTATTTTAATTATAAATACTCTTTTTATTAATTTGATAAAAATAAATAAAAATAATACTGAATTCAAATAAAATAGAAAACTTCCACATATCAACAGTGATTTCACCATCTTGACCAATTGGACCATGTGTCCACAACATTATTGGTTCCTGCTAAAAAAATATAAATAACATAATTTAGAGGGATTAATCAGCAAAAAGAAGAAGAGAAAATGAGACGATGACTTGCAATCGTGTAAAAGCGGCCGACTACTTCGTTGCTGTAGCTGTACCGAGTCACATGCGACTACTGTAACAAAAGGCCGCTTCTTTCTAGTCCCTCATAATCTAGCTGAAACTTGGCAGTAAACTACAAGCTCGCTCCTACTCGTGTCATCTTGTTCCCTCACCTTGTTCTAGTGGTGCTGGTTGGATTTTTTGCTTTTAGGACACCTTTCAATCAGAAATTACTAAAGACCCGTTTGGATAGTATTGAATTTGAATTTAGAGGTTAAAATTCAAATTCAAATTCAAATTCAAATTCAAATTAGGGATTGAAAGAATAGATATAAGGGTGATAATTTTTGGCACGACTTAAAATTCGTATAAAATTTATTAGGTCAACTCGCACGATTAAAATTTCGGGTCATTTTCGGGTCAACCAGTTATGACTCGTTTATTAAACGGTTGGGTTTCAAGTCAACCTGTTAATCCGTATAATGACATGTTAACCCGTTTAATAAATAGGTAGATTTTGATTTAACAAGTTAACCCGTATATTGCCTTATATATTGACTCATTTAATAAACGTGTCATTACTAGCTCATATATCTACCTATTTAGCTACCTAAATATCTATTAAATTTTATAATTTAAATAGATTAAATATGTTAAATGGGTTAAACGGGTCATAATTTAATTTAGTTTTGAGTATGGCCTGTTTATTAAATGGGTTAAACGGGTTACACGGGTTACACAAGTCATTAATAAGTCGAGTTCGGGTCCGACATTCTTGACACGATTCTTAAACGGGTCGGATTTGGGTTGGGTATAAATGGGTAAAACATAATTCATG